>JAJTUP010000101.1:0-205129 GCA_021399435.1 Diaporthe sp. PMI_573
TTACAGCCGGCAGTTAAGAATTATATAGTACCGGTATTAAAAATAATGCCTTAAAATGTATTATAAAAATATCTTTCTTTTGGTATAAATTAATTTGCCGGGATAATAATATTGTCAATCTTGTCGGCATTATTAGGGCTAAGCAAGTAGAGAAATAAAATGTCAGCAAGAAGCTATTAAGCTTTCTTATAATTATTTAGGTCGTCCTTGTATTTATTATAAGTATCTTCTAAAGCAACGTTAAGTCTTTTAAAGTCGGTAAGAAAAGAAGCAAATTTGGTATCTAACGTTAAATGCCCCTTAATTTTATAGATTAAGAGATACTACTTATATACCTTCTAATATTCCTTAAAGGTATAGTTTAAAGACCAGTATTCTTTCTTATTATATACAAAGTAGTGTTTTTAATAATAGATATAACAGTAGTTATTACTATAGCAGCGGTTATTACTATAATAGTGGTTATTATTATAGTAGCGATTATTACTATAACAGCAGTTATTATTGTAAAAGCTGTTATAACTAAATTATACTTAAAAGCCTAATCTATAATCTTATTACCAATTATTTATATACTAATAATTAAGATAATAAGTCTTGTTATTTATATTAACCTTATCTTTTTAAAGAAATTATTAAAATATTATATAGTTAATGCTTAGCTTAAATAATAATTAGAGGTCCTAAAAAAGATATTTATATAATGCCTGTAGTATAAAGAGTGTATATTTAAGTTTAGGTACTCTAGAGTAGGCATAAAGTACCGTTATATAAAGCATCTTGTTGCCCTAGTACTTGAAACCAAATGCTTGCTAATATAGCTATAATTTATTAAAAAGTAACGTTAAAACATTATAAAAGCTCTTCTCAATATTATCTTTATCTTGGCAAAAAGTCTTAAATATTACTATTGTTTAATTATTATAATATTGCTAGTAATTAGTATTAATATTAAAATATTATTTAAGTCTTCTATAGGCTTTTAAAAATTCTATACTTAAACTAATATATATAATCTAGTATAGCTTAGTATGGTTAATAAAAATTAAAGGAAGAATTATATAAAATTACGGTAGAATAATGTTATAAGATTAAGTAATAAAGAATATAATGTAGACCTTATTGTCGAAAAGATTGTAGGCATCTCTAGTCTATTTCGGCCTTTAATTCTAGGCCTTAGAAAAAAACATAATCTTGTTGGGTTTAAAATTAGCATATCTTCGGTATTTCGAAAAAAGTATATAATATAGATCTTCTAAATCTAGAGGCATAAGAAATAATCTTAGAGTTTCGGCAGAATATAGCATACTGAAAAATATCTAATTAGGCTACTTGTATTGCCAAATATTAACTTGCTAGTCTTGCGGCTATACTGTATCTTGTAACTATTGCTGGTCTAATAAAAACTTTGCCGGCAGCTATTAAGCTTGTTGTAAAGCCTGCACGGCATTTTATTATAACTCTAATATAGTACCTGTGGAATGGGTGGTAGCAAAAAGCCAAAGGCGTCGGTATGAAGCAGACTATTATAGCTAGCTACTTCTGGCTGGCTGGCTGTAGATAGCTGCTTAGTCATCCCAGGCAGCCAATTGGCAGCAAGGATGCTTGGACCGACTACTGGCCCGTATATACCGTAGATTAGTCAGCCTTCTAGCTACACCCTACTTAGGTGCTTTGCTGCCCACAAAGGAGTCAGCCAGAAGTATAACAGACATACTAGATAGACCCACCAAATTAAAGCTATCAAGTAGCCACTTTGGTAACCCCTTTAAGTATACTCGACTACATACCTAACTAATATTAATTAATAATTACTTGGCAATCTCTAACAGAAAAATATTAAAAGAGGTAGACCTTGTCGTCAATATTCTATACTTTAGTGTACAACTAAACAGAATGGCGTCTATGTTATAATTATTACCAGACTAGTATACTAACATTTTACATACTCCCTACTAATTGGCAATAATTAGCCCTTAGATAACCCAATTCCTCCTAATAAAGAAAGGATTTAAGACCCATCAATATACTCTATTATACAAAAAATACCGTTAAGATTATTATAAATACCTACTACAATAATTATATCAACAAAAGCCCTTAAAAGTACTATTTTAAGGCCACACTACTTATTTACACTACTAAGAACCTTACTAAGCAAATATATAAATCGACAAAAGCCCTTAAAAACATCTATTTTAACGCCAAAAGAACCCTTCTACTAACCATTTAACCAATTGCCCTACCTCTTTTAAATATTGCTATAGTATATATGGCAACTATAACTACAAAAGGGGCTAGTCAAGATAATTTAAACAGTTACCACCCAAACGCCGTACAAGTTATTTACTTAATCTTGCAAACAATACATTTCTTTAAAGCCCCGCACTACTTATAAGGCAATCTATTAATTACCTATACTCGACTATTATAAACAATTACCTATAAATCGACTATTGTTAAACGGTCTACTATACTTAACTATTGCCAAATAGTTATAGGCAAGTTCTTAGAATACTTTCCTACGTCAAAAAGCATACTATAATATACTTTTGTGTTATCTTTCCGTTACTTTTAAGTAAAACTATCACTATTTATACCCTTTAAACCACCACTTGCCCTTTCTCATCACTACTTACCCTCTCTCTCTTACTATTATTATCTATATTATCTACACCATTACAACTACCTTTCCCTACAACAATTTTACACCCTCTCGCGCCTTTTTTTCAGTCTGCTTTCCTATATGCAAACAGCAAAGATTGTTACTATATATATCTTATTTGCGGTCTCTCTATACTTTGTCTCTGTAGTCTACATACTTTATTTTCTTTCTTACCTCTTTGCTTTTGCTATTTATTAATGCCGAGAACAAGAAAAGAGGAAAACTCTATATATAAGACTGTGTAATAATACTTTTATTTGCTGAAGACCACTATTTACGGGTAAATGGTATACTTGTGCTGGTTAAAAGTCGTAGCAGTATAATATTCTCTACGGTAACTATATTAGCAGTTTTTGATTATAATGGTAGAAGAAGATATACTAGTTATTGCTACTAATTTTCCTCTCAAAAGCCTAGCGGCGAGTAAATATTAAGAAATGACTGTTAAGGAGGAAATAAAGGCAAACAATATTGTAAGCTAATACTACTTAATTATAAAAGCCGACTAGAAAAAGGTTGATCTATTATTAATAGAGATACTGGTTAATACTAAGAAGATTAATAAGAAATATGCCTCTATATATATCTTTAAGGTAATAAAGAAAATATATTAAATATAATATATTAATAATAACTTTCTGCTTAATGCTTAGTTTTACTTTAAAGAGTAGACCTTTAAGATAGTCGGTAAGGCTATTGTTGGCTAGAAGAAAAAACTTTAAAACCTTACTTATTAGAAAGATATCTACCTTAGTCTATAAAGAAGACAAATCGGACTGTAAATTAATATCTTTTTGACCTATAAGAAATGCCCCGCCTGGCTAACTAAAGAGCTTCTAATATATATTATTTATCTTTAGTTAAAATTCTATAATACCTCTATAAGAGCCAGAAAGATTGAGGCTTAGACTTATAATGGCCTAATTTAATTTCCGGATCCTATACTAGATCTTGTGCCGAATTTTATAGTAAAGATTGTTAACAATAACAAGATTATTATAAAGACCAAAAAGGAGAGCATTATTCTTTAACTACTACTACTGTCAAGGCGTATATCTTAACAACCAAAGGTTATATCTTAACCAGAACAAGTAACTGACACTATATTAGAATTATAATAGAATATCGTATAAGCTTTACGGCAAGATTAATAGCTACCGGCAAAATTTTTATCAGACCAGTAATGGTTATAAGATATAGTATAGCCGTAGAACTAGTAAGCTAATATTCGATAATACAAGTAGCCCGATTAGATATTTCCCAACATACTATATCTTGCCAAAATCCTAAGACCATCCCTTATATTTTTAGATTTAGAAGATCTATACTACATACTCCCTCTAAAATACTAAGGATACGCTAATCTTAAATCCAACAAAATTATATCTTTTTCTAAGGCCTAAAATTAAAGGCCAAAATAAACCAGAAATATCTATAACTTTTTTAACGATAAGGTCTACATTATATTCTCTATTGCCCGGTCTTATAACATTATTCTACTATAATTTTATATAATTCTTTCCTTAATTTTTACTAACTATATTAAGCTATACTAGATTATATATATTGGCCTAAGTATAGAGTTTTTAAAAGTCTACAGAAGATTTAAATAATACTTTAATACCAATACTAATTACTAGTAGTATTACAATAATTATGTTGGTTGGGCACGTGAACGAGTAATTACTCGAAGGGGTTACCAAAGTGGCTACTTGATAGCTTCAATTCGGTGGGTCTGTCGTGTGTTGCTTCTGGCTGACCCCTTTATGGGCGGCGAAGCGCCTAAGTAGGGTGCAGCTAGAAGGCTGACTAATCTAAGGTGTGCACGGGCCAGTAGTCGGTCCAAGCGCGCTTGCTGCCAGTGGCTGCCTGAGCTGACTAAGCAGCCATCCGCAGCCAGCCAGCCAGAAGTGGCCAGCTGCAGCGGTCCGCTTCGGACCGACACCTTCGGCTATCGCTATCGCTATTGCTATCACCCATTCCACAAATTAGATAATAGTAATATTTAAAACTTTTTATTAAAATAAAGATAACATTAAGAAGAGCTTTTGTAATATTCTAATACTGCTTTTTAATAAATTATAGCTATATTAGCAAGTACTTAGTCTTGAGTATTAAAGTAACAAGATGCTTTATATAACGGTACTTTATACGTACTCTAAAGTACCTAAACTTAAATATATACTCTTTATACTATGGGTATTATATAAATATCTTTTTTAGAATCTATAATTATTACTTAAACTAAGTATTAACTATATAATCTCTTAATAATTTCTTTAGAAAGATAATATTAGTACTGACAAAGTTTACTATCTTAATTGTTAATATATAAATAATCGGCAACAAGGTTGTAGATTAGGCTTTTAAGTATAATTTAGCCGTAATAGCTTCTATAATAATAACTGCTGCTATAGTAATAATTGCCGCTGTAGTAATAACTATTGTTATAATAATAGGCTGCTGCTATAATAATAATTACTGCTATAACTATTATTAAAAACGCTGCTTTATATATAATAAAAAAAGATGTTAGTTTTTAAACTATATCTTTAAGGAATGTGGAAAGGCATATAAGTAGTATCTCTTAATCTATAAAATTAAGGGCGGTTTAATGTTAGATACCGAATTTGCTTCTTTTCTTGCCGACTTTAAAAAACTTAACATTGTTTCAAAAGATGCTTGTAATAAATATAAGGACGACCTAAATAGTTACAAAAAAGCTTAATAGCTTCTCGCCGATACTTTATTTCTATACTCAATCAGCCCTAACAATACTAATAAGATCGATAATACTATTGTCTCGGCAAATTAATTTACATTAAAAGGAAGATATTCTTACAATAAATTTTAAGGCATTATTCTTAATATTAGCGCTATATAATTTTTAATTACCGGCCGGGAATAATACTTGGCCCTAAATCGAGAGAATCTCTCTATTATTATAGATACTGACTATGCCGGCAAGGCCGTCATTAAGTTTAGAAAGAGATTCCATCTTACCTTAATTGGTATAATAACCGTAAAGATAATTATAGAGCCTATTACCTTCTATATTATAGAAGCTCCAACTCTATTCTTAATATATATCTAAAATATAGACAAGCTGGGAGTCTTCTTCTATAATATTACCGACAAATTAGTATTGTTACAAAATTTAGGCCTAAATATAACTATTTTAGTAATCCAGAAGTAGGGTTATCTATAGTTCTTTCTAGAAAACCATAAAATAGGCATATTCTTTATAAAAAATAAACTTTAACAACTTTATTAATAATTTAGTTACCTAGCAGCTAACCGTCTTTATTACCTACTTAAGAATACCGATTATAATTCTAATCTCGTTATACTTAAGGTTATTAGTAAATTTTATTATTACTGCTAGCTAAAGAGCGCTACTTTAAAAAGGTTTAAGTTTAACCTTAGAGATAACCACGACTTTAACTACAAGATTATTATTAACATTATATATCTTAATAGCAAGCTGATGCTATATGTTATAAACTTTAAAATATCTCTTTAAGCCAGAAAGTTTCTGATATTAATGTTTACAAAAGACACTTAAAAAGCCTTTTAAATGGTCTAAATAGATATATATCTAGGTCCTCCTAACTACCTTACTTACAATATTGGCACCAACTTTACTTTAGTTAAATTTCGAAACGAGGCAAAAATAATAAAGATTACGTGCAAATAGGTCCTAACAAAAGCCTACTAGTCTATAGGCAAGGTCAAACGCTATTATAGACCACTTCGACAAGTATTTTATAAGTATATTAGCCCGATTATGTAAGTAGACGTGCTTACGTAATACTATATAAAATAAGGGTTATAATAATATATATTACCTATATATAATAAAGCTCTGAAATAAAATAAAAGAATAAAAAGCCTAAATATTAAATAAATAAAAATATTTCTTTCTTTAATAACTTATTAATTATTAGGGCTATAAGGCTAAGACCTATATATCTTGCATACTAATAACCCATACTATAATATAATCCAATAATATATGCTTACGTAATCTGCTTACGTAAGCCGGTTTCTAGAACCTTCTACCTAGTGGGTAGGTAGAAACTATATATACGTCTCGACCTACTTCCAAGGAATTCCATATTACATAATAATATGCTAATTATTAGCTAATAGATTACTAATTACCACTTGGTAATTAGTAATTAATAAATTCTCGAATATTCTATAGACCCTCTTTTAAAGATATAAATAAGCGGGTCCTCTCCCAAGAATAAGAAAGATATTCAAGCAAGCAAGCAACAACAAAAATCCAACAATAATACTATTATCTTTATACTATTATTATTTGATTACAGAATCATCCCCTCGATCCTCACGTGACCCCCAAGAGTATTTTGGTAGAAGCATAGTATAGTTATCTACCTGCTTAGACATACTATTGTTGTAGGTTAAGCTGTAGAGCAAAAGAATGCTGTGTAAATGTAGATTATTACGTTTCGGTACTCCCGGTACTTCTGGTACTCCCAGTACGCCCGGCATTTGCCAACCCAAAGGTGGTCCAAATATATAAGTATTCTATACCCGGGTTTCTGGCTTCACTATTGGTTTTTAATAATAGGAAGCTTCCTCGATAGTCTCTTAAATCTTGTCCTTCTATAGAACTTTTGGTTCTTAACTTAGACGTGTTTAAAAGTTATAATCAGAAACTTCCTGTTGCTATAGCCGAGAAGTCGGTTTAGGTACTAGTTTACATACAATTCTATAAGGCGTCTTTGCTAATGTCTACAGTATGGCCTAATTGCTTATAGGACTACTTGCACGACTATTAAGTCTGTACGAGAATAGGTTGATTTGTAGGGATAGAATTAATGCCTGTTAAACAAATTGTAATAATACCGGCCTTATTATCGTTATTATTTGCTTAAATGGCTTTTCTGATAGTAAGCCTGCTTTTTTAGCTGTCTTTCCCAGTAGTAGACTTGTCCTTCTATTAGACGAGAAGGAGAGAGATAGGTATTTTGCAATATATAGTATTCGTTTCCAACCTTCCTTTAACCAGCTGTAAAGTTTAAATTTGGAGACAAGTATAATATCAACAATAGCTACGTCTGGCTATTCTAGCAAATGCTTGACTTTATTAAGTACTATTATCTGGTTTGTCAGTATATTATATATTAGACCGGTATAGATTTCTTATATACAAAGAAAACATTTAAGGTATTTAGCAGCTAATATAGTCAGCCATATATTAGTGGTTTAGTCTTTAAATACTGTCTTAAACTTCCAAAATAGCTCTTTATTAATAATCTATTGAGAATTGTTGTTATCTATAAACTTAAATATATATATATTGTGTAAATAGCTCTGCTTAACAGCATTATTAAAAGAGTAAATAATTGGAACAGATATACCCCAAGCTGGCCAGTTTATATATAGTCAAAGGTTATAGGAAATCTTAAATCAATCCTTTATATTGTCTGCTATTATCTGGAACTTATTACAAAGAGTATATTTCTTAGTGCCAGTATTCTATAATTATACTGCTGACTTATTAAGTTATAGGTCCTTATTGTTACTTATTTTGATAATACAACCATAGTCTTTCTTGCCGCTATTAGCGCCAGTACTACCAGTGTTAGCTATAATATAGCTGTCTGTAATAGCGGTCTATAGCAGACCGTGCTTTTTGTGCTAAATGGTATGTCGTTATTTTATATAAGGAGTATATATAAGTAGGTGTGGTCTTATAGTTATAGTCTTATAGTTGTCTTAAATAGCGGTCTATAGCAGACTATACTTTTATGCTAATTATATAATTAATTAGTTAAGAGTAAAGTAAGAATATGCTTAGGCTAAAGTAAATTTAATTAGAAGTGGCCTATTTTTATAAAAAGTCTAGGGTAATTTTTTTTGTAACTTAGACTTGCTTATTTAGACTGTAGTATAGTCTAGCCAAAGTAAATTTAATTAAAAGTAGTCTATTTTTATAAAAAGTTTAGAGTAACTTTCTTAGTAACTCAGTTACTAATTGTAACTTAGTAAATCAGGTTTTTTTAATAAGGTATAACCCTATATTGGCAAGCAAATATTACTAAAATTTGCGTGTAAGTCGTTGCTTTTTCTAGTATAGTTATTTATTTTAGATACTGTTGGTTGGGCTTTATTATATATAATAGAAAGAAGTGTTAGCGAAGAGAAAAGGAGAGTGTAGACTAAATGAGTATTTCATTAAGTCTATAGGGTTTGGATTGTTGCTTTAAAGGGTGTGGCAAAGCTATGCCTGTAGGGCGACAACCCTTTATAGTATAGGCCCCGCGCTAGCCACGGGCCCTCCACTATTTACTTGCAGACCTATTTACTATAGACCTATCAACACCTATTCTACACTGGCAGTCTTTTATTTATGCGGATAGTCGCTCCAAAAGTCTGAAAAAGAAAGAAAAACAAAAGAAACAAAATCTGCCCTTATGGTAAGTCGAACCCTCAGCTTCTCGGTTGCCAATTAATTGCTGCCTTAAAGTATTTTATTATGCTATCGGCCTAAAATGACTGTACTATTTGCATTTGCTTTCTGTCATCCTGGTCCCCTAGTCTGTATGTTTCTAGTGGCTGGTGTTTTGCTAGTATCGGGGTGAATGCACCCAATTGACTATACAATTGTCCTAATTTACTTAAAGTTAAAGTTTTTAAAAGTTGCTTTTGCCTTATAAGTAAATTATTTTTAATGTATTTTGTAGAGCGCCAGCCTACTGTTTATGGCACTGAACGAATACCCGGAATGGATCTGGACGGACTGGACCGGGCCGGCGCTAGCTGGCCTGCCTGACCTTGCTAATTAACCTGTATATAGATTAATAGATTTAATTAAACCCTAAGAAAAAGCCTTCTTTGTTAAGGCTACAAGACCTAGGTACATAAGACAGAAAGAATAAAATGTAGTAGATGACAGCTTGACATGTTAATACTAGTTGTTTGTTGAGAAAGTTAATATTGTTGTGTATGATAGAATATAGCTTATAGTACCATTTTCAAACTCTTGGTGTATAGGTATCAGACTGCGAATTCTAACTAGAGACGCCTATTATATACTAGCTGGTATCTTAAATGCCTGTATAATAGTAGATAATATACGTACTTTTTAATCCTACTGGCATAAGTTATTAGTTAAAACATTAACTATAAGGTACGCCCTTGGGGGAGATGTAAATCTAATTGAAGGCCAACTGTGTAGTTCCTTAAGGTAAGACACAGGTAACTATTGTAATGAAGATTTAAACTTTTACCAACTAAATCTCTGGTAGTCTTTTAACTTTTAATGTACCGCACTAAGTACTAAGTGCTAACTTGGTACCTCTTGTCAGACCTTTAAATAGTTATAGTTGGTTGCCAAAACTGTCGCGATTAACAAAGCTGTTAACACATACAGTTAGCTTATTGTGGTCAACTAAGTGTTATAGGGCTTTATTAGGTAATTCTTTTGTCATAGCGTCTGCTGGATTATCTATACTATCAATCCACCTTAGCTTGTAGATTTCTCGACACTTGTAGGCTTAATGAAGAGATATAATGTTGATCATTAGTCTCTTTTCACTGGTTAATCCCAGCTTGACGAGATACTTATATAGTAAGTGTAAATCCGTATAGATTACTAGTGGTACTGGTAGTAGATCAAGCTGATTGGTGATGATTTGTATGGTTGTAGACAGTACGATTCTGAGGTTAAATCCACCGACCATGCCGTAGATCTCTAATGCCAGTATGCTTTGAGTGATATGCTTGCACTTGACGGAGGACCAGTACAATATGTTTCTATATATTTTGTACTTTATGGCGTTAGAATCCCTCTCTTTGTTAACTAGGGTAATTATAAAGCCGATTTGTGAACTGAGATTATAGTTATTGGCGAAAGAACCGTTAATAAATACGACTAACTTTGCTTTTGAGAGGTCTATAAGGACAAATTGTAGTCCTTAGTTGCCGTGCTCTATTTGCCACCAAATTCGCTTGTTGAGCTTCTTACAGTCAGACTTCTCTGGTGCTTGTATTTATGCGGCTGCCGACAGGTTGTGATGGTGTCGGCCTTGCCGTTTTAGCCGCGTTTCTTAGCGGTAGACTTTCCTTTCTATCTGATGAGAAAGAGAAAGACGGGTACTTGGCGATATAGGGTATCTGTTTTTGACCTTCCTTTGATAAGCTGTAAAGCTTAGATTTAGGAACAAGAGTGGTGTCTGTAATAGCCGCGTCAGGCTATTCTAGTAAGTATTTAGCTTTGTTGAGTGCAATTATCTGTTCTGTTGGTGTATTATATATAGGACTAGTGTAGACTCTTTTTGTATAAAGGAAGTGTTTAAGGTTTTTGGTAGCTAATGTAGTTAGCTACATGTTAATAGTCTAGTCCTTAAATATTCTCTTGAATTTCTAAAATAGGTCCTCATTAATAGTGTTGTTAGAGTTGTTGTTATCTATAAACTTAAGCATATAGACGTTGTGTAAATAGCTTTGTTTGACGGCATCCTTAAAGGAGTGAACAATTGGGACCGACATGCCCCAAGCTGGCCAGTTTGTGTGGATTTGAAGATTATGAGAAATCCGGAATTGGTTCTTTATGTTGTCTGCTATTGTTTTGTACTTATCCCGAAGAGTGTATTCTTTGTTACTGGCATTATGTGATTGTGATACTGACTTTTTAAATTGTAGATTCTTATTATTGCTTATTTTAATAATATAATTGTTGTTCTTGTTACCATTGTTAGCGCCAGTGCTGCTAACGTTAGTACTGCCGGTGTTGGTGCTGCCGGCATTGGTGCCGCCGGTGTTAGCTATGTTGTTGTAGGCATGTGACTGTATAGCATGTAATATGGCTTTCCTTTAATGGCGGTCTGTGGCGGACTGTGCTTTTTGGTGCTAAATGGGTGGTGGTAATTTATAGCGGATGATGTTTTTTGTGTTGTGTAGTGGTTTGCGGCGGACCGCCCTTTTTGTGCTGGGTGGTGGTTGATTATATAAGTAGTTGGTTGAGGTTAAAATAGGTTTAGTAACTTAGACTTGTAACTAGGGCTGAAGTAAATTTAATTAAAAGTGGCCTGTTTTTGCGAAAAGTCTAAGGTAACTCTCTTAGTGATTTAGACTTATTGTTTGGGCTAAAGTAAATTTGATTGGAAGTGGCCTGTTTTTGTGAAAAGTCTAGGGTAACTCTTTTTGTAACTTTTTGGTGACCTGAGGGCCGAAGTGAATTTAATTGAGAGTGATCTGTGTTTGCGAAAAGTTTAGGGTAACTCTCTCTGTGACTTATACTTGTAGTTAGGCCGGAGTGAATTTAATTTGAAGTGCCCTGTTTCTGTAAAAAGTCTAGGGTAACTCTCTTTGTGACTTTTTTGTGTGGTGTTTTTGCCAGGTGGTATGTAGCTAAATGGCAAGCATATAATTCTGTATTGGCAAATAAATGTTATTAAAATTTGTGTGCAAATTGTTGCTTTCTCTGGTATAATTGGTCGTTTGGGTGTTTGTAAGGGTGTTTTTTTTGTGCCGCGATGGTCTTGTCGGCTTTAGTGTAATTGATTGTTTTGAATGCTTTCTTTGTGCCGCGAGGGTCTGATTGGCTTTTCTTGGTGTTAAAGTGCCTAATGAAGGGATTGTATATCTTTATGTTTGTGTTGATAGAATGCGGTCTTGTTAATATATCTTTGTGTTATTGTGACCTAATTGTCGGTACCTTGTTTTGATATAGAATCTAGGGACTTGGTGTTTCTGATCTTGGCTTTTGTTGCATAATATAATTGTTTTTTGACAGGATTTGTGATAGACGTAACCTCTTTAGTATAGCTTTGATAGAGATTTAGTGGTTGTATTAATGGGGTTTAATTGCTTGTATTATAGTTTCGATATAGGATCTAGGGACTGTGGTATGTTTGATCGTAGCGTAGATATTGCTGACTGTTGACGGGTTTCGATATAGGGATCTAGGGACTTGTTAAATGTCGTTGATAGCGATTTGCCTCTTCCTTTCTTGCTGCTCTGTGATTGCTGTAAGCAATTACTGATTAGTGTTGGTTTGGCTTTATTGTATACGATAGAAAGAAGTGTTAGCGAAGAGAAAAGGAGAGTGTAGACTGAATGAGTATTCTATTAAGTCTAGATGTAGGTTAGTTGTTGCTTTAAAGGGTGTGACAAAGCTATACCTATAGGGCGACAACCTTTTATAGTGTAGGCCCCGCGCTAGCTACGGGCCCTCTACTATTTACTTACAGATCTATTTACTATAAACCTATTAACACCTATCTATATTTATATTAATAATACAGTATAGAGATAATACTTAACTATTTTATATAAGATACAATAATTCTACGAGTATAATTATTAGCTGTAAGGCTATTTAGTTATTAAACTAAATATTTAAATTAATGACTAAAAAGTCTATTCTATAAAAGTTATCTACTATAGTAAGGACTATGTCTTTATATATTTTGATTCTTTAGAAAATATTGTGTGGATAGCTTCTTTAAAGCTCACAAGGGCCATTCTTTTAGTGTATTAGTTTGCAAATAGTTAAACGGCGGGGGCACTTCGCCCTCGCTCGCTCGCTCCCGCGAAGTGCCTCCGCCGTGGATGGGCCCTTCGGGCCGCAGGGGGGTCTGCTTACTCAGTCTGGTGCAGAGATTTGGAGAAAAAGATCCAGACCAATGAAAATAACGTATACGCAAAGATCTAAGTTGCAAACAAAATGCCGAGATTTTGGGGTTTAATAGAGGCAAAGCAACTATTAATTAAAACTAATTTATTTATTTCCTCACAATCAAAGAGTCGTGACGCTAAGTAACCATATTCATTAAATGCGGAAAATTCCAAAGATCATTTTTATATACGCAGCATGGCGAGACAGAGAATTAATATTTTTTAGCGGGAGATGCATACTGAGGGATTTGACATCGTACGGAATGAAAGACCATTCTAAAAGAATGGCATAGCCTAGCTTGTTGGCTATTTTAGTTATCTTTAGTATTATACTATATTAAATATTAGTATTAGATAGCCTGGCTAGCTGGCTATCTAAGCTATCTAATTTTATAAGTAGGTCCTTAACTTTAACCCTAACCTTAGTGTATTTTATAACTCTATACTCTAATGCTAAATAGTCTATATTATAGTATCTTTTCCAGGTTGTTTGGGTTATTTAAACAGGTTTTCTAGTTGGCAATATATTGGTTTATAATACTATCTTCCTTTTTGTATCTTTTATCTTTAAAGGTTTCTTGTAAGTTTCCTTTATATTGTTTATATAATTATTTATACGTTTCTAATTCGTTATATTTAGTAAAATTAAAAACTTTTGGGTTGCTAAACCTATTTATTATGCTTAAAAAACCGAGCAAAAGGATTTTCCTTTTTCTGTTATCTTTTAAAACGCCATTACTATGCCTTTCTGTTTCTTCTATAAAGGCTGAAAGATTTTTTCTTGTTAGGTTTCTATATAGAATTTAAGTTATTACGCTAAATACATTTAGCTGGATTACTCACAATGCAACATTTAAAGCGTTATTTCTAAAAGGCTGCGCAAATTAGGGTAGCAGCACTAAAGGATAAAGTCTAAGCTAAAGGCCGTTAAGGAAGAATATTGTATAATTAATATAAAGATTAAGCGTTTAAGGAAGTAGAAGTATATATAGTACAAGAAGATAATATATATAGTATATTGAGGTATTAACAATGTAGAAGAGTTAAAGCAGGTAGAAAACAAGGAGGTTAAAGCTGAGTATAGGTATATTGCCGAGCAATCTGCCAAAGTTATTTATAGCGGCTTGCCTAGTTTTAATAGAATAGAGGTTTAGAAGTCTTGGCTTTATATTGGTAGAGATGTTAATATTTTTAATTAGAGTTTTATAGTAAATAAAAGTGTTAATTAGTCTGCTTTGGGTATACCTAATTTAGGTAGGTTTATTAGAGCTGGTAATAAAAATATACCGTCTGGTAGGCTTTCTGGTTTGTAATAATTAACTGGTAGATAGAATAGACTGGTAAATTAGTTTAACTAATATAGGTTATTAGCTAGTAGGTCTGCTAACTAGTCGAGCATTTCTTTTAACTAGTAGATTTATTTTCTTGACTAGTTGAGATGTCTACTAGAAGCATTTCTTAATTAATCTAAGGTTTTATCGACTAGTAGGTTTTCCTAATTATTTAGTAGGCCTTATAAGTCTTTTATCTTAACTAGTTGTATTAGTTAACTAATTTATCCTTATTTTAGTTAAGGCCGGGTTTCGGGCCTAGTATTATTTAAGGATTTATTTACAACTAGTAAGATTCTTAACTAGTTTCTATATATTCTTGCTAGTATTGTAACCTTTTTATTTAATAAAATATTTTGTTATATCTTAATATTGTTATAAATTGATAATCTATTCTACTTTGTATTCTTTATTATATTTGTTAGTTGTCTTAATTTATATTTTAAATTTGGCGCTTTATAGTACTGATTTTAAAAGTAAGATATAAAAATTATTATATTGTCTTACTTTTTAAGGCAGTAAAAATTTATAGTTAGTATTTAATTATTTTTATAAAATTTTAAATAATTTGATTTTTTTATAATCAAGCTTATTACTAGGGCGCTTAGTTTTAATGTTTTGTCAAAAAAAGTAGACTTTATCTCTCTTTTTAAGAATTAGTTCCTTAATTCTTTTCTGGTTTATATATTTTGCCATTCTATCCTATATAAAAGAAAATTTGTCTTAAATGTCTTTTTAGATTTATCTAATTTTTGTTGCTTTTCGTTCTACTAATTCTGCTACTATATCGTCTAGTAAAGCTTTATAGTAAGCTTAAAATTTATATCTATCGACTATAAAGAAAGGTAACTATCTAGTCGTGCTAATTATTATACTATTATAGGCAAACTATATTAATAGTAGTAATTTAACCTAGTTATTGTATAACTAGTTAATATAGTATTAAAGATATTGTTCTATAATCTAGATAATTTACTTTATCTGTCTATCTATCTACAGGTATATTATTATTAAAAACTTGTGTTTTAATTTGAGTTGCTTTATTAGTAACTTTTAGAAGTTTAATATAAAGAGTTTGTCTTTATTTAAGATAATCTTATATAGCATTCCGTAATTACTTATAACAATTTATAAAAATATATATATAAGTTTTTCCGCTATACCGGCTTCCTTGTATAATATAAAGTATATATACTTACTTAGTCTATAAACTACTACTAAGATATTATTAAAGAGTACTTTAGTTAAAGGTTTTTATAAAAGAGGTAGCTTAATAATAAAGTCTAGACTAATAGATAACTATATAGTTATAAGTACTGGTAAAAACTTTAAAAGTCTATAGGGTTTATATTTAGCCGTCTTATTTTTATTACAAAAATTATATTACTTAATAATTTCTTTTATTTTTTATCTAAAGTTTGGGATTTAATAAGTTTGTTAGATTTTTTTCTATCTATAAAACTTTTATAGTCATTAATCTTAATATAGCTAAAGTTTACATTTTTCTCATTAAGAAACTCAGTCTAAAAAGAGCCGGGCTTAATAAGTAGTATCTTAATCCCTCTAAAGGTTAGTGCCTTCAGCAGTGTGTATTCGGCAGAGTCGCAGCAGGGTGCCTGGAGGCGAGTTGGGACAATTAAGAGTGGTTCGGACAACTTTGTATTGAATTTGAGTGGGCTTCTGTCAGCCCTCCTCACAGTCCCTCCGACATCGTCTCACCCACAGGCACGCAAGGGTTGGCTCTGGTGCAGGAATGGAGGGGCCGGAAAATTCGGCCCTCAGACCCACCATCTTTGGCTTTAAATAGCCAGTTAACCCTGACCCTGACAGTAACCAAACTAAATACAGATAAACTTCAGAAATCAGGCTATCTAATAAACTAGGTTACATATTTTTTGGGTAAGAAATAAGGGGAATTCAGAGGTACGAAGTTAGGGTCTTAAAACAGCCCAAAAAATCAACTCACGGCCACCAAACTTATCTGCCGGCGTGCACGCCCCATGGGCACTTAGAGGAAATCCAGTGCCAAGTCTAGGGTAACTCTCTACGTGCAGCGCCCACACAAGCGTTTCCGTTTAACATCTTTATAAGTATTATAAATTATTTAAAATAACAAAGCTATTTAATAAAGAGGTAATTATATTAGCAGGTAGGCATCTTAAGAAATAGTATTATATATTTTCAAATAAGGAGCTTTTAAATTAAGATAGGAATAAGCCCCTTATAAAGAGATAAGCAATAATTAACTTTAGAAAAACATTAAGCTCTAATAAGTCCTCTTAATACCTTAGAGTTTATATAATAGCTAATGAATTTAAGAATCTCTTAATAGGTTAAATTATTAATATAAATATCCCCTTTTATAGTATTAAATACTCTCTTTTTTATAAACTTCTTTTACTACTTAAAAGGAACTTTATTAATAAGCTCTTACTTAAAAGTGCTAATATAATTAAGAATCAAATTATTATAAAGTATAAAACTTAAAAAATACTTTTAAAGTGTAAATTCTAAATAGCTTAAAGTAAAATTTATATTACTTTTAACTTTTAAACTTCTCTAAATAATATTATATTACTTTCCATTATTACCTACTTTATTAATACTTTTAAGAAGCTTTAAATACATTTATTATCCCTTAAATAAGTTAAAGGTAGCTATAAAAGTAAAAACTAGGCTTAAATTATAGTTTAATTATTTAAGAACTTTAATATTAGCTAAAAACTTAGCTTTTTTACTATTAATAATGCAGATTCTTATAATACAGCAGTTAGGGCTATTCTTAAAGTATTAAAGCCTTAATTAACTAAGTACTAAAGAGCTAATTTTAAAAAGCGGGTTTAAATCTACTGCTTTAGCTATATACTTAACCTTTCTACCAAAGCCTTCCTTAAAGGGAATTTATTAGAAATCTTTAACTCTACCTATAATAAGAATAACCTTAATGTTAATACTAAACTAAGGCTTCTTAAAGAGTAGAGGAAGTATAGCCTAGTTGGCAAGCTTTATAATGCTATCTATTTTATGTATAGGTTCCCTTAATGGAAAGGCTAATTCCTTATAATTACCATTAATTAAACCTATATAGATATATTATAAGAACTAGGGCTTTAGTTAATTAAAAAGAATATAGTAAGCTTAAAAGTAAAGGTAAACAATAATATATAATAGAATTTAATATACCTTATAATCCTTTATACTATTAAGCTTAAGAACATTATTAATACCTTTTATAAGCTAAGTAGGATAAATAAAAAACTTAAAAAATAAATCCTTAAAGAAGATATCTTACAATATAAAAACTAGCTTATCCTTATAGAAATCCTTAAAATCTTAAAGCTATATATTAAGTATACTAAATACTTTAAGGGTAAAAAACCTAGATTTATAAAGGTTATCTTAATAATCTATTACTTATAAAACTAGCTTAAGGAAATGCAAAAGTACTATAATAAGGGCCTTATTAGTACAACTTTTAAGATGTTATAAATTAATTTAGAAAAGCCTTCCTTTAAGTCTTTTAATTTAGCTAAAAGCTATATATTTATTATAGGTAATAAATCTTAAATACCTTAATGCTTATAAAGGGAAGTTAAACTTCCTACCTGCCTTTAAGATTTTAAAGTTGATATTTCCTCTTAGAAATAAGCCTCCTCTATTCCTTAAAGCTGATTATCTCTACCTAAGTTACTAAAAGCTACTAAGGAGCTCTAACTTAGCAATCTAAGCCTCTAATATATACAGCACTTGCTTAAGTTTACCTCTAAGAAGCTAGAAAAGTACAGGAATCTAATAGAGGAAATAGGGGTTTATTAGGTGGTAATAATTCTACACCTAGCTTATAAGATATGATTTATTAAAGTCTACTACCCTAAATGTAAGGAGGCTATTATTAAGGACTTTAAGGCTTTATTTAATAACTTATATATAGATAAGGCAAGTAGGAGCTTTTAGCTAGTTCCTTAGAATACCTAAGTAAAGAAAATAAAGACTTTATAAATTACTAAAGGTAATTATTATTAAACCTAACAACTATGCTTAATTAATAAGATTAAGAATTACCTTTTAAAACCTTTATAACTATTAGCTAAGGAAGGAACTAATTAGGGAGGTAGGGAGGAAGCTAAGGATATTATTTTATAATAGATTAATAGAAAGGGTAAGTAGCTAAGGCTATATTAAATAGTAATAAACTTCTTAACTATTCCTACTATATTAAGTAAGTATAAAAAGTACTTTAATATTATAAAGCTTTAAATCTTTTCTTAAAGGCATTAGTAATACTTTATAATAATAAAGTCTTATTAATACCTTAAGAACTAGGCTAGGATAGATATATTTAATTAGAATAAGATAAGAGTTAGTAAAGCCTTTAGAGAGATCTTTAGAAGTTAATCTAGGCCTAGGACAGTTTAGTTTAGTAGGATTTATTAAACACTACAAGTTAAGTCAAATCTACGTTAGAAACAAACAAATATAGCCTGAAAATAGGCCAAGTTGACAAGTCTGGGGCGCCTACTTGGCTTGTTAGGAACGCTGTGATGAACCTAGACGAAATCCCTTCTTTGCAATTGTCGCGCGTTTCACGTAGGTGATACGGTCCTGTACGAACTCATCCGGAGGTTCGTGATATCGAACAGGGGCTGGTGATAGAGTAGGGGTGGGTGACGACGTAGGGACAGGAGATGGTGTAAGAGACGTTGAATTTGGTATCATTATAGTCAATGGAGACGGTAAGGTTGGAGTTGATGACTCCATAACAATAGCATACAAGCAGGTTGTTATGGACTTGATTGTTTATGTGAGTGGAAAACTCAGCTGTTCTCAGGGGTTCATAATTTCATTTCGTACTGAATGTTCCAACCGCATTAGTCTAAGGTCCAGCCACCCCGATCTATTTATAGCCAGACCGGTCCAGACCATTAAGACCGGTCCGACCATGGTCTTGGGAAATCCTCAGACCAGACCAAGTCTTGGCGGTCTAGACCAGACCAAGACCAAGTCAGACCGGACCATTCCGATCACTGGTGGAAACCCGAATCCTTCCCGTCTTTTTGTGCCGCGTTTAGGAGGATGTTGTCGACTATAAGCAACCATTTTCCTGCCCCACTGGATTCAAGATATTCTTTCACAACATCTTCGGCTCTTCGTCAACAGCATTCATGTGAATACCCGCCTTCCTACCTATCTTCAGGTAGTCTCGGTCAAAGCTGGTGTTGCTCAGCGCTGACAACCAGGAGAACGAATTAGCAGTCTCGCGAAGTCTTCCCTTTGTCGCTGTGACCATTACCTTCAACCCATCGGTTTTGGAAGGCTCAAAAACCTTGCCGAAGCTAATAAAGTCACACCTATACTACTACCAACGATTAATGCAAAGACGCTTAATATGGTGGTGGAATGGTGCGAGTACCACGTCGCAAATGTTCCAACAATATCAGCAAAGCCTGAGTGGGTGGACCCTAAAGACCTGTCTCTCTCAATACAAAGCTATTTACCTGGGTTAAAAAAGGTTGCTTCTGAGGAGGGAGGCAAGGGCATAGTTGGCAATAGGTATATACATGAAGCCAGTCTAACAAACTTTGGCCACTTTGGCCGCACCGCGCTGTGGTCAGCTCCTACCAGGTAATAGAATCGGACAGCACTCTGATCGTGGGGAACGACAGGCTTGTATCGCAGCTCTGTGGTGCTAGTTGGGTTCTAGTGCCTGAATTTATCCGAAGGAAGCACACGTCGGTAAGGATTGGATACAGCGCTTCATCGCGAGTCACCCTCAAAAGCGAGCGAATGCTGCTCGAGAAGAACGTCTGGAATCATTTTATGAAGCTGTGGATCACGCCATCCCGAGATATCACGTCAAGACCGGCAACGTTATTGATATGGATGAGATGGGCGTGTCTAGCCGCCAAATTAAGTGGCACAAGGTGCTGGGATCGTCTGAATCAACAATATCGCTATTATTAGAGGCCCAAGCACTCAATTGGACCTCTATTCTCGAGGCAATTACTGGAGATGACCGTTGATTGACCCCCTGTATGGTGCTGACGGGCAAAACACTCCAGAAGCAACACTTCCCAGTCAAAACACCAGACTGGCGATATATCGAGAGCCAGTATGGGTGGTCTACAGCCGAGATCTGCCACAAGTGGCTTACGGAAGTGCTTCTGCCGCAGACAACGCCTCTGAATAAGCGTGAATGGCGTCCTCTCATTTTCGATGGGTCTACCACGCATACGTCGCTTTCCTTTAGAATGCGGAGATTCGCAGAGCAAAAAACGGAGGGTACAGAGCAAAAAACGGAGGGCGCAGAGCAAATCGGCTGACTAAGCAGCCCCACTCTTGCTGCAGCCAATAAGAGGCCACCATTCAACGTCACCTCACCAGCCCCCAGTGCCCTTTCCAGCTGCAGAATCCACTAACCTGTAAGACCACCTAATCTACCAAACTTAACACCACCACCATATATTAACAAATTGCTAAATCAATTAATTGCTTATTAGGATTAATTAATTTAGTATTAAAAATACCTCTTATTTAATTAGATTTTAATTCCCTA
This sequence comes from Diaporthe sp. PMI_573, assembly GCA_021399435.1. Lineage (NCBI taxonomy): Eukaryota > Fungi > Ascomycota > Sordariomycetes > Diaporthales > Diaporthaceae > Diaporthe > Diaporthe sp. PMI_573. Next base: position 21,203 of record JAJTUP010000101.1, read on the forward strand.
CTATTATAGTAATAGTATACCTTCCTAATTACTTAGGTTTTAAGGTGTAGTGGTAGATAGATGATGATGGCGAGGAGGAGGTTTATGACGAGATCGTGGTATGCACAGACTAGATGGGCACGAAAACACTACGAATTTGCTCAATTTGGGCCCTTACAAGTGCGTAGATAGTTACATTTGTGCAGAAACGATGAGGACAGTCAATTATTGTAGATGCAGCGTTGACATAGCGTTTTGTATGGTGAATTTGGTGTGGGGCCGTATATTTGCACTAGGGGGCCAACTTGTACCTCTGTACCCTCTGTTTTTTGCTCTGCGAATCTCCGCATTCTTCTTTTATGGCTAGGGCGTGGCACGAACTTCGTAATGGACGATATTCTATGGAATCGCATCAAACACAATTCAGGAAATTAAAGCACAAAGGAGGAATTTGCAATGTACAACACCTGTGCAAAGATACTTCTTGCGTACTTTTGCTAATTGGGACGTTGCAGGATGAGTAGTCTCCGTCGGTATCCAAATCTCGATCTATGTCGTGCATAATCCCCGATCTAAACATCCTCAAGATATACAGTACTAGGGTTTCAAAGTAGGCAATCGCAAGGCAAAATCATTCGCATATGCTACCAGGTAGTAGAACAGTCGGATCGTGGCATTCACGTGCAGCCAAGTCGAGCCGTGCCGCAATTATAGTACCGTTGAAGCCAGCACCCAGGATTTCCCGCCGGCAGTATTTGACGGAAAGAATTCCGTAAAAATGTGATGCCATGGGATTGAATTATCAAGTTCCGAAATATGGTGGCGAATGTGATTGGGTGCCAAGACTCGTGCCCCGCCACCGTGCGTCACATGCGGTTCGCAGCTCCGCCAAGCCATAGAAGGCAGCCATATGCAAGTAAAGCCTCGTGCTTACGGCGTTGCTGCAACCATGGGCTGCGTGAGTTGGTCGCAGGTATGCGACCAGCTTGCTGGTGTTATCCATTCCCAGGCAGCAGATAACAGGCAGCAGATGTCAATAGAGCGTGTCACCGCCTGCTTCTACTGGCCGACGCGAAAACATTGGCGCTGGCGCAGACATACGTGCGGGTAAGGCTGGATGACTTACTGAACGACGGGTCGTCCGATTATGAATTGCAAGCACTGGCGTTCGCGGTTCACCACTGTGGCCTTGCACTGCGAGGTCTCGGAGATTGCCCTGCACATACGGAACAAGGGTGCGTGGGGGCTAAGAGAAGGCTGTCCGATAGGAGGGTGATCGATTGTTGGGCCCCGCTGCGGCTGGGCCGTCTTTTCCTCCCGTCCCAGGCTAAATTAAGGTATGCAAGAGGCAGGGGGGAAAGTGCAGAGCTAAAATGTCAGACAACATCCTGCGCCCTGCATCCAGCGCCAAATCAAGCAACTGACTCCGTAGGATCACCTGGCCCGTAAGTTAAAAGATCGATGCTCGACGAGATGATTGGATGATAGCCCGCATGGCGATGTGACATCCTGTCCGCCCGCGTACCTCGTTCCGCGCCGTGCTGCTGGCCGAGTGTCTCGATAACCACGGTGTAAAAAGAAAGGTCTCGCACGACAGTTGCCTGACTACCTTACCTTACTCACTCCATCGCGTCTCCGTACGAACCTTCAACAAAGAATATCCGAAGTCATGGCGGTTCGCATCTATCAGCTCGTTGGACTAGGAGGTCTGCTCCTGATGTGGGCGACTTCAGCGCAAAATTGCGACTACTCAAAAATGGGCATGTGCATCAAGCCCGAAGCGAGCGCATCCGTGGCCTTGCCATTCGCGCCCTTATTCAGCACCCCGCCAACTTTTGTCCTCGCCATCGACAACTTGGACGACCAGGATATTCAAGACATGTTGAACTTAGACGATGCCCTCCGTGCTCCCGCCGACAACGAGCCGGCGTCGGCCGTGGCCTGGTGGCTCGAGTACGACAACAGTACCCTCAACAGAGACGACTCCCAAGAACGAGAATACTACGCCTGGGCCCTGGAGTCCAACTCGACCAACGACATCGGGGGCAACGACGGCGGATGCGAGAACCTGCTCGGTGCCGAATGCGTCAGCGACCTCAAGAACCTGTTCACCGGCTTAGACGGGGGCTTAGACGGGGGCTTTGCCGGAGCCCTGGCGGGACTCTTCCGCACGCCCCCCGCGAGGATCAACTGTCCGACGGTGCTTTGGCACCACGGAGATGGCAGGAGTTCTGCGTTTGGGGGCGCCGTCAGGCCTTTGTGGTGGGGAGGCGGTAAGTTGGGCTCCCTACTACCTTACCTAACCTTACATACCAACACCCAAGGTAAAATGACATGTGAGATAGCGCATGCTGACGTGTGTTGTTGCATCACTAGCTCAATGGTTTGCCAGAATGAGCGACAAATTCTTGTGGACGAGTGAACCCGGTCCGTCAGGCAACAGTTCGAGTACCCACGGCGTTCGGCAAATGCGTTACCGCTCCTTTGAGGAGCAAAAGGGCATTGCAGTCGTCGCCTTTAGTATGGGCCAGTCGCTGGTAGGGGGAGGACGGGACAACACTACCATCAATGTGGCCTGTCTCCGCGTGGGCGAGGCACCTAAGCAAGGAACTGGTGCTTCTCCTTCGGGTAACGGTGCTGGAACCAAGACGGCTGCCGCCTCGACTGTGGTCCTTGGTATCCTGGCAGCTGTGTGGGCCTTTGTTGCTTGACTTGGCCTAATTTAATCGGAGGATGACGTGGTATGGACTAGTTCCGAGAGGACGGCCTCACAAGGGATTTGTTTACGAGTGCCTACATCAGATACTTTTCAATAATGGTTTGCATTGCATTGCACGCCGTCAGATCAAATTGCTGGTGCTGTCTTGAAGCTCTCAGTGGATGGATTGAAAGTGTGGGTTGCTACCTACCCATGCAACCGCTTTTAATCATACTGTTGGTTATTTGACGACTGATCCGGACCCTGAACAAATCCAAGGAGCGCCGCGCCGAGCTTGAGACAGTCGTCGACAAGATCCTGTACGCGGCGATGTTTGACAAGAACCCCTTCTCACCAGAGGCTGCCTGGGACGCTGTAGACAAAGTCGGGCGGTGCGGGAGTCTGGATAGCTTTATCCAGTCGGCCAGTGGCATCGTCTGGGGCTGGGGGGAGGGACAGCTAGGCGAGCGCAGACCACGGCGTGAGCGCTCGCCCTCGCCTTGCACTTTCACCGAAACGCAGGAGATGCCCCACATGTATTCGCCCTATCCTATAGTCCCCGACAACGGGGATCTCTTACATCATGATATGGGCCCTTCGGTCACTGAGTTACCGGCCTCGCCAGGACAGCGGCAGCTGCCACCACCAACTTCAGCAACCTGTAGCACGGCGGCACGAGTGGAGGATATCGAGACCACGGATGGCGTTGGATATAGCGCCCTGGAGTGGTCGCGCAAAGCACCGACGGCATCATCAGAGATGGAACCGGCCGTCAGAGCACCTCGGGAGAGTCCTACAATGTCACAGTCCGTCACCGCCAACAGTTCTTCAACAGACCCTGCTTTGCCACCATCCCCTAGCGACGCTCGCCCCTCACTCACAGCGTCCCAAACTACGCCCACAACGCCGCAGATCCTCCTAGCGATGGGGAAGTCGACATGCCACAGCCGCTACTTTTCACGCAGCCCTCGAGCACTGAACGGGAAGGGGGCCAAGAACAGGTGCCGATGCTTGTCGGGCTAGCCTGGGTGGAAAGTCCAAGCCAAGGGGCAAGAGGCGGTTTCACGAGGTGGAAGGCTCGGATCTCGAAAATGCAGCATGTGTTAAACGGGCGAGGCGAGAAGTTGGGTAAAGAGTCGTCCCAAGAGTGGTCTGGGAACTTGAGGACTGGATAGCCTAGAACTTCACATTTCCTACATGAAACGCCTCTTGGGCTGATTGTCCGGGAGAGCAGGGACATCCTTCAGCATGATGGAAAGATTGGCAAATTCGGCGGGGAAGGCGTGCAGAGGAAGGGCCTCGGCGAGCTTGGTGAAACGCGCCCACGTAGCGCGGCCGTCGTGGAAGACGCGATCAATATCGGCGGAGCTTGGGATCAGGAGGTCGTGGTCGGTGCCGATCAGCTTGTCCGGGATGTCAGACGAAGAGCTTGTTGACATCTCCGAGGGAGCGGCATCGTGGGCGGAACGGGTCGCGTCGTCGGCGGTCCGATCGCTGGCGGACTTGTCGTAGTCATCATCCATGTTCAAAATCGTGGCCTTTTGCTCTTTCATCCAGATCTTATATCCATTTGGCCGTTTCATAGTAGGTTCTGCTGCACCGCTTTAACAGAGAATGGGACTAGGTGTGGTTGGCTTATATATCTTGCTCCACAGCTGCTCTACACAAGCTTTAGCCTTCTCGATCCATTCCTTCTTATCTTCCCAAGTCTTCTCCATGTATGCCCACTTGAGCGAGGGATTTAAGACCGTTGCTGCTGAATACAGATGGCTTCTGCCATGTTCTCGCCGCTATGTTGTCCTTCCAGCTCCTCTATTCTCACTACAAGAGACTGCAGACCGTAATCTTCAGAAACAAACTAATCTGTAAAACCGATGACCCCTAAGCAGTTTGGAGATATCCAATTATCGGGAACAATATAGACAGAGGAAAGGGCATTTTGTAAGGCTCGCTTTACAAACTCCTTTTTGTTGTCATAACCCCATTGTAAGTCGGCTTTAACCGTATTAGCAGACCTCGGGAGAAGGTTATCCGCAACCAGGCAAAGATAGCGGATAAAGTCACAAAAGGCAGGCTATTTAATATAAGCAAAGGAGAGGCTGCAAGCTACTATATAGCGGCAGTATAACTCGCGCAAGCTGGCTTGATCCAACACATCTTCCTCTGCTATTATCTTGCGCTTCTTGGAGGGGACAAAGGTATCATTAGTCATAAAGATAGTAATGTCTCTAAGGCGGCTTTAAGTCGTCGCTCGACAGTTGTCTTGCCTCCCGAAGACCATAATTCTATGCTCCTTGCACAAATAATCGATAATTGTAGATAATCCGCCAGAATAATTATATCTCTTCTCTCTCTTCTTGTTAAAGTAGGGCTGGCAATGCCACTATTTCCTTCTATTAAAATCAACCCAGGCTACAGACAATATCTTACTTTCTTCTATTCGATAATACTTCTAAATAGAAGATATCGTTTGGCGGGAAAAGCTATTAGTCGACGGCAACAAAAAAGGTACTATAGAGAAAGTGGCCGCATTAAGGTCGGAATCATCTAGATAGTTAATAACATTATCAAGAATGCTAACAGGATCACCAATAGAAGACATAATTCAGTTAGGCCGCAAGTAGACAAAAGATTTACATTCATAATAGCAGTATTATAGTTAGAAGGAAATTGCTAGAGCAAAAGACTTATAATTAACGATTTTCTCCTTTAATATATACGAGTAGCAGACTTAAAGTATGCAAACCCAATACTCCGATTAATTATACCAAATACAGAATAAACGCGTTAATAAAAACATCAATTTTGGGGGACGCGTTCCTTAGTTATAATACATCTACAGGGCTTATAGGGTATCAAGATTGGGTAGGATAAGGTAGCGTTACTAAATTAGTGAGAAGAATTAGGTTAATAGTGGCTGGTAATTACACCCTCAGCTACGAAACTACCCTACAGTCAGACTAATAGTCTGACTATTAGTCTGGAATTCTCAGACTAGGACCACTGGTCAGTCTGGAATTCTCAGACTGGGACCACTGGTCAGTCTAGACGAGTCAGATTGAACTATCGGTCTGGTCCAAGACATACAGACTAGACTAATAGTCCGCGGACTATTGGTCTAGACTATGGTCCGGACTAATAGTCTGCTTAATGGTCTGGACTATTGCGAGCGCTGATATCTCTAGGGCAACGCAACAAAGCAGAAAGGCAACGACCATGGGTCTTGCGTCTGAAAGGTTCTTGCTGGGTGTAATGGGCTCTGCACTAGGCACGATGGTCCGCTGAACTAGGAAGGCCAGCACGTATATTAGGTATAGGTATGGTGCAAGACTAATTCTTGCCCCCCTCCAGTCTAAGACGTGGGGGCTTCGGGTCCCTTTCTAGAAGGGCCTTCGCCAGGGCTACACCAGGGCTTCCCCGTAGCTTCCGCCCGGCCGTTACAATTATACCTTCCCCCCAGAGGCCCGTCCCCAGGCCGTCAACCACGGCTTTCGTACAGCTTTCATAGGCACCTTCTAGTCACTACCTCTAGTAACTCACAGAACATTCTGAACCTATACATAACCTTTTTAGCGCTACACAGGCTAGGTAGCGTGGTTTAAATAGCTCGCCCTTTAGGCTACTATTAACCTCTCTCTCTCTCCGACCTATACTTCACTACTTCTTAAAGTCATTACTATAGCTCTTCTTCTATCTACTACTTTAAGTAGTTTTCATGATTACTTCTCAATACCTTTATCATGTCTTGCTCGTCTAGCTTGTTTAAGGGCTTCTCGCCCTTACTACTAGGTAAGGCGTTACCTTCCTCTTTAGAAGGGTCTCGCAATCGTTCCCAGTCTTCTTTAGCAAGTACTTCTAGCCTTGGGCCTCTAGCCCCTGTTTACTTTCGTTCTCCTTTTGTTGATTCTGCCAGTGAAGGTAGCTCTTCGTACTACTTATAGTTATCCTCCCCATAAGGTTAGAGTAACCTGTTTATAGGGTTTCCTAACTTATTAGGTTTAAGTCCCAAGGGGTTTAGTAGTAATCACACTAGCCTTATTACAAATCCTCTAACTATCTCTTCTTCTTTAGAGCCGTCCTCCTCTAAATAGAGTAATACCTTGACTATGACTTAAGGTAAGTCCTTGAAAGCAGCTAGTAAGTAGCCTGCTACTACCCTGTAGACCCCTTAAACTCGTCGCGAGGTAGTAGCGAGCATTGCTGTGTTACTGGGTAAGCTGAACTAGAGTAGACCCCTGAAAGTACCTTGAATCCTGAAGGGACTGACTTTCTCTACTAGTAAGTTTATATAGTTATATATACCTGCTGAGGCCCTTAGATATGTGATGCCTCCTAGCTAGCAGTACGTGGTAGTAGCCCCTGTAGATATTGTTTGAACCTTGCGTGATATGTCTAGACAGGACAAGAGGGTGTAGACCTAGAGTTGGGCGATCTAGTCCTAAGCCCCTTGCAAAGCCTGTATGTATAGTTTTCTTAAGAGGTTTGAGGAGGATGTACCTTCCTTGTAGGAGGATGTGACCTATACTGTAACTAGTTTAGGGAGCTTTTGGTATAATTAGTGTATTGTAAAGTATTACTTACCTTGTGTAATGGTAAGTATTTTTCTATCTATTATTGTTATTTTTATTAACTATTATAGGGGGATCCTTTAATTATTAGGTTAATCTCTGACTTATATTTTGCGAGAGCCCTTCTAAGGGGAATTGCCTAAGCTATAAATCCTCCTTTATTAATTATATAGAAGAACTAGCTATTGATTTTATAGGTTTATCTAGCCTAAACCTTGATAAACCTATTTATAAATAGACTAAGTAGTACTTTAGTATTTTGGAAGATGGTAGAGAATCTAAAGTATAAGAGAGGCTTCTAAGGAGAGAAGAAATAGATTAAGGTTGTAAATGTAAGTCCCCTATATTTCGAGGTATGATTATATACTAATCTACTTAGGAATTAGCTATTATAGAGGCTAGTGTCTTTTAGTTATAGGCCCTAGCTAATTTATACTTACTTTATTTAGTATAGTTTAGCTTAGCTGACTTGGTAGATGCCCTTTATAAGAAGATCTTGAGGGACCTGGTTAATACTTGTTATAGTATACTATACGTGGTTCTAGCTAATAATGGGTTCCTGGTCTAGCACGGCTTAGTTTAGGGGTTTCTCTTAGAGGTTTCGTGGGTTATAGATAATGCTTTTAGGACCTAGCTAGAGGGGTTTCTACTGCTACTGTAGGAGATGACCTATAGGATGTGGACGGCTCTTCCCTGCTAGTTACTTAGGGATATGGTAGCTTAGTAATTAGTACTAGTAGAGGGGGCTTGGTTTTTTAGGAGTGGGGATAATGATACCCTTGTGTTGCTTTTTTGGGGACTCTTCTAGTCCCCCCTTAACCTAGACATTTCTAAGGTTATTTGTGCTTAATTCTAATGTGTTAATCTTTAAAGCCCTCCTCTACTTAGGTAATACTTGATGGCCCCTTAATAGGCCTTTACCTAGAAACATTTTCCTGTTATTAGGCTAGCCTCTAGTTTACCCATCAGTTCTCTAACACTCATCTATCTAACATTAGCTTCATTAGCTAGTCATCTAGTACTTATTAGGCTAATATTAACTTCATTAGCTAGTTATCTAGCTATCCTGGCCTTCATTAGCCTATCGCTACTTAATTTATAGCTACTTCCTGCAGCCTCTGCTAGTCTAGTCTTGGGTTCTCTTCCAGCTTTGCTTCAGCCCTCTCCCTTTCTGGTACTTTATGATGGTTTTATCTACTAATATTTTGTCTTCTAGCACCCATGAGTTGTATTTATTAGGCCACCCTTTCTACTTTACCAAGTAGTATATAGTATCCTCAATCTTTTAGTAGTCTCGGATCTCTTCTAGCTCCCATTTAGCCTATTTATCCTCTAAGTCTAGTAGGTCTAGGATGCCTTCTATTAGGTCCTTTAGGTTTCTCGCTATCTAGGGCTCTAGCTAGCTTATGTAGTATACGTGGTGTATTTAGGAGTACTTCTCTAGTAGGGTCAGACTATAGGCCTACTTACTTACTTAAGACATGATCTTAAATAGGCTAACCCTCTATGGAGCAAGCTTCTTGTTTTTTAGGAGTAGATGCTTAGTTATTAGTAATACCTATTAGCTGATCTTGAATTATATGGGCTGGTGTTGATTATTATAATTTCGGGCCTGTGTCTTAACTACCTGTTTCTAGTTCTCCTTATAGTTTGTTTGAATTTACTAAAGTTTTTTAATATGTTCTTTGACTACTGGTACCTCCCTTTGAGGAATACTGTCCTTAGTGGGCTATTTATCGTATAGAATAGTAAAAGATGGTTTATAGCTAAAGAGAGCTTTAAACAGGCTTATTTTAATTATAGTACTTTATACTAAATTATAAGCGAAGAATGTAGTATGTAATAAGTTTAGCTAGTTCTAGGTGTTTTCTACTATAAATACCTTTAGGTATTATTCTAGGGTTTGGTTTATTCTTTTTATTTATCTATTGCCCTATGGGTGGTAAGTAGTAGTGTATTAGGTTTTGATTCTACTTAGCTAGCAAAGTATCTTCTAGAACTTACTAGTAAAGGTTGTACCTTTGTTAGTCATGATTCCTTTAGGTAGTCCCTATTTATATTTAATCTCTTTATAGAAGATCTTGGCTAGTTTAGTAGTATTTATTATTATGCTTACTATAGTAAAGAAACTTATTTTAGTATAATGATCTATGATAACTAGGATTATATCTATTTCCTAGCTATCTCTAATAGTAGTTGGGAGTCTAGTGATAAAGTTTATACTAAGTTCTTATATGGGGCCTGATAGAATTAGTAACGAAGTAAGCTCTCTATATAGGTAATGATATAGTGTAGATATGTATTAGTATGTTATGTAAGAGCGTATATAGTTTATAATAGAGGCCTTTAAGCCTAGCTAGTAAAAATATCTTTTAACTAGGATTTGTGTCTATATTTGCCTCTAGTGCCTGCTTAGTGGCTCATTATGGTAGGTTTGTAGGATCTCCTGTTATAAGGCTTCTTGTTCTGGTATATATATGTATCCCTTCTAGTATAGTAGCCTGTCTTGGAACTTATAACTAGAACTATCTAAAATAGTACTATTTAAGGATTTAATCCTCTTAATGATGGCCTGGATTATAGGGTCTTCCTCCTAGGCTTTGTGAATTAAGTCTAATAGTGGAGAGTGGGGCCCTTAGTATATTATACCTGTGTTACTAATGTATGCCTGGACCCGGACTCTTATTATAAACTACCCTTATAGGGGAGCTATAGACTTGAGCTAACGCTCTATTAGGGAGGAATTAAGTTTTAAGACCTCTTATACTTTAGTACTTCTAACTATAGCCTTAAACTAGGCCTACTGTTGGTCTTTTGGATAGGATTGTGTATTCTTCTTAATGGTTGTAACTATCTTTAATTCTAGAGTTAGGATCTAACTTAAATTTAGAGGCTTTTCTTTTAATATATAGTTAAACCTTCTTAATAGGCTATTTGTTAGGTTTGTCTTCCTAGAGTAGTGTTTAATAGTAAAATCAAATCTAGCTAAATATATTAGCTATCAAACTTATTTTTATATTAGTTCTTTTTACTTTATAAAGCCATGGAGATTATTATAATTAGAAAGAACTATAACTAGTTCTTGTACTCCTTTGAGGTACTATTACTAATGCCTGAAACTTTCAATAATGGTACTTAATTTCTTATTATAGGTTATCTAATTAAGCTTAGCTCTTAAGAACTTTTTTAACTAAAAAGTAATCAGATACTATCGAGATTTACTCTTATAGTGATGTTATTATAAGATTACTAATATGGTAGCTCTGTCTAATGTATTATACTTAATTTGAGTAGGAAGTATAGGGTTATAGTATTAGAGAAGAGGTGCTTGTTAGAACCTTGTCTTAAGCTCCTTGAATACCTTTTGTGTCTTAGTATTTTCTAGGGTAAAGAGATCCATCCCCTCTAGCTTTTAGCTATGTTTTATGCCCTTTAGTTACTTATTAAGTAGTTATATAATCTTTAAGTAATCCTTAATAAACCTTTAGTAGAAGTTATAGAAACCTAAGAATACTTGAATATCGTGGTAGGTAGTTAGTATTGGCTATTCTTAGATGGTCCTAATCCTGTTAGGGTCTATTTAAACTCCCTTTTTTCTAACTAAAAATCCTAAAAACTTGATCTCTTCTTGAAAAAAGTAGTACTTCTTAATATTACTATATAACTCTACTATTATGAGATGATCTATAATTATCTATATATACTTCTTATACTCTTCCTTACTTCTTGAGAAAATTAAGATATTATCTAAATAAATAATTATATAAATATTAATATAATCTCTTAAAACCTTAGTAATAAAAGATTAAAATGTAGCTAGTATATTAGTTAATCTAAATAGTATTACTCTGAATTTATAATATCTATATTAAGTATAAAAAGTAGTCTTCTATTTATTACCCTCTTAGATACAAATCTAATAATATATGTTTATTAAATTAATCTTAGAGAAAAACTATATACCTAATAGTTGATCTAGAATCTCCAAAACTAGTAGTAAGGGGTACTGATTTTTTATTATTATTTTGTTTAGAGCCCTATAGTTAATATAAAGTTGAAGGGTTCTGTCTTTTTTTAGTATAAATAAAACTAGTGTACTAGCGGGACTTTTGTTATGGGTGATTTGCCCTGACTTTAAACTCTCTTTAAGCTATTTTCTTAAGACCTTGAGTTTTGTTGATAAGAGTGGGTGTAGGGGTAGAAAAGGGGGTGAAGTCTCCTTTTCTAGCTCTATTACATGATCTGCTTTCCTCCTTAGTAGTAATTTCTTAGCCTAGTCCTTGATGAAAAACTCCTCTAATCTCTTTAGTCGCGGGTGTATCTAAGATGAATCTAGGGGTGACTTTTCCTCTTTGTTTATCCCTCGGGGCTCCTACTGACTTCTCCCTTCCTATCCTGCTAGACTAGAAGGTTTAGTAGTAGGAAAGACTGTATAATAATAGGAGACCTTTCCCTAATTCCTTATGAAAGACTTTATAGTCTGTTCTATTATATAAATCTCGTCCTGTTGAAGCTACTAATTCTTTGGATGGCTTTTGAGCCCTATTTGAAAATGTTTTAAACCTAGGGTACTTAATAGTAAAACAGACTCTGAGTATTTCCTTTTAATTATGATATAATCTTGTATCTCCTTCCTCTAATTTCTAAAATGGTCCTTGAGTAATAAAGGTACTTGATAGATACTATGAGTAGGAACTATGGTTTCTTAGATTCTTACTATAGATACTGATGTCTTTATAGATAATTTAAGGCTAAACTTCTTAATAAAAGAAATACTAATTAAGTCTACTTATACCTATATATCTAGATTAACCTTAATATATCTTTAACTATACTTTGTGGTTACTTTACTTAAGATTGTAAATATCTCTTGGACTTTAACTATCTCTTTTTCTACTTCTGGGTATAGTTACTAGTCCTTTTCTTTAACCTTAGATACTGTTCTTGTAGGTGGTTAAGAGGTGCTTTGACTCCCTCTCCCTTAGTTCTAACCTTGATAGCCCCTAGACTAATAGTTACCATAGCCTCATACTTAATTTACTAATACTATAGTTTTTGCTAGTACTGGATAGTTTAGAGCGTAGTAGTAAGTGCTTCTATACTTATAGTATGTAGTTGTCTTGCTTGTTTTATCTAGAGGATTTAGCTTTAGGGTTGCTTTAGAGGTACTTCCCTAAGTGTTTTAATTTGGTAGGGTATAAGAACCCTTGCCCTAGAATCCTTGGCCTCTACCTTAGCCTCGCGGCTAGGGGTTATTTAGAGTTCTTCCCCTTAAATTCATGGTACTTCCTAAGAAGTTTCCTCCTTTAATACTTCTTAAGAAGTTTCCTCCTTATCCTCTCTTATTAGGGGTTCTACTAGTTCCCCCTTATTTCGGGCCTACCTCCTTATATTTTCTCTTTTTAATCCTCTCTAAGGTATTAACCTAAATTACTTAGGTAACTCTAACTATCTTATCTCTAGTCTCTAGCATACTTAGGGTATATTTTGTTTAAATCTCTAGCAATATCTATCCTAATAACCTTAAGAGAAAGAATTTAGCCCTTAAACTATTACTTCTTATTTCTTGTTTTAATTCTAATATTTTAAGGTACTAGTGAAAGGTTTATAGATCTTGGTTTTCTCGTTAGTAAGTAATATTAATTAAGTTTTAAATAATACTTAATATACCTTAGGGATCCTTCTTGAAATTAGAGCTAAAAGTCTTAAACTTATCCTACTTATAATAGTTAAATATAGACTTGTCTCCTCTTCTTAAGGATTTTATATAAGTATCCTAGTAGTTTCGATACTCCTTCTTGACATAGTCTAACGTATATATTACTTTTATCTTATCATCATAGAGGGTTTATAGTTATAAGATATAGGCCCTTTCTATATCTATCATCTAGCTATTATATTGCTAAAGGGTATAGGCTATAGATAGTGAAGTAATATTAGCTAGCTTTAGGTCTTTTGACTTGACTTTAATGGTTGTTCAAGCTACTTCCAGAGTATTAATTCTCTGTTAAAGTAGTTAATTATGTTCCTATTCTCGTACCAGGGCATCATCAAGCTAAAGTGTTCCTAAGCTACCCTTAGTATCGTCGTGACTTCCTTAGGATCTTCCCCTTCTTTCCCTAGTCTTTAGTAGTATCGTGGGTAGTGTGGTAAGAAGAATCAGAATTGTAATGGGCTCTATACTAGGCACGATGGTCTGGTAAACTGGGAAGGCTAGTACGTATATTAGGTATAGGTATGGTGCAAGACTGATTCTTGCCCCCCTCTAGTCTGAGACGTAGGGGCTTCGGGTCCCTTTCTAAAAGGGCCTTCGCCGGGGCCACACCGGGGCTTCCCCGTGGCTTCCGCCCGGCCGTTATACTGGGCATCAACAATACACACTTCTTCTACCTCCCAACCACTACAACTAGCCGTTTCGTACCGCGCCGCTAATATTGTATAAACAAACAAAAGCGTCCTCTCCTCATACATCAGCAGTTCAGCCTAATATATATATAAGTACTCTTTTACTACCTTCTATTTATCTATAAAATAACTTAATTAAGTATAGTATATTTAAGTAAGATAGCATCTCTAACTAGTTGATTATAGCCTTATAATTTACATTAATTATAAGAGACTAGATATAATTATAGCTATTAATCCCTTTCCTTCTATACTAGAGACTAGTTGCCCTGTTTTTGTTAGCCTTAGGGTTAAGTAGCCTTGTTAAAATCCAACTAATTAAATCAACCTAAGAAAAAGTTAGGCAGCTATAGCTAAACTACTAATACCTAACTTACTAACTAGCATACCTAGTTAGCTTTCTAAAGCTTAACTACTAGAAACTAATTAAGCCTTTAATGCTATTTTCAAGGAAGGAGTATACTATAGTATAGTCTTTAAAGATAAATATTAGCTTTATAACCTAGTTTATTAAGACTACTTAAAGTTTAAAATACTATTATTATATTTTAGGTTAATATTTAGGTTTTATATATACCTGTTTATTATATTAAATATTACTTAGTACTACCCTAATTAACTATAAGTTCTACTAATAATATAGAGACCTTAAAGAACAGCCTTTTCCAGTACTCTATAATATAAGATCTTAAGAATAGCAATATATGCTATAGATTTCTAATTAGTAACATTCTTAAGCATAGCATTTACAGCCTTAGCACCTCTGAAGGTTAGTGCCTTCAGCAGTGTGTGTGTGGCAGGGTCGCAGCAGGGTGCCTGGAGGCGAGTTGGGACGATTGAGAGTGGTTCGGACAACTTTGCATTGAATTTGAGTGGGCTTCTGTCAGCCCTCCTCACAGTCCCTCCGACATTGCCTCAACCCTGGGCACGCTGCGGTTGGCTCTGGTGCAGGAATGGAGGGGCCGGAAAATTCGGCCCTCAGACCCACTATCTTTAGCTTTCAATAGCCAGCCAATCCTAACCCTGACAGCAACCAAACTAAGTATAGATAAACTTCAGAAATCAGGCTATCTAATGAACTAAGTTACATGCTTTTTAGGTAAGAAATAAGGGGAATGCAGAGGTACGAAGTTAGGGTCTTAAAACAGCCCAAAAAATCGACTCACGGCCACCAAACTCATCTTTCGGCGCGCACGCCCCATAGGCACTTAGAGAAAATCCAGTGCCAAGTCTAGGGTAACTCCTTCCGTGCATTCTAGGGTAACTCTTTACGTGAAGTGCCCACGCCGAATTTGAGCGTTTCCGTTTAACAAAAGTAAATAACTTTTTTTAGAGTTATTATTAGCTTATTACTGTTAAAGTTAAATATCTTTTTTGGTAATATTATAAAACTAAATAATAGAAAATATAATATAGACCTTATTGTTAAAAAGATTATAGGCATTTTTAGTCTATTTCGGCCTTTAATTCTAAGCTTTAGAAAAAGATATAATTTTATCGGATTTAAGATTAATATATTTTTAGTATCTTAGAAAAAGTATATAGTATAAATCTTTTAGATCTAGAGATATAAGGGATAATTTTAGGGTTTTAGCAGAATATAATATATTGGAAAATATCTAATTAGGCTACTTATATTGCTGGGTATTAGCATATTAGTCTTACGGCTATTCTATATTTTATAACTATTGCTGGTCTAATAAAAACTTTACTGGTAGTTATTAATTTTATTATAAAGCCTATACAGTATTTTATTATAATTTTAATATAGTGCTAGTTATCTGTTTTAATTAAGATATGGCTTTTATTTGCTGAGATATATACTATAGTAGTAATAATGGTTAAGAAATAATGCTCTCCTCTTTAGTCTTTATAATAATTTTATTGTTATTGGCGATCTTTATTATAGAATCTGGCACAAAATTTAGAAATTAAATTAGGCAATTATAAGTCTAAGCCTTAATCTTTCTGGCTTTTATAGAAGTACTACAAAAGCGTGACTAAGGATAAATAATATATACTAGAAGCTCTTTAGTTGGCTAGACAGGGTATTCTTTATAGACAAAAAAGATATTAATTTATAGTCTAATTTACCTTTCCTATAGGCTAAGGTAGACTTTTTGTTAATAAATAAAGTTTTAGGGGTTTTTTTTTTAGCTAAGTATAGCCTTGCCGACTATTTTAGAAGTCTAGCCTTTAAAGTAGTATTAAGTATTAAATAGGAAGCTGTTGTTAATAAATTATATTTAATATATTTTCTTTATTATTTTAAATATATATATAGAGGTCTATTTCTTATTAATCTTTTTGGTGTTAATTGGTATATCTATTAGCAATAGATTAATCTTTCTCTAGTTAGTCTTTATAATTAAGTAGTACCGGCTTATAATATTGTCTGTCTTTATTTTCTCCTTAGTAGTTATTCTTTAATATTTACTTGCTGCTAGGCTTTTAATAAAAGAGTTAGTAGCAATAACTAATATATTTTTTATTATTATTATAATTAAAAACTATTAATATAGTTATTATAGAGAGTATTAAAACTCTTCTAGCTATAACTTCTAACCGGTATAAATATACTATTTACCTGCAGATAGTGGTTTTCGGTAAATAAAAATATTATTGTATAGCTTTATATATAGAGTTTTCCTCTTTTTTATTTTTAATATTAAAAAATAGTAAAAAATAAAGAGATAAAAGAGAAAATAAAACATATAGATAGTAGAGACAAAGTATAAAGACCGTAAATAAAATATATATAGCAGCAATTTTTACTATTTGTATATAAGAAAGCAGACTAAAGAAAAAGCATAAGAAAATGTGTAAAATTGTTGTAAAGAAGGATAGTTGTAATAGTTTAAATATAAATAATAATAGTAAGAAAGAGAGAGGGCAAGTAGTAATAGAAAAGGGTACGTAGTAATAGAAAAGGGCAAGTAGTAGTTTAAAGGGTATAAATGGTAATAGTTTTAATTAAAAATAACGGAAAAACAATATAAAAGTATATTATAGTATACTTTTTAATATAGAAAAGCATTTTAAAAACTTGCTTATAACTATTTGGCAATAGTTAAATATAGTAAACCGTTTAGCAATAATTGATTTATAAGTAACTGTTTATAATAGTTAAGTATAGGGTACTAATAGGTTATTATATAGGTAGTGCGGGGCTTTAAAGAAATATATTATTTATAAGACTAAGTAAATAGCTTATATAGTATTTAAATTGTAACTATTTAAATTTTCTTAACTAGCCCTCTTTACAGTTATAGTTACTATATATACTATGGTAATATTTGTAAAAAATAGAGTAATTAGTTAAGTAGTTAGTAGAAAGGTTCTTTTAGCCTTAAAAAAAGCGTTTTTAAGGGCTTTTATTAATTTATATGTTTATTTAGTTAGATTCTTGGTGGTGCAAATAGTAATGTTTTAAGTAGGTTATTATAAGAGGTATTTATAATATTTTTAAGGGTTTAAATAGGTAGTGTGGCCTTAAAATAGTGTTTTTAAGGGTTTTTTTGTTAATATAATTGTTATAATAGGTATTTGTGATAATTTTAATAGTATTTTCTTATGTAATAGAGTATATTTTTGGGCTTCTTCTTCTTTTTTTGTATTTAATAGGCAAACTAGTAAATATTAGGGTAAAGATTAGTGATCTAAGAACTAATTATTATTAGTTAGTAGGGAGTATGTTAAATATTAATATGTTAGTCTGGTGATGATTTTAGTATAAATATTGTTATTTAAAATGGCTTAAAAACTGTAATAATAGTGATAGTAATTTGTTTCTTCCTTCTTTTTTGTTAGGGATTGTTAAGTAATTACTAATTAGTGTTAGTTAGGTATGTAAATAAGTAATTACTTGAAGGGGTTACCGAAGTGGCTATTTAATAGCTTTAATTTGGTAGGTCTGTCTTATATATTGCTTCTGGCTAACCCTTTTGTAGGCGGCAAAGCGCCTAAGTAGGGTGTAGCTAGAAGGCTGACTAATCTATAGTATGTACGGGCTAGTAGTTAGTTTAAGTATCCTTGCTGCTAAGTGGCTGCTTGGGATAATTAAGCAGCTATTTATAGCTAACTAGCTAGAAGTGGCCAGCTATAATGGTCTGCTTTAGACCAACACTTTTGGTTATTGCTATTGCTATTGTTATTACCTATTTTATAAGCTTAGTAATTTCTTACTAATATTTCTTTTTTGTATTAAATTAACCTGAAAAAGGCTGATAAGGCTAATAATGTTATTATCTTGGCTAGTTAATTTATACTAGAAGAGAGATATTTTTAAAATTAAATTTAAGGCATTATTCTAGATATTGGAGCGGCTTAGTTTTTAACTACCGATTATAAGTAATTTTTTGCTTTAAATTAGGATAACCCGGCTATTATACTAGACGTTAATTATACTAGAAAAGCTATTATTAAGTTTAAAAAGAAATCTCGACTTATATTACTTAGAATAATAATTATAAAGACCACTATTAGGCCTATAACTTTTTATATTATAGATACTCCTACCTTCTTTCTAATATATATTTAAGATATAAACAAGCTGGGTATTCTTTTTTAAAATACTACTAATAAGTTGGTATTAATATAAATGTTAGGCCCTAAAATAATTATTTCTGTAACCCAAAAATAAAGTTATTTATGGTTCTTTTTGAGTAATTATAAGGTAGGTATAGTTTTTATAGAAAATAAATTATAATGTCTTTATTATTATTTTGGCTACTTGGCTGTAGACTAACTTTATTAGCTACTATAAGATGTTGGTTATAATTTTAATATTAATATACTTAAAGTTATTAATAAGTTCTGTTATTATTATTAATTAAAGGGTGCTGTTTTAAGATAATTTAAGTTTAATTTTAAAGATAATTATAACTTTAACTATAAGATTATTGCCAATATTATATATCTTAACGAGAAGCCGGTTTTATACGTTATAAATTTCGAAATATCTTTTTAGGCTAGGAGATTTCTTACTTTATTGTCTATAAAAAATATATAGAAAGTTTTTTATATAATATAGATTAATATACTTAAGCCTTTTTAATTGCTTGGCTTATAATGCCGGTACTAACTTTGCTTTAGCCGAATTTAGAAATAAAGTAAGGCTTATAGAAATTATATATAAATAGATTTCTATAGAAGTCTATTTGTTAATTGGCAAGGTTAAGCGGTATTATAGATTATTTTAATAGATATTTAAGATTCTCTATATTAAATTAGGAGGAATCTTTTTAGAAAATACTATTTTTTAAATAGTACTAAAGGCTATAAATAATATTGCCAGCCTAGATAGGCTGGTATTTATTTTGCTTGTCTTTAGTGCTTTTCTATAGATAAACCTAGACTTACTACCTATACTATTAATACTAAAGTATATTAAGGCTGTTGTTAAGATAATATAAGATCTTTAAAAGTATTATGTTAAGAAGTAAATTACGGGAGCTTTTAATATTTAAAATAGCTTAAATGTTACTAGTATTCTAAATATATTGCTGTAATTAAAAATACTTGTTTAGCGGGAGAAGAAAGATTGGCAAGGCTTGTATAAGCTGGTGGCAATTAATGGCTATAATGTTACTTTTAATCTTTTTAATAGACCTATAAAGTTTAGATTAACTATTGTTTGGGAATATTTCTGAAATAATAAGAATTTTCTGCCTAAGCTTTTATTAGGTAGTAGACTAGAAGTAGGTCTGTTACTTGCTTTAAAAGGTAGTAGGCCTGATATAGGTCTATTATCTGCTTTAGATAGCGGGCCTGGTATAGATTTATTGCTAGCTTTAGATGGCAGCTAGTCTAGAGCGGGTCTGCTACCTGCTTTAGATTATGCCGGTATCCCAACTTTAGTATAAAGACAAGGCTGATCTTTGGGATTAAAGAATAAGCTAAAGCTATTAATAACCTTCTTTAGTTAAAAGGAGAAGGATAACTATACTTTATTGCTAAAACTTTATTAGAATAGTATAATTATAAGTACTGGTAAATTCTTTAAAGCTTTTGATACTAAGGAGATTAATAATCTTATTACCTAAAGTGTCTTTTATTTTAAATACTTTAATTTAAAAGTTTATAGTGCCTTTTATTTATTTAATTCTTAAATGGTATAAGAGATTAAGAGGAAGACTAAAGTATTTTATAAAAAGTCTTGCTTAATTATTTAAAGATATAGTGATGAGAATAAGAGAAATATTTTTATATAGTTGCTAATAATTTAGCGGGCTAGTTAATAACTTTTTATAGCTTTAGTACCCGGCCTAATAAATATTATAAGTATAAGTATTAAGCTGTAAGATATTATATAGGCGTATATTTAGTTAAAATTAGCTTTTTTTTATAAGATTCTAGCTTAGCTGTCTTTTAAATTGCAAGCCTGCTACCTATTTAGAATAATTATAAGGGTTGTAAAACCTCTCTATAATATTATTAAAGCCGGGGTTTATTAGTAGATAATATATTATTGCTACTATTATAAAAAGCTAGGTATATAGAATTTAATGTTTAATCTATATTTTTTAATTTTTATAGGTGGTAAAGATAAATTTACTATTATTAAAATATAGATAGATAATACTTTATTACTAAATATCTCAAAATTCTTGCCTATAAAAGATTGGAAGATTAAGAAAGCAGAGATTTATTATAAGAAAAAAGAGACTTTAATACTAGAAGGAATAATTAAATTTAATAGAAACAAGCTATTAATAGCTTTTTATTATTCTATTATTCTTTAGTAAAAGAGTTAAAGTAAAAAAATTATTATAGTTAACCTAAAGTTATATAACTTTATTTAGAAATATTTTAAGTAATATACATATAGTATATATTTGGCTTTAATTTATTAACTAAAAGCTTCTTTTAATTTCTTTATAGATATTTTATTTGCTAATAACTAGGATCTTAGCTTTTAAATTAACTTTATAATAGTTTTTGTTAATAAAGAGGCTAAAGGTATAGTATTATAGTATAAGCTGAGAGGAAATATTATATACTAGTCTTTTATAAAGTATAAGAGGGTTATTTAGGGTATTATGGCTTTTAAGATTTATAGAATGGCTAGCGGCTTTAATATAGAAATTATGCTTCTAGCAACTTTAAAGCTAATTATAGAGTAATAAAATATTTTAAAGATATCTTTTATAATCTATATAGATTCTTACTTACTTTATAAATATTTGGTAAAGCTGGAAACTACTAAAGAAAAGAGGTTTATAATAAATATTATGTCTCTTTGTTAGATATATAAGTAATAGAAAATTAATAAGGTATAATAGATAAGCGGTAATAACAACCCTGTAGATGCTATAATAAAGATATTGCCAAATAAGGCTTTAGAATGTCTTGTTGATACTAACAAGCTTACTATTTAGGTAGAAGACTATATAGATAGAAGTATATAACGAGGTATGTAACTAAATATATATAATATAGAGGAAAATATAATTTTTGGAAGAATTAGAAGTATTGGTATAAAAGTAGAAAACAGTTAGTGTAGATTTAGTAATATAGAATTTAGAGGTATAGGGTTGGTCTGTAGCAGACTAATACTAGCTAGCAGATTTTAATTAATTAGTTATCTACTAAGTTATTTTCGCGGCTACCCTTAATTGGCTAAAGGGTCTATATATAGCAGATTAGTTAGCTAGATTAGTTAGTGCTTCTAGCCAACACTTAGGTAGGCGTTTTAGTACCCATTAAGGGTAGCCAGAAGCGACATATAATATTACTACTAAATAAAGCTATTTACAAGCCTTTTGGTTACCCTTTTAAATAATTACTCGTTATTATACCTACCTAATAATTTCTAATGCTTTAATATTATATTGTAGATCTAATAGTATACTATATATATATTTTTTATATTTTTTAATATTATTTATATACTATTAAAAATCTATAAAATAATAAATATTTAATTTATTTAATTTTATATTAATAATATTAATAAATAATATTAAAAATAGATATAATAAAACTTAATTTTAAACTTTAGTTAGATATATATTATATATATATATATAATATCCCTTCTAGATATAAAGGTAAAAGACCTATAATTATATATTTTAACTAATTTATATTTAACTATATAATATTTTTACAATAAGGTTTTAAATGTTAAATCTTATTAAAAAAATGCTTTTTATTCTCAGCTGCCCTCTTTCCTCTCTTTAACTTATTATTTTTAATTATTATTTTAAAAGCAATAAGCTAGTCTATTTATTTAGAATAGTCCTCAAACTTCTCTAAGGTGGTAATAAATATATTAATCTATTTAATTATATAAGGTCTCTTGTTGTTACGCTCTTTTGCCTTTATAAATAATGTTTTTATATTGATATAGACTTGCTTGTTATAGTTAAAGTCTATTTCTATAGCTATTTGTGGCAAAGCTGTTAGGTCTATATATCTAGATAATAAAATATAGTTGCCTTACTTGTAGTCTGTTTTAACTATAGCTATAAACTCGCTTAGTAGGGTTTTAGATATATACTCTGGTTTAAGCTTAACTGGCAGTTGTTTTAGCTTTAGCTAAATAATTATTTTTATATAGTCTTACGGAACAAGGTTATAATAGGTATGTTTAAGCAGAGCTAAAACTTATATATATCCTATAAGACAGTTAAGACAATAGCTGCTTTTATTATCACCCATTTTGGCCAACTTGCCTAAATTACACGGCAATAACACTTTTACATAGTGCTTAACGGCGTTAGACTAAGTTGCTTGCAGCCTGTAATAGCTTTAACCTTGACAAGCTGACAGCTTATTAACAGCACCGGCACAAATAGACTAGGCACAGCCTAATACTATGGCTTCTAGCATAGAATAGTGGGCGGCTTCTAACTATAGATAGGTTTGCAGAAGATTGTAAAGTTACTATAAAAAGTCCTATATAGTAAAAATTACTGTTTTTTTTAAATTATATCTTGTTCTTCTAGGATACTAACTATGGTTTCTAGCTAAATAGAGAAACTTAAACAAATACAAATAGTTAATATGTTGAATGGCTTTTGCTATATGGCGTAATGTACGTATATATGTGTCTGTGTAATTGGTTCTGAATTCGTTGATGTCTGTCTAAACTATGAAATAAGCGGGGAAGCTCGCACATAGACCTCTTAGGTCTGTATGTACTCCCTTGCTGGATTAGTTATTATCCCTAGCCAAGATGGCTATATGCGATTAGCCTTAGTGCTATTCCAACACTGGGGGTCTTTTGTTTTCTGATTGTATACTCTTTTTGGCCTGGCAGAGCAAGTTGAATTGCTTGTATGCTTTTTCTTTATAACAAAAGAAAATCATACTGCCAGGCAGGTTGGGCTGTCCTTTGTACGGTATAAGTGAACCACTACTGGTGGTCTACACTAAATGCTTTTTGTACTAACTTCTTAATCTTACTTTCAGCCCTTTCTTGCCTGCCTTTCTACCAGCCTTTTTATTATATAGACTAGAAGTCGCAGGAAGGGGCTGCTGTTAGTAACTTACCTATATGAGTAATCTCGTCCTTATCAGGTAAGGTAGTCTGTATATAACGCCCTTCTAGTGCTAGCATAAAAACCTCACGCCTTTTACCCTCTACTTCAACCTTCCCTCTTCCTCTTCTCTATTACACGACACTCTCTCTCTCTCTCTCTCTCACACACACACATACATACACCTTATGTATTGTACGATCCAAAATATCTTTAAAACTTACCCCCCTATTGTTACCAAATCTTTTGTATAATGTCTAATCGTAGTTCTTTGCGCGGCCCTTGCGGGTCGCCTTTCTCTCTATATATTTTATCTATGCCTGTATCTGCCGTTATGGTACCTATCCCTACTCTACAGACAGGCCCTACCTAGTCTTCTCTCGCGCCTCTCTTTAGTACTTTAACATATATTCCTGGTCTAACTATAAGCTGTTAAATTGTGACTCTCCTAACTGGTTATTTTCTAAATCATACTTTCCTGGCCTTCCTTGTCATTAATATTCATACAACCCTTTTCCTATTATTATTCCTGCTCTAACATTTTTAAAAGATGCTAAGCATATAATTGCCGCACTCTTCTCGCACAATATTTAAATGCTGTATAATATTAATATATAGCTAGTCAACATTATTGCCTATATTATTTGTTGTCCGAGCTATTACTACGCGATTCTGATTTAGTCGCGCGGTTAGAATTGTAATTAATGTACCAAATGCTTGTATGGTTTGCCTAATATGTACCGGTTTAAAAAGTATTTTCGGCTGCCTGGATTTTAGGGGAGTGCTTGTGCGGGTTGCGTCTAGTAGTTACAGAGTTGCCAGTGCCCTTATTATAAAAACTACCAGCCGCGCAGAGCCTGTACTTGTGGAGGAGGTCGTGGAGATTGTAATGGCCGTGGTGGCGGAAACAGTTTGGACAATAGTAGCCCGAGACCCTCTTGTAGCCCGGTAACCTTAGAGGGCATCAAGTAGGAGATTAAGCAGAAAGATAAGGGTTCCCTAATTAATCTGTACGCCTTTAAATATATAGTTAAGTAGACATGTTCTGGGTCTTGGGTTTGTATAATAATTTTCCTGTACACTATAACCAAAATTTAATTCTCTTCTTATTACTTTTTCTTTATACAAATACTTTCTGGCAATTATAAAAAGTTTCCTATTATACAGTTGCTAAATCCTATAGCTAGCCTTATATAATTTTTTTAGGTCCTAGGTATAGTCTTTAAGGTCTATTATACGGCTTAAAGTATTTTGGTTCTGTCTTAAAGGGTCCTGACCATGTTTTAAGGTATCTTAGTTATATTTTTATATGTCTTAAAGTATCCTGGCTATGTCTTTTATATATCCTAAAGTATCCTGGCTATGTCCTTTATATATCTTAGGTCTGTTTTAAGCCTGTCCTAGCTATATTCTTTATATGTCCTTATACTGTTCTGTAGCTATCCTAGGCCTGTCTATTATACGTTTTGGGCCTGTCTTCCTTTAGTCCTTAAGTTTTTATACAGCTATCCTACAGCTTTTTCTTCTTATTCTCGTCCCCTTTAGTTAATTTCTTCTTGTCCTTGTACCCTCTAGTCAAGTTCTTCTTATCCTCATACCCTTTAGTTAAGCACCTCTTCCCTTATTCCTTCTAGCTAAGGCATTCCATGTATGCCTCTACCCTAATCTTTAATATATTTATTAAGATTAGCTTTTCTAATGCTCCATTTAGTGCCTTCTTTATACAAGTATCAGCTAGGTTGTCCTTCCTATCAATCTACTGTATTTTAGAAATTTCTTTCTTTTCATATACTTCCCTTAGTAATATAATGTCAATTATCAGTCTCTTCTTATCTATCGTGCCTAGCCTAACTAGACAGTTATATAATAATCTTAAATCTATATAGATAACAACTGAAATTCTTGGCATTTCTAGACAGTTTATTACCTGGTTTAGTGTTGTACTAAGTACCATGCTACTATTAAACCCAGTTATTATTCCGTATAGCTTACTTGCTAGTATACTTTAGGTTACTCTTTTATACTTTATCAAACTCTAGTACACGATATTTCTACAGATTTTAAAGTCCTCCCTTATACAGTTAGTTTCTACTGCTAGTACAATAATAAAGCCTAGTTGCAAACTAAGGTCTATATTGTTGGCAAAGAATCCATCTGTGAAAATATAGAGCTTTGTACACTCTAGGTCAAGTGGAACAAATATAATTCCTCTTTTAGGGTTTTCTATCTACCACTTAATTTGTATATTGAGTGCATTTATATCTTTCTTCTCTGGGTCTTTAATCTAAGCTGCTAATGATAGGTTGTATGCAGCTTTTAGTTAGTAGATTAATACAATATAGGCATCCCTTGCATGCTGGGCAACATATTATTGGGGTGTATCTTTAGCCTGTAAGTTAATTAGTACCAGATTTACCACTTGGCCCTTTTGTATAAAGGTAATGTTGTCCCTATTAGACTTAATCTTCCCTCTATTAAACTTAATTAGCTGTTTTGGTCCTAGGATTTGCTTATCCTTTACACGGAACTTTTTATTATATAGTTTCTTTTCTTCTTTTCCAGAGAATTGGGTAGTTGCAAAGCCAAAGATATCATCTATCTATATCCCAGTAATTCCAAAGTCATACAGTCTATTTATAGTAAACAACAAGTATAGATTATATATAGAGACCTTTATCCCCAAAACTTTAGTATAGTATAAATGATATGTCTTGTATTAGTATAGACCTGACTCTGCTAGTCTATATAATGGCTTCTAAATCAGAAGTATGGTTCCTGGTAGATATTAATTACACAGCTCTACTAGCAGCTCTGCCAGAATAGTACGAGTAAAGGGGTTGTGTAATTAGGTATAGGCCTGTATAATGTCCCTTAATTTTCCTTGGCAGTAAAAGTGTAGTATAAGGGTTGGTCCTAGTATAAGAATGAGTCTCTGGCTTATCCTTTAAATGGTAGAAGCTTGGGTTAGGATTGCCTCCTTTTCTAAGTCTCTATACCTTTGTACAACAAGCCTAGATTTCTCTATCGGCTTAGTCGACCTGTTCTTTACCTCTTATACTATCCTTGTCTTGAAAATCCGGAGCCTACTATATTATCTTACATCGTACCAAATGAATTAGAAGACATTCTTACTAGCTAGTACGTCTATTTCTAGTATATTAGACTCTTTAAACGGTCTTCTAAGAGTAGTAATAACATTTTCTTGGCAAAGTTTAACTACTAAATTATACAAGTCTTTTTCCTTCTAAGTAAGAAAAATACCCAGTAGCTATAGCATATATATGACAAAGGTTGGTTATATGGCAGCTCTGCGGGGTTATCTTCTTCTTATAGGTTAAATAGGGTGCCTGGTGGCTTTCCTTAGTTACCTTCTCTTCCTTAGCTAAGTCTATTCTTATACAATAGGCTGAGGGGTATCTAATTCGTCTTGGGGTATAGCTCCTATTATACAGTAATATAGCTTAACATATGTTGCCTATATTTAAATTAGTCCATTTATTATACCTACTATAATTATATATCCCTCGATACTATTGACTTTATACAGTCCTTTCTACCCCTTATTTTCTCTCCAAATCAAGACATTACTTTAAATTAGTAGAGATAAGGTAGATTAGAGGTCCGGGCCATTTCTAGTATTAATTGCACAGTTAACTTCCACCTTAGCTCAGATCATATATAGCATCTTCATTGCTTTCTAAACTACTAGTACTTGTCGTATAATATCTAGTAAGGGCGGCGAATTTTGTAATATCTATAGGTATGCTCTAAAAACTAGGAGTATTAGTATGATACTATTTAGTCCCACAGTATCGTTTAGTACCTTCACGGCTATCTATAGAAGTGTTTTGTCGTCTATATAGTAGCCAATCTCAGCCTTCAGAATCTTAAAAACTCTTCTCAGGGGGCCGTATAAGTATTTAACCTTGCCCAAAGCCCTGTATGCTTCTATAGGCATTTCTTTACACATAATTCCCATGATCTTTACATTGTTCCAAAATTCCTCTAAAGCAAAGTTAGTTCCCAGATTATATATAATATAGTCTGGTAGACTAATATACGTATAGATCCAGTACTTATAGAGTATATTCCAGGTATCTCGTATAGAAAGAAAGCTAAGAAATGTAGCTGCTTAGAAGCTTGTATCTAAGTCAATTATATAAAGTACATTCCTTTCACCTAGGTATATAACGTTAATAACTACTTTGTAGTTAAAGTAGCTTTCGTCTTTAATTAAAAACTTAAATCTTCTTGGTAATAGATCATATAGTTGGCAGAAGTGGCAGAACTTCTAAATCTTCTTTAGAATTGCCTCTTTAACATCATCATGCTCTACATTCCTTAATAACTTGTATAGTCTATCTATACAAAGGTGCCTAAATTATCTGTAGAGTCTCCTAAGCTGTAGCTCTGTAAGGAATACTCCAGCCTTTATACGGCTTATATTAAAAAATACATATCCCTATTTCCTAACTACCGGAATTATTATATCCTCTTATATAATAATATCTAATAGGTTATTAAAATATACTTTTAGCCTGTCTGCATTATATAGGAAAAATAGAAAGGGGGTTAATATATCTAGAATATAGTATATAATACTTCCTAGCTAGTTTACAACCTTAATTATACCAACTACTAAGATAGCATTACTATCGCTAAATTTGACTTTAGCTATATCTATACCCTATCTAATCTTTATACCTAGGTTTTCATAGATATAGGCTAATGCTTGTAGCATCCCTATTGTAGAGAACTTAGCAGCCCCTATATTCTAGAGCTCTCCCTAATACTTTGTACTATATAGGTCATACAGTACAAAGTAACTTGCTTCAGTTACTTTTGGGGCTATATAGATGTCCTTCCTAGTTATGCAGTGGTTGAATGTAAAATCTACTAGATTCTATTAGGGGATAGCCTTATCGTCTATATCCCATAGATCAAATAGTAAGTCTTCTACTTTATATAGTAGATCCTCCCCTTTATACTCAAGCAAGTAGGTAGCAAACTTCTCCTCTTCTAGGATAGGTTCTTATTTAAAGTCTTTGCATGCCTAGAGGTATTGTTTTTATGTATCTATCCTTTCCTTGTCTATATAGTTTATAGACTAGCACCCTTCCTTCTTGCATATAAAGCATTTTATTGCCTTGGCTGTTGTACGGTATGGTTTAAAGGGTTGTTTTTGTTTTGGTCTAAAGGAAATTCGCGCTAAGAAATGGTGGTTGTCTAGCCGAAAAGGGGTTTACGGTGAAGATTAGTAATTATACAAAGTCTTCTGGCGGTCCTTAAAGTTTAAGCTATACCTCCTGTCTACAAAATTAATTCCAGCTTCTTTATATAACATGAATTATTAAATAGAGTCTCTTTCTATAGCTACTTGCAGAACTGTGTAAAGATCTATAAATAGGGCCTTGTATATAGGCTTCTGGTTTATTATAGCCGGTTCCAACTCTGGTATCGCGCGGCATGCTCTAACCACTATTATACAGAGTACTATTTTACCCTAATATTCC
Source organism: Diaporthe sp. PMI_573 (assembly GCA_021399435.1). Classification (NCBI taxonomy): domain Eukaryota; kingdom Fungi; phylum Ascomycota; class Sordariomycetes; order Diaporthales; family Diaporthaceae; genus Diaporthe; species Diaporthe sp. PMI_573. The sequence continues at coordinate 49,851 of JAJTUP010000101.1, forward strand.
TTTCCTAGAGCTCTTTGTATAAGCTGTAGCTTGTCTAAGAGGGTTTTTAAGACCTCCGGTAAGGTCTTGTCTAGGTTTTCTTTCCTTATTTGCACGAATAACAAGGTTGTCTAGTCTGCCCAGTACTGGCTGTAGTTTATTGTTGTATTAAAGTATGTATCTATAAGGTTATATACTTTGTTCTACCTCTTGTCTAGCTCAATATAGTATATATAGAAGTCTTCTACACGACTAGAGAGGATGTCTGGAAAAACTATATAGTATTGATCTTTAGTGATTTACAGTTGTTTGCAATAACCAATAAAGATCTGTACCTTGTTGTACAGTAGGTTGTAGGGCTTGCCGGTATAGTTCCTATCTTTTCTCCACCCCTTCTGGAAGGTAGATACTTGTTAAGGGTCTATCGGCCTATTGTGGACAATTTGAGTTAAAGGTAGGTTATACAGTATATTATCTATATAGACTAAATATACTGTAAGCGCTGTATTATGTTGTTGTAGAAAATTGCCCACCTCTTACATGTATCTTGTTCCCGGGGGTGTTTATTGTGCGGCTTGTGCTTTAATGGTAGGTGCTTGAAGATTTCGTGATATTTCGTATAACTGTATTTGGGGCGGTGGTTTGATTGTCTGTTGTATATGGGCTGGTTTTGGTACTTATAGTAGGTAGTTTTCTGCTGCCTTCTCGGCTTTGATAAGTCGTAGAATCTAACTAGTATAGGGACCCTTTAATGTTAGGATTCCTCTTATCTCAAGGAGATTTAGAAGTACTTTCTTAAATATACGATCTACTTTGTTGAATTAGTAGGAAGTCTACCCTTTAAAGTCGTTAACCAGAGACCCTAATATATTGGCCTTGCTTAGGTCTAGATAAATAATATTCATTATAATCCGTGTAAAGTATGTGTTGATCTAAGTGTTGTTTGGTGGGGCATCTAGGTCAATATCTAGGTCCCAGTACCTTAGATTTGTCGTGCTTTGCTATATTTTTACAGGTATTGTGCTTTTCTTACTTATCTCTTTGTACGTTACTTAGTTTCGGCTACTTAAGCTTGCCGCTATGGCCGAAGCTGATGGTTTTGGTGTATTAGAGGATGACATCTTGTATAGTGTTTTTTGGGTTGTCTACAAGGTGTCCTCTTTATCGTACATTGGCGTATACTGCTTCTTCTTAGTCATATAAGGTCTTGGCTGTAGATACGTTCTGTCTGGCGTTTAGTATAGCAGTCTTGATTTGTACGATTTTAAGAAGATTTTGTCTTCTAGGAGTATTCTCTCTCTTCCTGACTGGCAGGGAGGTCGAGATAGCCTCTGGGCTCTTAGCACAAGCATACGATTCTAGTTGCCTCTGCGTCCCGTCTGGCGTTCTGTAGCTGCAACTATGGAGTTGTACCGGTACTTGTCTCTTTACTCTTGCTAATCTGTAATTACACTAAGCAATTACTGATTAGTGTTAAATGGCTTTTGCCATATGGCGTAATATATGTATGTATATGTCTGTATAATTAGTTCTGAATTTGTTGATGTCTGTCTAAACTATGAAACAAGCGGGAAAGCTTACATGTAGACCTCTTAGGTCTGCATGTACTTCCTTGCTGGATTAGTCATTATTTCTAGCCAAGATGGCTATGTGCAATCAGCCTCAGTGCTATTCCAACACAATATATATATAATATTATTAGTAACTTATACCTTCTTTTTCCCCTAAATTAAATTTATCTATATATAATTATTGTTAATCTAATAAGTTTTTATATATATTTTTTAAAAAAGATAATACTAAGCTTAAAGTAGGGTAGCTTAAACCTTGTAAAAAAATAGTTAGTTAATAAAAAAGATATAATATATCTTTTAAATAAGTTAATTGTTTTTAATTTCCTTTAAATATAGTAGTTTCTTTAAGTAATCTATAATTATAATTGTATATAAGTTAATTTGTAGCGTATTGAAATTTAATGGCCATTTCTAGTATATTATATAATAAATTCTAACAAGTATCTAATAATAAAAGATATATTAGTTAGTAACTTATAGTAAATTAATAAATATAATAGTATATATTTAGCGGAATTAAGGTTTTATTATTGTCTTCTAAATCGTCGTTTTCTAATTTATATTCTTGTAGAATTTCAAGCTACTATTTTCTAATTTGTCGATTTCTTTTAATAATAATAGCAATTTAATATATTTTATTAAGTAACGCTAAAATCTATTAGTATATAATATATATATATATATATATTTATAAGTACTTTAAATAAATAAATACCTAGTAATTTCTTTAAAATAGTATTTTTTTTATATTAAGAAATAGTTTTTTATTCTTTACTAGTTTAAATAAATAAAATAGATAATTTAATCTCTTATAATACTATACTATTAATAGTATTTTTATTAAATTTATTTATTATAGCCTTAGCGGTTATATTAAATATATATACTATATAGTATATATTGTTTTAAAATTCTAAATTTGTTGCTAATAAATATTTAATCTTAAATTTATTAAGAAATATATTATTGTTAGATCTATTATCTCGTATAATGCTAATATAATAGTTAGTATATATAATAATATAAGTTATAAATTTAAATATCTATTAATAGTTTATAATAGAAGCTCTAAAGAAATATAAATATTATTTGTAAATACTTTATATATATAGTCTCTACTATATGCTTTATATAAGTGTTAAACGGAAACGCTTGTATGGGCGCTACACGCAGAGAGTTACCCTAGACTTGGCACTAGATTTTCTCTAAGTGCCTATGGGGCGTGTACGCCGGCAGATAAGTTTGGTGGCCGTGAGTCGATTTTTTAGGCTGTTTTAAGACCCTAACTTCGTATCTCTGCATTATCCTTATTTCTTACCCAAAAAGCATGTAACTTAGCTTATTAGATAGCCTGATTTCTGAAGTGTATCTATATTTAGTTTGGTTACTATTAAGGTTAGGGTTAGCTGGTTATTTAAAGCTAAAGATAGTGGGTCTGAGGGCCGAATTTTCCGGCCTCGCCATTCCTGTACCAGAGCCAACCCACGTGTGCCCACGGGTGAGACAATGTCGGAGGGTGTATGAGGAGGGCTGACAGAAGCCCACTCAAATTTAATGCAAAGTTGTCTAAACTATTCTCAAGATTCCAAAGAAGCCTCCAGGCACCCTACTGCTACCTAACTACTATTTAATCTACTAACCTTAAGAAGTATTTTCTGTTTTACTATTATAATTATAAACTATTAATAAAGTTACTAAGAAGGATATTATAATAATTATTATTACAACTTTTAATTAGCTTAAGTTTAGTATTTATTTATAGGTAGTAGTTTTTAGTAAATAGGAGTATTATTATATAGTTTTATACATAGAATCTTTTTTTTATTCTTAATATAGAAAGAAAGAGAAGAATAATAAAATATAAGTATAAAGAAAAGTAGTAATAGATATATGGAAAGTAATAGAAAAATATAATAAATTTAGTAACTGTAAATAAAATATATATAGTAGCAATCTATACTATTTATACCCGAAAAAGTAGATAGAAGGAAAGACAATAAGGATTAAAAGTAGAAGATGAGGCTTTAAAGCAGCCTTTTAGGTGTTTTGTAGAAAAAATGAGGGGAAAAATATTGTAAGAAGATAATTATTATAATGAAAGAAAAGGTAATAATGGCAATAGTAACAAATATTTAATATAGTAGAGTATAAATAGTAGATTCTATAATAACAATAAAGGTAATAAAAATATTAAAAAACATAGTTAATATAGAAAAATACTTTAAAGACTTATCTATAAAGACTTAGTAATAGTCAAGTATGGTTTTTAAAGATTTATAGTGTTGTTAATAAAGAATACTAGTATATTATAGTAGTTATAATCTTAAGTAAATAAATTATATAGTATTTATATAGTAATCTTATACTTTTTCTTAACTAGTATCTCTAATTGTTATAGTTGCTATAGGTAATATAATAATAGTCGGAAGGCGTTTAGTGGGTAGTTAAGGGTTTAATAAAGGGTTTTTTAGCCTTAAAAAAAGTATTTCTAAGGGCTTTTATTAATTTATATATTTGCTTAGTTAGATTCTTAAGGGTGTAAATAGGTGGGTTATTGTAAGAGGTATTTGTAATGTTTTTAATAGTATTCTTTTGTATAATAGAGCATACTAATAGGCTTCTTTCTTTTCTTTTTTATATTTAGAAGATAAACCAGTAAGTTTTAGAAAAAAGTTAGTATTTTAAGGGCTGATTATTACTACTTAGCAGTAAGTATGTTAAACGTTAGTATACTAAATAATAATAATTATAGCATAGATATTGCCTATTAAAACAGCTTAAAAGTATATAGCGACAGTAATAGCAATCTGCCTCTTCCTACCTTACTATTAAAAATTGCTAAGTAATTATTGATTAGTATTAGTTGGGTATAGTAACGAGTAATTACTTAAAAGGGTAACCAAAAGGCTTGTAAATAGCTTTATTTGGTAGTAGTATTGTATATTACTTCTAGCTACTCTTAGTAGGTACTGAAATGCCTACCTAAGTATTAGCCAGAAGCGCTAACTAATCTAGCTAACTAACCCGCTCTATATAGACCCTGCAGCTAATTAGGGTAGCCGCTGAGGCAATCTAGCAGGTAACTAATTAACTAGAGTCTGCCAGCTAGTATTAGTCTGCTATAGACCAACCATTATCTTATTGCTGCCCTATAGCAGGGTTAGCGCTAGCTTAATCTATAAACCCTACACCCCTAAATTTTATACTACTAAATCTATATACTTAGAAATAAATAAATAGTTATTTAAATCTTTTAGTTTCTATTTATTAAAATAAGTTAAACATTTTATATAAAAGTTAAGTTAATAAATATAGTTAGTTTTATCTTTTAGATATATTAAATATTATTTACTAAAAAAATAGCTATACTATTTTTATAGTTTTTATTATTAGATTATATTGTGTGGATAGCTTCTTTAAAGCTTACAAGGGCCATTCTTTTAGTGTATTAGTTAGCAAATTCTGTGTTTAAACGGCAGAGGCACTTTGCCCTTGCTCGCTTGCTCCCGCAAAGCGTCTCCGCCGTGGATGGGCCCTTTAAGCCGCAGGGGGTTCTGCTTACTCAGCCTGGTGCGGGGATTTAGAGAAGAAGCCAGACCAATAAAAATAATGTATACACAAAGATCTAAGTTGCAAACAAAATGCCGAGATTTTGGGGTTTAATAGAGGCAAAGCAACCATTAATTAAAACTAATTTATTTATTTCCTCACAATCAAAGAGTCGTGACGCTAAGTAACCATATTCATTAAATGCGGAAAATTCCAAGGATCATTTTTATATACGCAGCATGGCGAGACAGAGAATTAATATTTTTTAGCGGGAGATGCATACTGAGGGATTTGACATTACACGGGATAAAAGACCATTCTAAAAGAATGGCAAAGACCATTCTAAAAGAATGGCAAAGAATGGCAAATAATGGCAAATAATGTGCTAACACCAACTAACATACTGCACGATGCTACTATTTCTACACACTCTACGGCACCAAATAAGCACTATCTGGCTAAACGTCGGCTGTTGTTTGCTCAGATAGTGTAAATAAAGCACTATTAGACCCATTTAAGCACTATTTGGCCAAGTAATAGGGCAATGACATCTAACGTTTAGCCAGATAGTACAAATGAAGCCCTCGTCGCCCTCGTCGCCCTCGTCGCCCTCGTCGCCCTCGTCGCCCTCGTCGCCCTCGTCGCCCTCGTCGTCACTCACGTGACCCAGCTAGCCGGTACGGCGACAATATCGTCCTGAAAGTGCTGGTTGACGATGGTTTGTGGTGGTGATAGTGGTGTTCCATTGGTGACAGTCGGCTAGCCACTGCGCCTCGAGACCCGAGTAGTCAGGCACGTGTCCCATCGCCACAACGACTCAGAATTAATATCTAGATAGCTAGAGTATATCTTTGATGCCGAATTGATCTATTCCACAAAGCATTTAATCGATAGCACGATGTGTGGGTGGTGGGTGGGTGGTTTAGTGTTGGTGGGCAGAGGAGGTTTGGCTGGGCACGTCGGTGAGGCTGCAAAACGCACTCTGTTGGGGTGCCTTTCGACGATGATCAAGGGCCTCTAGATTCTGGTACAACCCAGCTAGATATTCGGGAAAGACTGTACTCAGGCTATTCTTCAGTATATCAGCCAAGTCCATCCGGTGTTGGTAACGATGGCCTTATGGCAGGGCAGTCATGGACACAGCCCCAGTCTTTAGTCTATACTGGCATCCCTACAACATGGTGGACAGGGATTTTGTTTGAGTAGATGCCGGAAGAACCACACATACTGTACCAGCAACTCAATCAGTATAGCTAGTGGTCACGAAGCTATTGTCGTCCTTGAAATGGGGTGGTTAGGGAAGGCTTATGGTTATTACTATATGTGCAGGGAGTGAAATTTACTGTTTTGGTGTAAAGGAAGCCTGGCCGACTTTATCATATACGGTCCACGGGAAGGAAGTTGCAAAGTTATCAGTCATGTAGGAGTAAGAGCAAGGTAGTATTTACGTACTAAGGCAGACGAACCAATAGAAATAATCAGTTAAAGGTTGATCTCAGTCCGCGAGAAGCCCAAGAAGGTGCTGGATAGTAGAATCATGCAAAAATCGGTAATGGTCCGATTAAAGTCGTACAAGGCCGAGGATAGCCTACAATCCATTGGAAATAAATAAACAGGACACTGTACACGATGACTCAAAACCCATCTAGCTACAATTAGCAGGACAGCCGTCAAAGATTACCCGCGTGATCCTATATTTCTCACGCGTATTTAATCTTGGCGGCCTGCAACTTCCCGACCTCTAGCTACAAGACCCAGATCCAACTTTGCAAAATTAGGGGGCGGGCCCTACCAAGGCCCAGCACCCAGCCCTTTTTTCTTGTCCTCGATCCGGGAATAACGTCCCCGGCCCGGCTTCCGCCCCCCCCCTGATTCCGCCCCCTTCCCTCACGACCGCCCCCTTCGCCTCGTCGCCGACGACGACGCCACCACGATAGTTGACCTCGCTTCCGATGGTGCTTCCGACTCTTCTGAAGCGTCGCTTTCTTCTGATACCACCCCCGCTTCAATCTGAGTCCTCCGAATGGCCTCGATATCGGCGAAAAGTTCATTCGGGTCAAGTTGAACCTTCTTCCTTCGGACTACCCTACTGGCTTCAATCTGGGCTTCCAACTCTCGGGCTTTTTGTGAGGACATCGTCAGATCGACGTCTATCTGGTCCCAACTTTTGAGGATTTTCCTGAAGAGGAGTCGTGATGTGGGGCTGAGATTCTTCTGACGGGCATACCGAGCCACCATACCCCTTAGGTCTTGAGATCGCTTAGGGGTCGCAAAAATGGTCCCTTGAGGCCGACAAAAATACTTATTAGTGCAGAAATGGCTGCTGGAGCTATTGGTGCCGCCAGATTCCAATGATCTCGCTTCCTTCTCGCGATTATCGGCGATAAAGTGGCTTCCGAGTGCCCTATGCTTAGACACTGGCCAGAGACCAGTCGCCCGCCAGCCAGAATGTATATTTGCTTCCGTTAAAGTGTCAATTCGAGCCTTGTGATAGCAATAAAGAAACCGTTTCTTTGCCATGACTGTTGACGAATCGTGCCCTCCCTGGTGATCGAGATGCTTCTTAAATGCGAGCTTTAGAGGGCCGAAGATCGCTACATCGAGTGGTTGCAGCATATGCGAAGTATGGGCGGGCAAAAAAACGATATATACCTTATTCGAGAAGCATTCCCACATAAACTCAACTGTTGTATGTATATGGTGCCTATCGATTACGAGAAGGCGCCATTCTGATGGGTCCTCTGGCACTGTTTGAGGAAGGAAGACCTTCCGAAGCCAGTGGATAGCGATAGGTTCCTCCATCCACCCCTTCTTTGTTGCCGTGAACTGCCAGCCCTCGTGATCTTCGAGGGTAATAGGAAACCACTGCTGCTGAATGCTCAGTCCCTTAAAAATAACGAGTGGGACGAGGAACTTGCCCGTGGCGGAGATATACTCAAGGAAGGAGGTCCACGCTCTCGAATTAAAGTCCTTCTGAAGAAGCTGGCTTCCTTCCGAATAGCCGATCGTGAGCGCCTTCTCGGACTTGCCCTCCATTAGCCCGCCCTCGTCGGCGTTCCACCGGTTGGCCGGCTTAATTGCCTTCACAATAGGCAACTGCATAAAGTCAAACCACGACCCGACATTCTTTTTGGTGGCTGCCCTTAGCCGTTTAGCCTCAACTCGCTGGTACTTACGGCTTTGGAGGATAGGGTGACGAAGGAGGAAGGCCCTCAGCCACTTCCTTCCGAGAGGAGCGACCTCCTTCCCCGACGAGGCCATTCGGGCTGCCAGAGCCCTCGTTTCCCAGCGAGTCAACGCATGGCCCAAGCTGCTTTGGTTGATAAGGAATAGGGCCAATCGATCCTCCTGATCATCAGAAAGAGGCCTCTGAGGTTCGTGAGAAACGCGCTGGCTTTGCGCGCCGGCGAGGCGATCGCGAAGTGTGGAACGGGGGATATGCCAGGTCCCGCAAGCCTGCTTGACGGGCATTCCATCCCTGCACGCAACAAGGGCGTCATGGATCTCGGCTTCCCCATAGGGCTTCATGATGACTAGGTTGATGCTTGGAAGAAGTTTGGTGACCAGAAAAAATTCTCTCGGAAAGATATGGTTGAGTTTATATAGGGTGGGGGCAGACGCGTACACGCGTGAACGCGGATGTGGGGGGGGCGGAAGCAGGGGGGGGGCGGAAGCCGGGCCGGGGACGTTAAGTTTCAAAGTGGTAGGCTCTGCGCCAATGACAACCAAACATGCATAGTGTAATGAAACCTGCCTTACATAGTAACGAGCATAATGCAGCTTGTAGATTTATAGTGAACCTTACTCACTACTTTAGAAGTCAAACAAGTTGCTCTTGTTTCCCTGTTACACTCCTTTCATGCTGGGCATATTTGTATAATATCCTGTGCTAATTCTGAGCAAGACAAGTATACATCCTGGGAAACTTGAAGGCTAACATGTGTATATTTGGTGAAATTTGACAAATTCTCATGGCTTTACTTATCAAGTCTGTATTGAAGCATGTAAATTTTGAGTTGATTAGGAAGCAGAGTCACAAAATTTTCAGTCTATATCGCCAAGACAGCAAAATACGCCTCCTAGTCCCTCCTTCACAAATAAATTGGATATAAGAAACAATCAACATATACAGATTAATAACCACAAGGCTCTAAAAGAGATGTAACCAAGTTTAAGATATCCTACATCGTAACCAATGACAACTTATAAAACGCCTCGTAGATATTTCTCTCATCGTAGTCCTCCTTCACACAGTATTCAACGATGCAAGCAAAGTCTGGCCCCAATTATTTGCCAAGTATTTTCTTAATTAGCCCCTTACGTCCACAGCACTCGCATAAAGTGCCCCATTATTTAAGAGACTATAGGTCCCTGGTAAAATCTTCAAAACACCTATTGGCCGCTGCCAATTCCGCCAAGATAATCACAAGTATAATTCGCATTTACTTTTATTCCGCAGGCATTATAGTGAAAAAATCATCCTTAAAAACGTTTAATGCCTCTAGGCAAATTTTCTTCCGCACAATCGGCTTATACCTGGGATTCTGCGCATCCAGTGCCATATGGTAAACAAATATATTCTCCATCTTCCAGCTATCCTGGAACCATTTGGTCGTACTAAATCTCAGGAATGCCTGGATGGAACGTCAAACCCCTCAAATTCTTCGAGCTTGCACGCACAAACGCTGTTTATCGGCGAGAATCCAAGCTTTAAACTTGTCCTGCTTTTCCACCCCTTCATAAATACATAGAAAATCGCTAGGTAACCGGCCAAGCAAGGCACTGGCGTGGCACTGGAATAGCACTAGCTAACCATCATTTAGCAACAAGAATACTTGGATGAGAAGCTGAAGGGCTTTTATAATATAGTAAAGCCAAACAGCTCGGATATTATATCTCCTGGTTGTAAGCAACCACGTGGTGGCTTGGCCTCTTTGTTGGAGTCTGCCTTGTAGACGAACGAGAGCCAGTCGGCGACGCCTTGCCTGCTGGTGAGGATCCAAGTTGGGGGTACTATGATCTTAGTGGGTCTTTCTGTTATTTTAAAGTGACCCATACAGCCGACACAACGCTAACAGCCGAACGGGACAGCCCTGATGCCTAATGTTACGGGCTTACGGGTCCGAAATCTTGCAAGACACTGAGTTCTTGATGGTTTCCAGGGCGAAAGGTGGCGCCACCGTATCTTGAGCGCCGACGCGACTACTTTTATTATATTCTTCTATAATGACGACCTTGACATTGTAACTTGTCTCTTGATCCTCGGTACAATAAAGGGCGAAATGGGTGTCGCTCTTCTTGCTAATTTATTGCCGTACGTGCAACGCACGCCTGCCGATTCAACTTTGTTTCCTATGCGAAAAGCGCCGACAGTTTTCTCATCGCAAGGTAGCCCGTATCTACAACAAACCTGAGCCCCCATCTATCCAATTTCCCTATACGCGCATTTCCGGCTGCTCTTGATACCCTGTTTCGATCTAAAACATTATGTTAACTGCGAGTTCCTCTACTCCACCTTGTGTAAAGATGTGCTCGAGAAGACAAGAGGGTCACGCACGATGCTTGAAGTCCGGGCCTTTACTTCCTTCTCCTGTTGGATTATAGCACAACAGTGGCAACATAACGATGCCACGCAATCACTGCAACTAGTTCCCCCTATATGATATTCCTTGCGGATCTGGCCATGTCTCCAGGATTGGTATCTAGGTTGAAAAGTGGTCGATTAGCCTACATTAGGATGAAGCCGTCTCAGGCCAAACACTTACATCCATCCGCAGCCTCCTAGAGCATGAAGCACACAGAGAATGCCACAATCAACGTTGCAGCAATAATATTCCTGCATATTGCCTTTGTTATTTATGCGATGAATGGTCCGCCCGAGGACTATGCACGGACACTGCTACTCTCGATGGGCAGGTTAGTTTCGAGACTCTGAATTTCCCTCTTGAATTTCCTGTAAATGTGTTTAAAACTTCTTCGAGCTGCGGGTCCTCGTTGTCTTCCATGACAACGAGGATGTAAGGGCTGAAACGAGCCCAGCGCTGTAATATATCTGCTGTCCTTATGGGACCAATCCCTGCAACAAAAATCACTATTACATCAATGAACGGGGCAAGGACCTCCCAGTAAAGATCAAAGCCGAAATCGGCGACATCTTTCTGGGCTGACTATGCGTGTAACTTTCGTGATAAGGCAAGCTCCCAATATAGCAATGCTAGGTTTCCGTAATCAGCAGCTGGCGATGGCGCAACGTAAAGTTGGCAATTTATAAAGTGATAGTTGTTAACTTTCGTAATTGTAATCGTGCGGGCGGGTAAGGCAAGCGAACCGCTGGCCGCCGGCAAGGCGTCGCCGATGCTTATGACAAATCAAGCCGGCAGCTCCGTATCTAGGTTTTGGTAGAGGGCAGGGGACTGTACGTCCCGGAGGTTTAACCACACACTGTTTATTTCCGTCTCTCCATGGCTCAGTCTTATTAATTGCTCTAAAGGGAAGAGGCTGTCCGAGCAAAACCAAAGGCCTGCTGTATTACTTGCTTGAGAGTGCAAATCGACTTTAGTCTCCTAAGACTCGCTGAAGGACCATTTCAACGGGGCATTATACTTTGGGTAGAAGGTCGGAATGTAGCGACCCAGAAGGATTAAGTTAGCACCCAATTTGACGGCGGCTTGTCAAGGGGTGGAGTCTTTGAATACAGTCCCCCAGGCCCGAGGATGTTTCCTATAAGACTCAAAAGGTATACCAGCCTGCCTTGGATGGCATAGATATAACGGCGACAACTCGTCTGCGGTCTGGTCAATTAACGTGCCCGGCCCGGATCTCGGCCCACCCCCGTTCTCGGCCGGCCCACACCCGCGTTTATGCATACACACGTCTATACCTACCCTATATAAACTCAACGTTTTCTCTACGAGGACTTTTTTTCTAATCACCAAACTTTTTCCAGGCATTATCTTTATTATCATAAAGCCCTATAGTAAACTTAAGATACATAACGCTATCATGGCGGTTAAAAATAATATACCCGTCAGGGAGGCTTCCAGGACCTAGTATATTCTATGCTTAATATTTTAAAGTTGTCTCGCCGGCCGACAAAGCCATCATATTACTACTAACCCTCTAAGAGTTTTTTCTAACCATTAGAAAAACTAATTAGCAATATTTTTAGTTAACTAAAACAGCCTTGGCTATACCCTAACTTGCTGAGAAATAAGGGCCTTGGCAACCTATCTAGGCTCCTCGAGAAAGAAGGTTGATCTTCTCGAAAAAAAGTAGCTAAGAGCCTTCCTCCTTTATTACCCTATCCTTTAAAGCCGTAAGTATTAGCACGTTAAAGTAAAGCAGCTTAGGATAGCCACTAAATAAAATGTCGGGTTATAGTTTAACTTTATAAGGCTACCTATTATAAAGGCAATTAAGCCGGCCAATCAATAAAATGCCGACAAGGGTGGGCTTATAAAGGGCAAGTTAGAGAAGGTCCTAACTATTAGCTATTTTAATAGCAGCAAGCTTCTTTAAAAAGACTTTAATTTAAGAGCGTAGACCTCTTTTCTTAAGTATATCTCTGCTATAGGTAAGTCCCTAATTCCTCTAATTATTTTCAAGAGACTAAGTATTTAATAGCAGTGGTTTCCTATTGTTCTTAAAGATTACAATGGCTGGCAGTTTACAGCAACAAAAAAGGGGTAGATGGAGAAACCTATTACCATCTACTAGCTTTAAAGGGTCTTCCTTCTACTAACAGCGCCGGAAGACCCTTCTAAATGGCGCCTTCTCGTGATTAATGGGCACCATATACATATAACGGTGGATTTTATATAGGAATACTTCTCAAATAAAGTATATATTGTTTTTTTACCAGCCTATACCTTATATATACTTTAACTGCTAGATGTAGCAGTCTTTGGCCCTCTAAAGACTACCTTTAAGAAGTATCTCGGCCAACAAGGAGGGCATAATTCATTATCAGTTATAGCAAAGAAACGTTTCCTTTATTACTATTACAAGGCCCAAATAAAGGCACTTACAGAGTTAAATATCCATTCTAGCTAGCAGGCAACGGGTCTTTAGCCATTATCTAAGCATAGGGCACTTAAATGTAATGATCACACTAAACCTTTGTGGGGTTCAGTAGGCAACCTGTAGGGTTTATGTTAGCAATACGGCGTAGAGGTGATACTTGACTGTTCGGTGTAAGACACGATGATTCTGCGAGTATGATCACTAGCTGTGAGGCTATCCAGTTGTTGGACTGAATACTTAGATTGACGACTGAAGAGTCTGTTCTATGAAAGCTATCTACTGTGGTGATGACCATGTCCTTATATGTTCCGACTCTTCATCCGTCGTTGGTGATGGACCGTACGGACCGTTCGTCGACTTGTGCGGTCCAGCCTTGCAGTCGTCTGGACCGCTCGTCGGTCCTGTCGGTCCACCCTGGTCAGGGGGTACCTGACCCTAACCCTGGCCTTGGCATGCCTTGCTGACTTCGCCCTCAAGTACCTGCGGGGTTGCGTCGTGGCATCTGATTCTGATTGCCGGGGTCATCGAAACGGGTCCCTTGGGTGCCATGCCTGTTGGTTCATAACATTAAAAGCCACTTTATTAAAGACAACTACATAAAGAAAGCAAAAACACTGGAATTGGCTACTAGCAATGGCTTTAGTAGCCATTTTTATACCGATAAGTGCTTTTATCTACCGCGAGGGACCTTTTTTACAACCCCTAAGCAGTCTTAAGAGCTACATAGTATAGTAGCCCGGTATGCCTATTAGAAGCAACTAAGCCCTATATAACGACTCCTCTTTAGGAAAATTCTCAAGAGCTAGGACCAGAAAGACGTTAGTCTGACAATATTCTTACAAAAAGCCTAGGAGCTAAAACATCAAATTAAAGTTAGCAGGGCGGTTCGAAAGAAGAAGGTTTAACTTGACCCAAATAAGCTTTTCGCCGACATTGAGGCTATTTGGAGGACTTAAATAGAAGCCGGCATGGTACCAGAAGATAGCGATAGGTCAGAAGAGTTAGAAACACTATTAGAAACGGGGTTAACTATTGTCGTGGCGGTAGTGTTGGCGTTACGGCAAAGGCGGCGTGGGTGACAGAGGGCGGCCGAGAACGGGGGTGGGCCGAGATCCGGGCCGGGCACGTTACTTCCCTGGGTTACCGGTTCATCAGGCTGTCTATTCAATGGCTGTTCCATGAGTCTCGCCGGCACAGGAGGCGAGCCATGACGGAATGTCGGTAAACACGCCGCTAACACCGTAAGCTGGTAGTAGGTTTTCGGTAAGCAGGGGCATGTTGGCGATGCATGGGGAAAGAAGCACAAGGGTGTCCGCAAAGGCGCATACACCACCGGCATACCCTCACGACACTGCCGAAGAACGCTGAGGCCGGTTAGGGCTTGGATTAGAGAGTGTCAGAGCTGTTGGTAGAGGCAGTATAGAGCTGTTGATGTTTTTAGCATCATGTTCTATCGCACCACTCGGCAGGTGCGGCACTGCGGGTATAGGGAGGTTCCCTTGAGAAGATGGCACCGACGCGATATCCCTAGTCGCCCAAGCATAACTGCAATAATTCTGTACGGCTTATTAGCAGAAAGCAACAAAGAGAACGACAATAGCAATAGACTATACCCTCCAGTGCCGCTGCCGCCAATTAAATCAAAGCACTCGCATGGCCGAGGCACTTATTCCAAACCCTTGGTCTCGCACATACGCTCAATGATATTCGATTATTAGTTTTCACTGTCTTCAACAACTCCTTGTCGGAGCGTCAAATCACAGAAAGGCTTGACACGCTTACAAAATCGCATGATCACGACGTTCGCAGCTTCCGCCTATTAACTACGGAGCCACGAGGAGATTTTGAACGGATTCAAGGAAACCCATGTAGGCTGTCATACTGGTAAGTATGCTTTTAAATGAAGACGGAACGAGAGGCTGAGATCAAGAAGTCTATTCTGCGAACGACAGGCTCGTTACCTACCTGTTCATTAACAGCAAGCTTGAGTTTCACAAGAAAGACGTTAAAGCGGAACAGGTAGGCGAGGAAATACAATTTGTAAGTCGTGCAACTCAATAGATGGAACGTATACTAAGCAATGTCTAGCGCTGGCTTGGCTTTGGAAATGACAGGAAAAGCGAATCGAGGGATCTTGTACTAGGTAGCCTTAAAGAGGTTTAAGTATTGAAGATTGCCTAGATAGATCAAGAACCATTCATAAAGAGGTTCTCTAGTTTTGGTCCCTTTGTTTTGCTTAATGCTTTGATGAAGTCTGGGGAAACCCGAACAAGGTCTTATTTTCGAGTGATACCACTACCATGGAGATCCCTGAATTCCGTAATCGACTTTCTCTGTAAAACGCTTTGGGAGAAGATGAGGAGGCAAGAAGTCGCACGGATCCGCACAGAGTGGAAGAAGACACAAGCGATAGACGACATTGATCGGTGAGTCCAAAACCGCAAGTCCGCGCCCAAGACTACTTTAAAGTAAATTCATGGTTAAACAGCCAGGTGAGGCTCTACTAGGAGCTCTTGGCTCGCGCTCTTAGTTTTTTCACAGCCCACCCAATCTCGATTTCATCGCGATGGTCAATATGCTAGTTGACCGCTCGTGGCGTAAAGCCATCGAATCGTCTAGCTTCTTGAGCCCTGCCAATTTTGGTGTGGATTTGTTCATGTCGCTGGAGAGGGAGCTTAAAGGAATTCTAAGCCGGGCCCCCGAGCCTCGGGCTCTCAATCATGGATCATCACCAAGTATCCATCGCCGCTGCGTCTATGCCCGTTGCGGTCACCAGTCCTGTTTTCATCCCGCTTTTCGATGGGCGCTCGACATATTGGGCACGTGTTGTTCTGCTTCAGCCATACACCGACGCATTCGCCTTGGAACCAGTACTGACAAGGGAGAACTGTTACCTCGTCTCCCAGGCGCACCTCGTGAGTGTGTGAGTATGATCTTGCCTTTCCTGAAGCCTTCTTCGGTATGTGCTTAGATTCGGGCAACTAGGTCGGGGGCGAGGGTCCTAGTCTCGAAGACAACGACGACCACAAATCTTAAACCTCCGGCTCGCTTCCCTTGCTCCCTCGTCTCTGCCAACTGATAGTGACGGTGACGGATACGTTTGTGATAAGCCTGGTTGTCCAGAACTTTGGGGGGTTTCGGGGAGACAGGCTGCATGTGAAAGGGCAATGCTGGATAGCCATTGGCCACAAACTCTTGACAGCCAGGAGCGTGACACCTTGGCCTGGTCACCGGAGAGCTGTCCTCAGCGGTGGGCAGGAACGGGTTCCCAGCCCAATGACTATGGCTCAAGATGAGATAGCACCTTACTACGCTCCACTGTTTATGTCTCCCAACCAAACGTTGATTTCCAACCCGTACTATCAACAAACATATGTACACTTGTCTTGCGTAAATCCAGCGCTCTTTTTATCTCAATATGGGTATTGTATTTAATAGTATTTTCGTTTAACCTCTTTAAGGCTAATTAAGGAAGCAGGTTTTTCTCTGGTGATCCCTTCATGGCTAACGGCTACTACACCCCAACTATACAGTTTGGGGGAACTTCTCACCAGGACAGCAACGACTTTGCCATGCCATAATGTTGGGAGCACGGCTGCAAAGGCCGTCAGTTCTCCACATTAAGCAACCTTCTTCGCCACCAGAGAGAGAAATCCGGCCAGGCGCCTAAGCCGAGCTGCCCAGACTGTGGAGCCAGGTTTACCCGGACGACAGCACGTAATGTTTACCAGAAAGGTCAAAAGTGCAAAAGAAAGAGGAAGTCTCCCGTCAGAATTCGGATTTGAATGAACCCAACGTAGCTACAAGGCGTGGGATGCGAACCTTAACAAATCCTTAAACCAGTTGGCAGAAAACGGTGTGATTACTAATGTTGAAGAAGGACAAGCTCTAGACAATTCTAATACTAAACACGGAGAAATGCGCATGCTTAGCGAAGAGCTTCTTGAGACTGACAAATTGGCTTAAATATTGTATAGGAAGCGTAAATTCAGCAAAATAGAAGGGGCAATTGTTTATATAGATTTATTCTTATAGATTAGGGTAGATTCTTGTTAGGCATAAGTCTCTAAGAGCCTTTGTGTATCCCTAGGCTGACGCACTAAGCCCTTTATGCTTAGAGGCAACTCAAGGACCCCCCTTTACTAAGCTTTAATAGGACAAAGCATTGTTGCCTAACCAGGGGCTTCTTTCTCGCTATACATAAACGCAAGCCTTTGTTACATTAATTAGCCGTTTTTCAAGACCGTTAACCCCTGTGCACGATATTACACACAACTTCTCTCACTAATTAAGTTCATACCTACACGACTATGCGCCAGAAATTGGTACCTGCTAGTGGTGCAAGTAATACAGAAATTGCGTTTACATCAGAAATATTAGACCAGAAGGGGAGGCCTAAATGGTCATCGAAACAATTGAAAACAGGGCTTCGGGAGGACCAAGCCTGTCGAAGACACAAAGCATTCCAAAACCGCAATGCAGATGACCCGATGGGAGAGCCAGGACGGAACCAAGCAAGGCAGGCCGGGGCCGCCAAGTCGCAACCCTGTCTTCTCAAGTCAAAAGCCCCCAACCCACCAGGAAGGGCCCTCCGCCGCTGTTCGCACTCAATCGGGTCTATTAGCCTAACTCTGTCGCGAAGGAATACCAACAATACTACAAAGAAGCCGGATGGGCTCCCTCAGACGCCCACAATAGCCGTGCAACCAGGAGAGCCCTTGACAGAGCATCAGGCGTCTAAACGGGGATCCTTCAATTCTACCAACTCTATGCAATTGTCTCCGCGGACCTGCTCAGAGGTCGCAAAATCACCACTACACGGAAACGGCACCTTCAGAGGCGTTGTCGATGCCGCCCCGGGTAAGATCTACCAGGCCTACTATAAAGACGGGAGGTACGACGGCTGGTGGATGTGTACGCCGCTCCCCTGGGAAGCATGGAAGGAGCATATCGGGATCCGGTTTAGCTTCGAACAGGCGGGCCTATTTTCCGACCTTCCCGGCTGTTACAACACAAATCGAATACGAGCTAATAAAGACAAGAAAAAGACAAGGGGCAAAGGCTCTCGCAGGATGAAGTCCGTCATCACGGGCTGGAAAAAGGGATATGAACTTGGGGGCCGCCAGGAGACAGAGCACGTCTTTCCCGTGCTCTTCTTTGATGACACGCCGGGTGAGCCGGGCAACTTCACATTTCCGGGCCCAGAGAAAGTGTTTACGTTCTCACAGAACGCGCGGGAAGCCCTCCCTACGGAATGGGTCGCGGCGGCGAATCTAAGGCTTCCTGGGGCTGATGTTGGTTCTCCCGTTGCAGGGCGCGAGACGGCGTAGAAAATTTATGCTCAGCAAACGCCACTTTATACAGTGCTACTCCTCCCTAGATTCAGGTTCCTTACAATTTCACTTGGTCCTAGATTGGAATAAGAAATAGCTGCTTTCTAGATCCTTATTGCATCTTTGTTGGTAAAGGGTGGAGGGCAATGTTATATAAATATCAATTAAAACCCATCATTCAATACTCAATATTTTATAATATTTGTAAATTACTTTACTTTTCCATCCCTGAGAACGATCTCTGGTATAACCTATATCCTTTTGATTCATTTTATATCTATTCCTAAATATCATAAAAATGTCACCTCTAAAACCGGAGCAAGCCAAACTGCTGGCGCGACAGATCTTGCGCTTTGAACAACATTGCAAGCTCTCTGAGCAGGTAGTTGAAGCTGCCAAGCTCTGGTGGCATCCAGACTGGTTGGCCTGGCAGGACTCGGTTAACGAGGATGTGTACCCTCTTGGGGCCTGGACCAAGCCGGGAAAGGTAGAAGAGGTTGTATATCAGCTAAGTGCTTATTGGGCTGAACAAAACGTAGATAGGAGTAAGTTTTCCCGCGCATGAACCTGGGTGATTTGTGGCTTATACCTGTTTAGTGAGACCCTTGTAAGGTCTGAGTCTTGTACAGAGAATGCAGCAACCCCAAAACAGTCTCATGGTTTTCAATGGCCCTCATAAATACAAGTAATTTAGTCTATACCAACCCTTTATAAAAACATTTAACTAACCGAAATAAATAGCTTACGACGAAACAACTTGATACAACATTTGGTATATATCGATAGCGACCGGGAGGGATTAGTGTGACGATAGAGTGCTAATAGTGTTTTCATACGAGGTTAATATGACGGTAGAATGCTTTAGAGCTTTTATGTAGCCCTAGTTAATCTGCTTGTATTTAATCTGCCTTACAGTGGGCAGCGTCTGTTACATTAAATGTAGACTCTACCTCCTTGGTAGAATAGTCCGCCTGTCAGACCTCTCTGACGATCTCCTTGGCCTTCTGGACCCAATCAGGCCGGTCTGCCCATTGTTCTTCAAAATACTCCTAGCTGTAGCCAGGATGTAGGGCAAGGGCTGTACAGTAGACCTCTTAAGCGGCCCGCCAGGGCGCCTGGAAGTCTCCGCACGTGTCTTATCTATTGGACCTTCCTCTATATTCGAAAGGGATTATAAATATACCTATTGCCAACTCTATGGCACTACTTCTATCCTCTACCGGGGACGAAGCGGTATGGAGATCTTCCTGCATCTCAAGGCTTGGATCCTCGATCTTTAAATGTACTTGGCGGATATTTCTGTCTATAGGAGAGCCTGGAAATACATTTTGTCAATGTTGATAGAATGCGGACGATTGGGATGCTGACATACAAGTTATGGAAATGTCAATCTAGGAAGAACTAATCGTAATAAGCTTACCATCTCATAATCCTAACAAGAGGTTAGTATAACGACTCGTGGTGGAAGGTACTACTGCGCCATAGACCAAAAGATCAGCTAATATTCAAACTCTCTCTCTGTGTAAACATTCCTTCCAACCATGTATGTAGGGGAGCCAATTCGGAAGACTCCAAATGTGTCAAATTCCTTCCATCGGAGACGAGTGATACGGTTTATATTGCAATCTCCATAATATTGATGGAGATATATGGCATTAAGACTCAGTAAAGAAAATCATAGCCACATCTATCAGAGGTGATCCGCACTTTATACTTCTCCAAAAGCTTTCTTGTCGGGACTCCATCTCAGCTGCAGATCTCTGGGATTTATGCAAGGAAATGGGGTTGAAGGTAGAAGATGAGGAGGCCAAAACAATGATTGTGGATCATCCTTGCGATCTTTTATCCCCCTTATAAATGAGGAACTGACGGACTACTGCCCCTCAGGAACGCCTGGCCTTTGACGAAAATGGAATGTTTCCAGGAGCTGAAGAGAGATGGCAAAAAAGGGTCCGAATGGCTCGATCCTTTGGCTTGGACACTGGCGAAAGTGGAATTGATTCTAAGCCATTTGTCTTGATGAACATGATTAGCTCGGCATCTTCAAAGGTGACCAAAAAGCTTATTTGGAACCCCGGAAACGAGTTTAACGAAGACTTTGACGATCCCGACGACAATCCCGGTCAAGAAAATGTGTATCGAGAGAACATTGAGGCGATGCACAAATTAAATGAAGAAAGACATTCTAGAACCAAGGCTAGCGCTAAACGAGTCAACCTGCTGGCTCTATACCCATCCTCAATTCAGCGGGCGAAACTAGGCAAACGTCTGTATCGATGTATATCAAGCTCCGTGACGCCGCCGCATTGTTGATCCGCTCGATCTAGGTGTACAGTGTTGGGGCTTTATTCCTACCAGGACAGAAATTATATGTACGGGGTCTCGGTATTTACAGCAACCGCTTTGCCCTCTACCTTAGGCCTGTTGTTGTTTTTAGAAAGATTAGCTATAAAGCCATTAAGATCTCTTATAGCCGGCCTAGAAGCAACAACTGGGTAAATATATCCTTCTCTGCTTCAGTTTTCTATAAACTCTCTACGATATTTTGTTTTATATATACGAATTTCCTACCTCCAAACTAGTCACATACTTGCGCCTTGTCCTCTTCTAAAATGCTAAGCAGCTCGATTTTTCTAGCCTTAGAGTTAGAGGAAAGTCTTTTCCCCCTAAGAATTGTTTTAATATTATAGGCTGTAAGTTATTTACAGGACCTGGTTGTCAGGATCTCGTCGGCCTCTTCTGTTGATTGGGATCAAGGCTGAGTACCTTAAAGCTTCTATGCTCGTGTCTTCCTAGGAGCCAGCAACACACCAAACTTTATAGTAAAAAACCGCTAAAAGAGGTTGTGACTATTATGGAGCAAGAGCACAATTTTGTGGCGACGAAGAGAATGTATAAAGCTTGTTTTAGAGAATAGGGAATTAGGAAGAATGTTACAGTGGGACAAGTCGTAGATATAACGCTGGGTGTATAGCGGGGGAGCTACCAACAAGTAAACCAGCAACAACTTTGCACCCAGAACTTGGGTCCTCTACCTCATTCTGATCGCATGGATACCACCAACGGCCCAGATCTCGACCAGATCGAGAGGTACGACAATGTGTGCGAGAGACAATTGATATTAGTACTGCCAGTGAGTCCAAGTGTGAAGAGTTTCTCCCTCCCTAATACCAAGGATGATTTGGAAATGAGATCCTAGCTTCAAGCGGAGAATCAGCGATATTCTGCATGATGGAGGACTCAACATCTTCCATCTCTTCCCGCACTCTTTCCTCAACGACATCGTAAATCCTGTTATCCACATCATTCACCACTTTAGTCTCAACCACGGCGTTGATATGCTGGTCTAACTCTTCTACGACCTTCTGAACAATGCGCTCTTCCGCCTGCCGTATCAAACGTACTACCTTGGATTTGTGGGCTTGGAGCCTGGTATCCAGCTTTTCCTCAATTGTAGTATTAATTAAAGCCTGGAGAGACTCATCATCTGCAGGCAACGTAGAGGCCTCGTGGCGGTACTTCTTAGCTGTTATCGGCAGCACTGTGTCAGCCTAAATACACACCGTGGGAACCATCCTGATAGCACGACGTACCCGGGGAAGCACGGCTGGGCAGAGGCGAGCCGGTCTCCGAAGCCTTTCCCGCACCCAGAGGCTCCTCGTACCCAGGTGGCGCTAGCTGAGCATTTGCATACAGAGGCGGGGCACCAACAAGACTCGAGCCTTCTACAACGTGGCCGCTGTGACCTTGGTACAAACTCGCCGTATCTTGTTAACCTGCAAGACTTATCAGATGGCGATCAGAAGCAGACTTGCAAAGCTCCTGTATATGCTTTATCGACTATTACTTGCCTTTGATAGTGGCGTGAATGGTGAAGGTGGTCTCAGCTACGAGCATATACATGGCGGCTAGTGTGGACCTTGACTTATCGTTCCCGGGCTCGTACTCGGAGTAAGGCGGAAGGATAAGGGCAGGTTGTTTAGCAAGTTCCCATCGAAGCACCAAGGAGTCTGCACGGTGTCCCGTCTCGGTCTCGGAGTGGTTCTCTAAAGATAGTCGACGAACTCGCTCGGGGTAAATGAAGAGGTAAATGCTCGTCTTCTTTGCGGGTGAGATCCCCGGGGGCGTCTTGATCTAGATAGATGCGCGCAGCTTGAAAAAGGCGCTGGCAGAGCGTGGCTCCCACATGAGATCAAACCACAGATTTTCCTGGCGACCGGTCTGCCACTCCACTGTAGCCCTTGACTGCGGTATCTTGACTTCTTTGGGCCATGTCTCCTCGAGGTCGTAGGCTGGGTCGCTCGACGTGCTGGATTCAGCTTTGGGGGCCTTGGCCGAGGCAGATGCGGTCTTCTCCGTGTCACTCATGACTACCACAGTCTGCGTGTTGAACCTATGACAGTCAAATATTAGTCTGGGACAGCAACTGCATGAACAGTAACGACGGCCCTAAATCCCGCCCTCCCAGGCTTTTGTTATAGGAGCAGCCTTGACTCGAGGCCGTATGCAACGGCGAGAGGGTACGAGCAATGATGATGGGGGCGACAAGAAAGTTGTTCCGGGTAGCAATTTAGACCTGCCCGCCTGACAGACCCAACGATACAGTCGTGTGCAAAACAGTGTCACTAGTTTGAACACCAGCACCCAGGGTCTTTTGCCGGCCGTAGGCGGCAAGTAGATGCCTGTCGTGTGATGGTGCTGGCTGTGATCACCGCTTGCGGACCAGTATGCGTGTGAGCAAGCAGTGTGCGGGTCGCGTTGCTACGCAAGAGGATGAAAGGGAGTAGTTGACGCGAGGTGTGTTGGTGTTAAGTGAATGTGGCAGCGAACTGGAGGCGGAGCAATTGGGAGGTGCACGGAGCTCCAAGCTAGCACCTCACGTGCCCAGGGGCAACAGTCAGGCCACTGGGTTAACACCGGCTCCAGGCTTGTGGATCTGTAGACGTAGTTACGTAAGCCGTTAGGCACCCGCCTTCGGCGGGCAACAAAACACCGGCGTTTTGTCGCCTACAAATCGTTTGTTGGTGGTTTTCGTCGGATTCCGCGCACCCTTTTCTGACTAAGCACATTTTGCCCATGTGCCCGAATTTAAGTTCACTATGGGTTCGCCATACAAAAATCAACACTGACTACTATGCTATATCACGCGTGCTATTCCCAACCAAACGTCGGCACCAAATAAGCCAGAGATCGACTTTCTGATGGTGTTTTCGTGCCCCTGCGACCATCTCGTCCTGCGTTTCTTTGCCGCAGTCGCCCTCGTCGTCGCTGTGTGGCGTTAGTGTGTGGCGAGAGTCGGGTTCTGGGCGGCCCGGGTGAGGAATTCGGTATTTGCTTCAGATAGCTTCGCCCAGCCACGCTGGGCTTCGGGGACTTCCTGAGGACCGTGATGGGTATGTCTGCCCTCCGTGATGACGAGCTTCCACTTGCCTGCCGTCTGTTTAGTCGTGTGGGCCATTCCTCGCCATCCGCAGTCGGCTTTGATCGTAGAAGTAGTGTTTTTCGTGGCGGCCGAAGGCCGCTGATCGCTAGCATCTGACTACATTTCTTAAGTTGATCACTGGTCACCCAAAGCCCTTCATACTTCGATCAGACAGTATGGCATTCCTTTTCCGTCAGCACGTTCCTGTGTGGGGTCCCGGGGGTTAGTAGTCTTTTCAAGCAGGCTGACTTGAAGGCCATTCTCCAAGTGTCCAGCATCCTATCTTCGGCAGCTGGAGCGGCACCTGCTGCACGTGCTTAACGGCGAGGATGGTTGAAATGAATCCATAGACCGCGTACACAGCTGTTGCGACATACGCTATCGCGTAGTGAATGAGGTTCACGAGGTTGATCTTTTCACCGCCGAATGTCTGGGGAAAAGCCTAGATGTAGTCGGCTAGTAACCAGGCGAGGACAATGAACAGGAAATTGCACATTGCTGTACCCTTACTTCAATATGGTAGCGTTCCCTTTCCGTTGCAGATTGTGCAAGTGATCGTCGCCCAGCCGTGAAAAGTCAGGCACCTCCTCTTCAGATAGATGTCGTAGCCTAGATTGCAGTTCCCATTGGTGCATGCCTGCTCCTTGCTACCTCCGCAGTTCCAGCAGGTCGGGGCAGCCATTGTGAAATGGTGGGCCGAATAAAGAACAGTTGCTGTCGTTGATGATTTCCGAAATTGGTCTGGCTGAACTAAGTCTGCGCTGTAAAAAGGGTAATGAAATTCGCCTTCGATGTATGCTTATGCTTGTTGAATATCTCGCCCGAAATTGTGAACTATTACAAAAGCATGTTAGACAAAATATTGGGATCTTGGGGTTTCATATGCGCAAGGAAGCGTCTTCCACAAGCTGGTTTGACTAGTGGGGTTCTAAGACTCCAAAAGCCAGCCATCGCGTTGTGTTATAAGAGGTTATATCTTTACAGATATCAGAATGGGTTGCTAAGTTTTGCCCTGAGCTTACATTGTACTGTGATTGCTGTGCGATTTCGGTATTGCTGAGGATGGTTAAAAATAGCATGACAAGTCTGTCCCACAAGAGCCTTTAAATATATTGAGTATCGACTATCAATCACACACCTCAGCCCATCATGCTGCCTGAGATCTCACTATGGGTTCAACACCAGAGGCTAGAACTGCACTGAGGTTGCTGCCCAAAGGCAATCATACTGAGCTTCTGCGCTCAGCCGGTACGTTGTCAGTGGCTGACTCCATAACCGAACAGTGTAATACGGATACAGGATGCGACTAATGTGACGGGAAACATCTGTCTATATATTCGCACTGGGAACCAACAAGCAGATAAAATGGAAATGGTCGCCTGCACTGGACACTCCTCTCTGTCTCACTGGCTATAGTAACTCATTCGCTTGCGTTCGACACACTCGCTAAATCACTGTTGTGCAGTCAACTCCAAGCTAGTGACTAACATATATAGTTATAAGCCTTGATGGGGCAGTACACAAGACAGTGAGGTGGTCTTCCAGGCTTGTAGGAGATTTTGGGGGTCGGGCCCGGATCTGCCGTTCGCAGTTTAGAAGTTTAGATGCCAGGGCAATTGTCCTACCACCTGCAGTCATTGCCCTGCCTACTCAGACTATCTACCTAGCCTCGTACCTGCACCATTGTGAAAAACATGGAGTAAGCGGTGGTCACATGAATCTCTAGCAGGAGAAATAAAAGTCGTGCTCTACTTCTCAACAGGGATTGACATCAACACAATTTGCGAGACGCATAATAAAGCTTAGGTTCCAAGCGAGGCCACTGGTAAGAAGGAATTCAAACTCTGAGATAATTATGTATCTGACATTCATTCTTCTTGCTCTCATGGATCGTGCCTGATTTTATTACAGCCAAAGGCACTATAAAAGCTGAAGATCTACTCGCCTCCCACGAGAGGAGCATCCAGGTAATAGTAACTGAACATGTTCATACCAATTTTGACACCCGACTTGACCGGTAATCCAGCATGAATCACTCTTGGATCTCCTGTTCCATTTGGCAACATATTGTTCCAGAAGACAGCATTCCCCCGCTTCGGCTTGACCAAAAGGCCTGTGCCCTGGTCAGTTCTTGCGAACTTCTCGCCATCTGCATCGGCGGAGACTCCTCTTATTGCTGGAAAGTAAGTTTCACCGCCAGTGCAGTTGCCTTCTAGATACACGAAGATGGACCCGAGTCTGTTGTATGGTCTGAAGGGTCTTTCCTCGATATAGGTCTCGTTTCTGGTCTCGCGGAACCAGTCCATATGCAAACGGAATCGCTCGCCACCTTCGTACTTGACAATCTGCAGCGGTTCGACGTCGATGTGTTGAATGTTGCCGAGGAAGGACTTCATTCTGTCGGAAAGACAGAGGGCGACTGGATCTTTCCAGGGTACCATCGCCGAGGAAGAAGTTCGGTAGTCTTTGTCGATGACCGATTTGAGATCTTTGTCGTAAACCCAAGATTGTTCGAACTCATTCTTACTTCAATAAGTAGTCAGCTGAGGCATGTAACGCTATACAGAACTGTAAGTGGCGAGCCGTGGCTGTACTTACGTGATGTTGAGTAGATGTTCTATCTCGTGCTCTTTGATGAAGTTGTTGAGGTAGATGACAGCAGGGTCGAACGACAAAATCTCCGCGGTGTACTCGTGGGTACAGCTATACCCGGAGGCTATCGAATGCGAATGGGGCATTCCATGTTTCGTAGGCTGAGTGAATTCCCACAATTTTTGTATGGGTTCTGTAGAGAGGAGCAAGCTCAAGTAGAGCAGCAAGGCAGGTAGGAATAGGTAAATGAAGGACTTTGACAATGTTTCCGTTATCGCCATCTTTGGTGGAGGACAGTTGAAATCAACCGATGTAGACACTCAATTGGAATGAAGTGTGTTGAAAATGGAGTGATTTGAAGTGCTTTTCTGCCTGATTCATGGTGGTTCAATCTTGGAAGACCGTAGGCTGATCGTCAAGACCCTGTGGAGGCAAACCGGACAATATTCCCTTATCACTGCGCCTTCAAGGGTCCTCGTATCCGGGGCTGGCTGAATCAGGATCCCCTTTCTACGGTACATATCCTCGTATGCATTGTGTGTGAGTACTTACTTGTACATCCACCTTTGTCTGCATCAATGTGGCACTTCGGCTAGCGTCGCCAAATTTCGGTCGAAAATTAAGCCGCCCACCACCTAGCTCCGACAACCTGGCTGTGGATTTGCGGCGGAGTGACTCCGTTTGATTTCCAATGCGGCACGGAAGAGCCAACCTGCATCTGCAGGGACATTTTCCAACCAGATAACAAATATCTGTTGTTGATTGGTGCAGGTCTTTCGCCACCAGAAATCTTGATTTGATGGCCTCAGTCTTTTACCAACAGTAGAGCCGTATGCCATACTGTGTGCGAGTAGCACCTCTCATCACTGCTTGGTTGCATGAAGAGATATGATACCCCGGTATGCAGATTCCTCCGTTAGAACCCGGTTTCACCAGGATGAATTGAGGAAGTTATTCGATACTCGGAGTGATTATTAATGTTGGCCTTGATACCGCCTGATAAACGCCGCTATGAGGGGTCATGAGTTGAGATGACGACTGCGTGTAGCCAGACAACTTTCGAGCCTCATCCTTCAATTTCCCGCAACAGATACGATTATGTCTTCAAGAGCACCCCAGCCTTTGCCGCGAATGCTGGCAGCGGACGAAGTGATCCCTACAATGCAGCGCATCATCACTTGTCGAAAAGCAGTCCACAATTTGGTGTCCCGCAACGTGACGCCCGAGGCAGCCACATTCGCGAATGTTATCCAGCCTTGGCTAGAGGAGGAGGATCTCAATCAGGGAGCCGAAGCTGTGATAGACATGTACCGCTACGCAGGTCAGGACCAAGAGAGCCGTGACGCAGCAGAGGAGGCGACTAGACTAATGTCCGAGTGTACCGCTCAAATTGCGATGAGAAACGACCTCTTTCTACTTGTCAAGGCTGTGGCTGATAAAGATGATTACCCTAACGAGGAGTGCGCGAAGGCGGTGCGGGATATGTTGCGCGGGTTCACTAATGTTGGGCATGGAAGGTTGAGTTCAGACCAGCTCGAAACGTTACTTGACACTCGGAAAGAAATCGACCGGCTTTGCCAGGAATTTAATCGCAACTTGAGAGAGAACACAGAGGGAGCCTGGTTTACACTCGCTGAACTTGAGGGCTTGTCCACGCAAGAGATGCAACTCCTTGCCGAAAAGAGCAAGGATCAGGTATACATCGACTTCGGCAAGCGCGCGGACAGGCTCCTTGTTCTGAGGCACGCCCACAGCCCCGCCACCAGGAAGAAGTTATATCTTGGCAACGAGCAAAAGCTTTCAGAGAATATCGCCTTGTTCAGGAGGATTGTCCTCTTACGACACGACAATGCCCACCTGCTCGGTTTCAAGAGCCATGCTGAATTCAAGCTGCAAGAAAGAATTGCCACTTCAACTGAGTGGGTGGACGACATGTTGAATCGCATGCGTGAACAACTCCTGCCAGTAGGCCAGGGAGTGTTGGAGCAGCTCAAGGCTCTAAAGAAGACGCACCTGGTGGCAGATCCCCAACCGGGAGACGACGAGATATTTCCTTGGGACTTCCACTACTATATGCGATTACTTGAGGACGACAAGCGGGTAGATCAAGAACTCATCTCGGAATACTTCCCACTTCGCAACACTGTGCTGAGAATGTTGGGACTCTTTGAATGTTTCCTTCAGCTACGTTTTCTGCCTATAGCGCTTGAAGAGCTGTCTGGCAAGGTTTGGCATGAGGATGTGGAAGCTTGGTCGGTTTGGGATGAGAGGACAGAGTTCTCAGGTGACTTCATTGGGTATCTGTTCTCTGATATCCTATACAGAAATGGAAAGTATAAAGGAAATCAGAATGTCAACCTGCAAGCTGTGAGTATTTTCATTTCTCAACTCACTGATAGGTAACTGACGTTTTGAAAACAGTCGTATCTGAAACCTGACGGTAACAGAGTATTCCCAGCGACTATCTTAATGTGCAACTTCTCCCCGTCGGCTGTCACCGGCTGCGCTGTACTCAGGCACTCTGAAGTAGTGACTTTATTTCATGGTAATCTCAGAGCCCATATTATTTCGGTCTAGTCTTTTCTCTTCCTTAGTGCGGCGTCGCATACTAACAATTTTGGAATACTAGAGCTCGGCCACGGTATTCACGACCTGCTGTCCCGTACATCTCACACCCGGTACCATGCCTGGAGAGCACCGGCAGAGTTTTCTGAGGCTCTGAGCACATTGCTGGAGAATTGGTGTTGGAATAAGAGTGAGCTTAAAGAGATGAGCTGCCACTATACAAGACTAGGTCCCAATTGCTTAGAAAGATGGAGGGCTCAGCACCCGGGGACAACTCCGCCTGCTGAGCAAATTCCGGGAGAGTTGCTGGATCAGCTAATCGAGAACCGAAATGTGAACAAAGCCTTTGGACTTCTTCAGCAGACGTAGGTTTAAGGACTTTTGCCAGCGTGAGAGAGATCTTTCTGACGGACATCGCAGCACAGATTCAGTATTCGACATGGCAGTCCACAACCCTGCAACTCATGAGGCTCTCTTGCAGCTCGATGAAACAGGGCTTTACAATACTATCAAAGAAGAATTGACTCGACTGAGGAACCCTGAGCCGAGTACATGGGGGCCAGCCCACTGTCATTTTGGACATTTGATGTCCGGCTATGACGCTGGATACTTCTCGTATCTTAGGTATATACTCACCCCACTAGTTGAACAGTCACATTAAATGATCAGTGCTAAATAACACTAGTGCACAAATATTTGCAGCAGACTTCTACGAAACAGCATTCGCCGCCAATCCGCAGAGTCGGCAGACTTGGAACCGATATAGACAAGTGATTCTTGGGGCTGGTGGGAGCCGCGATGAGCTGAAGATGATGGAAGAATTTCTCGGTCACAATCCGAGACCGGATGCTCTTGTGCGAAGTCTAGGACTCACCTGTACCATCCCTTCCCAGAGGATCAGTGAGGGATGAGCCAAGACTTGACCGCAGTGTTCAAAGAAAGGGCACAGGAGAAGGTAGGATAGACTGCAATGCGACATTTATAACAGCTAGAGCCTCATAACGAGACATCCCGAAGCTGGGGTTCCGGCCGCGACATGTTGTGTCTTTCATGCAATATGGTTCTTTGCATTGCGCATGATGCATTGCTGTCAACTTGTAAGGAGCATAACCCCGAATTTGCATTTGCAGTATACTCGTCTGTAACGTAGTACTCTGAATGCGGTGGATTGAGATGCCAGGCACAATATTCCAGAAGTACATCGCGTTGCAGAAGTACATCGCGTTGCCGAAGTCAGCTATTTCGCCTGTTGGTCACGTTCCACAGGGCCCACCATGCGTAGTCCTTCTGAGGAAATCGCCTTCCCATGACGTCGTGCCTCTCAGCTACATGTGGGTGGATTCTCCAGGTCATGTCATCGCCACGTAGGATTGAGTTTCTGACATTAGGGCGAATCCACTACACTGGAGAGTGCTCCGATAAGAATGCAATGCATCTAGCAGGGGAATGCATGCCCACCCTCCCACCTAGCCAGGCAGACAGCTACTCGTGTCTTTCACGATTGACTAGGAGAGGCACAGCACACACTCGGGGACAAGGGTTGCGACAGCTTCAATGCCGATCTTTGAACTACAACGGAGTATTTCTCTGAGAAACGTAGACCGATACATCCGAACACGAAGTGATCATCATCAGGGTGAGGAAGCAATACATCAAAAAGGCTACATTATTCTGTGGACAAAAGGACTTGGTCTATTTACTAGTCACACATCCCTGTAAGGGGCTACCGTTGGCCCTAACGAGTCCATCGGCTTGCCCAAGTGAGAAGGAGAAGACAACGGACTTCTGTTGAGACTTCCCGCGCTAACCTAGAGTACTGCAACGACGAGAATGAAAATAAGGCCGAAGGAGCATCGTGGCGAGCCCCTGCATATTCATCCTTATTCCCCGCCTCACCAAAACTACCAAGGCGTACCCAACCCATGCAGAGGGATTTTTGATGATTCACGGGCATGGATTTCCGCGTCGTACTTCATCCACTCGGGATCGATGGATCTCGCCGCGGGCCATCCGGTTCGTCGTGTCCGACCAACAGAAGAGGCTTCACGTGGGGCCCTCTACCGGAGTATCTGATCCGTCCTGGGGGAAACCTTGTCATTTTGCCCCGAAGTCTGACCCTTGAACCAACATGCTGGCTCGCATCAACAGGAGCCGACTCGAAGTGACCAATAGAGTATGCTTAATACGGGAAATCGAAGGTCTTATTGCATTTCTATATATGTAAAGACTGTAAACCCGGCTAGATTGGTTAAGCTACAGACAGCGCTATACACAGATAGTTTATATAATAAAGAAAGAGTATTATCCTACCCTTCCGACTATCTAATTAGCCTAAAATAAGTTAATGTAGAAAAGAATATGCCTTAGATTGAGAAAACATAGTACAATAAGACTAGTAGATAGAGTCTTGCGGGCTTAAAAAGGGATTTATAGTGCTCCCATTATCTGCTATATTAGGCTGGGGCCTCTTTACTTGGTTAACTGTTAGATGTTATAAAGAAGGAGTTATACGTGGGCCCTACTCAAGACGGGGATTATCTTTGCCTTTTGATAAAGTACTTTTATATTTAGGGCTTGGCTTGGTCTTATCGAGTCTCTGGCAGACTAGAGCCCGCTGCAATATAGTAGGCTGTTATATATAGAAGCGTTTCTTTTAGAATAATGGCTAAGTATCTAGTTTCTAAGCTCTTTCTGTAAATCTAATAAAGTTGTCTTTGTTTAAACCAAATATACTTTCTAGTAGGTCTATAATCTAGGCCGGATGTCCTAAAACTACTGTGTTTTTACTGCTGCTGCCGGCATTATAATCTATCTTAATATATATATTGTAGAAGTTGGCGAGATAAATTAATATCTTTTATAGGCAGTCTGTGCTGGGGTTTTTAAGGGCATAAAACTTTCTAGTATATTAAGGGAATAGGGTACAATTAGGTTTAACAACTTTCTGGCTGATAGGGTTGTAGATAAGTAGAGTGTAAAATAGCAGGATTGGGTTCTTTAAGGAGCCATTTATATGTACGGTTTTGATATTGCTGATCTCGGTTTGATTTTCCCTAATTTTGATTTAAAGTTTCCTGATCTTGGTTTGAAGTTCTCTGATCTTGGTTTAAAGCTTATTGATATCGGTCTTAAGGTTCCGACATTAGTTTTAAAAGTTTTAATATCGGTCTGAAGGGTTTTAATATTGTTCTTAAGGGTTCCGATATTAGTCTTAAGTGTTTCAACATTAGTCTTGAGGGTTTTGACATTAGTCTTAAGAGTTTTGACATTAGTTTTAAAGGTTTTAGTATCGGTTTTGATGTTATAAATGTTGTTCCTAATTGACGAGAACTCCTTTCTCAAACTGTTATCCTGTTTGCTGCGCAGGTCCGTATATTTGTTAAGAGTGAGGTAATGTAGACCAGTGGTCGCCATATTGATAGTAGCGTGGATTATAAGGGTCTTGTGCTGCCTGCAGGCAGTAAGTATCACCTGTCACGATGGTGTAGCTGTAGGCATCAGTTGTATCGCCGATACCCAGACCGGACTAAACTCCCAAGACGAAAAGTGGACAATATGGGATGATAAGAAGTAGTAGATCTAGGTGTAGTAGGGAGAAATGTGGGTGTTAATTGTGGGTGGGTCGTTGTTTTAAAGTCGGAAGTCAACCCAATAAGCTCCGGCGGGGTGCGAATAGGACATGGGCACTGTACATTGGCACGCCGAAAGACCGTTACTGTACCCGTTCTGTGAGGTGTGTGGGACCCGTCCACGTGCGGATATAAAGTGCACGCAGGACCTCGGCACTCGGTGTCTGCAAGCACGGGCCAACTTCGTCTAAGAAGCGGGGCCCTGTGGGCAACACACACTTGGCAGGGGGGCGAAGTAGGATAAAATGGCGGGCCTCCCTGCTGTCTGCCCAGATGTTGAGATTTTCGTAAAAAACAAATAAGATACATCATCATTCGATTGTACAAAATGGACAAGCCGTCAGTTGCCTATGAGAGGAACAAGGGCAATAGCAGTCTCTATAAGATTCCCGCTGGTGAGGGATAGCCCCTAGCCCCCCCCACCACCACCTTCTTTCTGATATCGAGCTGATTCGGGTAGAGATTCTTCGTCTCATATGCCAATTCGTGCATGAAGGACATAACGACGATCCGGTCTACTTGCTTTACAAAGGGACGGAGTCGAACGCTCAAACTCAGAAGAGCACCACCATCGAACGTTCCCATGCATGTGACGAGGCACGACTTGGGCACCGGAGTAGGACGGGCGGAGCGAATGGCTATCTCTGGTCCCTAATGCAGACGTCAGTGTTCGTACGGGACGAAGCACGAGCTCTTTATAGGAGCACAGCCTTCCACGTGATCCCTTTCAAAGACCTCCAACATTACCGAGACAGCCCTTTCTGCAAGCCGGGGCTTAGAGGTCCCCGCTGCGGCGTGTATATGGACTGCTGGGAACGCGGCAAGGACAAGGTCCCGGTCGATCAGCTGTTTGAATTTCAGCAGTGGCACGACCAACTTGTGCTTGTTGTCCCTATCCTGAACCCGTGGCTTGAGGAGGATTGTTGTTTCCGGACACAGCTGATCTCACAGCTCGTCGCACTTCGAGGCCGACCTTGGATGGGAGCGCTCCTTCAAGGCGCCAAGAAGCTCATCTCGTCGATCGAGGTCGACCGCTTTGGTGACATCTACCTCGTTCCGCAAGACCTCCCAGCAGCCCCGTCTGTATACGATCACAACGTCCACGACTTCTTACGCCTCATCTCTCCATTGGCTGATTATTTTCGGGTGTCTGTCAATGTCTGCATCCAGGCCAAGTCTAAAGACGCTCGCACTCGTGATCGACGCATCGAGGTCAGGAATCCCACCCACCGACAATGGATCAAGGGCTTCCAATCAGGGTATATCTCAGGCACACGATGCATAGATGGGGAACTCGTTCTGCTCCCGAATCAGAGGTTTCGAGACGAGTGTAAAAGCTTCGCAGAGCTCAAAGTCAACTTGCATCTTTTGCGCAGAATGACTAATACGAGGCTTTGGTTGAGGATTATGGACGGTGAATATGAGCCCCGACCAGGGATTATTAGAATGTTATGTATTTCGAGAACAATTGCAGACCCTAGCGTTTGCTGGAGGCATCGTGGAAAGTGCGGCAATGTTTTGACTGTTGAGTCAGCTGGAGGCACCTACACATAGGCCCTTTAGGCAACCCTTCTATAGGCACAACAATAACCAACCACAGTCAACACTACTTTGACCCTTACAATCGTAAGCCCAGCCAACAGAAAGGAGCATTACCTCCTCATCTTCGATTATGCCCTAGGCGCCGTGGAAGTTGATTAAAGGGCTGTGTGGCGAGGAGGAGGATTGGCATGGATCCTACCAAGCCTCGAAGGGGCGCATGGGTGGAAGGCCAGCCGGGATTATTTTCTCTTTATGGATGCATTTAAGGTTGATGCGGTCTAGGTGTACAATCGCGAGTCTTTATTCTCTTGATAATCAGTCAGAATGCTACGGAGTACTAGGAGAAAACCTTAGCAAGTCAAGTGGGAGGTTACTTCGGCGCCCCGGCGGCGCTGGATCGTGTTTCCAGGGTTCGTGGGGAGCTATATCTCGAAGACCCGATGTATCCGGGATCCCTATGATCTTCTTGAGCATTGACCCAAATCTCAAAAAGTACAATGATATTAAAGTGTGCCTTTATCGTCTTATTATACTGTGGAACACCGGTTGCTGTCGTCTGTTGAGCAAGTCCTTCGATCGAAAAACGCCCAACGTGGGGGCGTAGTCTGGTATGGCTTGTTTATAGACTGTGGTTCGGGCTATTCTTGCACCGAATTTAATGATCACGTGAACAAAACTGGACTATCCTTACGTGCGGGGTTTATCACCATCGCGGCGCGTAGCATGTGGCAAGCACGCCACCTTACACTTTGCTATTCCTTGGCTTTATCTATACAACATGTCTTGCCTGCCTAATAATGACTTAGACATTATTGGTTAACTTGCCTGTTGAATTGGTTAACAATGTTACTACTAATCTTGATTCTCTGGACCTACTCAACCTACGGCAAACCTGTCAGGCGATAGCCGCGAAGACAGCCAAGGCTTTCAGATACCGATTCTTCAACATACGATATGTTATGCTTGGGCGATGAAGTCTGTCAAACCTTGTTGAGATTTCGCACCACTTAGTTCTAAGCTAAGCTGTGCGGATTGTTGAATTGTGTGTCAACCACCTTGTCGAGCCTAAAGACTATATGAGCCGAGAACAACTGAAGAAGTGCGGTATTTAAGATAAGTATAATGCCGTGAGACTTGGTAATGGCGAAACTGTCTCTTTAGGCGACGATAGTTGGGAGACAATTAGCCAAAGCTACCAGGAAGCATAGAACGACTAAACTGTGTTTTTCAACTAGAGGCTTTATATAAGATACCTGCTTAAAGCTCTTTCTCGCCTAAAGAACTGTAGAAGTATCGGAGTGGATGACTATACTCGATCTTGGGGTGCTGTCCAACTTGGCCGCCGGGTTGGCATATTCCTAAATCGATTCATCTCCCACTCCCTGCCTCGCAGCGTTATATACGCTGTGGTATTGATTAGATTGTTATTTTCCGCAGTTGTCTAGAGTCGGCTTCCCGTGGAAGAGATCTATATTCAATTTGGGAATACAATAGAAGGCTAAACAAGTGTTATTTCCCGGATGTTAGCACTTCCAAACAGTCTGGTACACGCAATTAGCACTTATCTTACTACCGTTACAACGCTTAGTCTCTTGGTAAACCCAAATAATAGCGATAACTACTTTGACGACAAAATTAGTGAAAAGTTTCTAGCAACCGATCTAATACGCAAAGAAGTGTATGATTGGCAATTAGAGTTTCTAGGCTTTCTCGAGCGTTTCCCCGCACTATCTGACCTCAACTTAGAGTTTAATTACCGCGAGGATAGGCAATAGTTCCCGGGGCTAGCTGAAAAGCTCTACATCCCTGGCCTCCGAGCTTTCAGCCTAGGTTATTTGGAATACAGGAAGGATAAGCTTGTCCTACTCCTAGAGAAGCATAAAGCAATACTCTAAACGCTTACTCTCTAGAACATTGGAATTAATTGTAGGGGAGCAAACTCTTGGTCGTCTCTAGTAGGGACCCTGTGTGACGACTTTTTACTAGAGGTACTATACTTAAGAAATTGTAGTGTTGACGACTGGGAAATTGCGTCTAGTCGAGCTATCCCCGATACACTCTACGTATATAGTAGTTACGAGATGGATGTAATGGATATAGAGCTCGTTGCTTTCGAGTATAGACATACGGTCAGGCAAAGACAAACTACCTAGTACATTTCTTTAAGTAGAATATAACTGCCGATAAGCGGGACTTTTAGCACATAATTTTCTAAACCACCTCGAAGTATAAACTGTTTGTTACCAGTATTTTCGGACTCTGCGCATCTTTGTTACATATATAGTTGAGACCTATTGATGTCTCTAAAAGAAGGAGTGGCTAAGATAAAGGTACACAACGCAAATAGACCCAAAAAGGTCGATACCCAGAGCTACGTTATAACTAATATATCTGAGAGACTAATAGGTGAGTGTGGGAAGAGATGTGTTATCTAGAAGAGCGCAGTCAGACCAGCCAGATACGATAGCGGGTGTTGAATTATATCAGCTACAAGCGATTTATCCCACAAGGCCTTGGCGGCTTATATACATTATATTTTAAAGTTGCGGAAGTGGAATGTATAGCCCCTCTATATATTGTAATGGTCCCATATCTACCCACTTCTCGCCCTCTGCGGGGATCGTCCTCTTGTAATCAACTCCCATATAACCTTAACTTCAACCTGCGGCCTCGGCAGAGACGACCTTTATCTTTACCTCCCAACCCTGCATACTAGGTTCTGTGGTACGAGAGGGTAGATAATGTTATTTAGCTAATTTATGGCCCTAAATTTAATAGGTAGGAGTACTTAATAAAGAAGGAAGACTAGGCAAGGCAAAATAGAGGTTAATAACTAAAGGTTTGAGTGATAGATAATATAGGTTCTTCTTTCTTGGCTTCTTTTTATATATAGGCCGGTTAGGATAGTTGCCTTTTTAAACAATAAGTTTACTTGCAATAAGTTTATTTTACTTTTTCTTTCTACTGTATAATATTTTATATATATATAGTTACAACATCTAGCTTACAGTAAATATACTATATAAGCCATATATAGTGTATATAGTTAATATTTACTCTTTTTTTTATAAACAAACTTAGGCAGATACTTATTTTAGCCTATTTTATACACAGCTGACTTTATAAGGATAAGATAGATTAGTTTTA
This sequence comes from Diaporthe sp. PMI_573, assembly GCA_021399435.1. Classification (NCBI taxonomy): domain Eukaryota; kingdom Fungi; phylum Ascomycota; class Sordariomycetes; order Diaporthales; family Diaporthaceae; genus Diaporthe; species Diaporthe sp. PMI_573. The sequence goes on from JAJTUP010000101.1 coordinate 87,205, forward strand.
AGAAGCTATAAAGGATTAAAGTATAGTTTTCCCTAAAGGCGATAAGGGCAGTTTTAGCCTTAACTAAAATAATAACACTATCTTGTATTATACCTATACCTAATAGGCAAATAAGAGTAGGCAGGAGTTAACTATATTAATATAAATTCTAACTACAGGATTATGCTGCAGTAATGGGGGAAATTTTATAGATAGTAAAAACCTCTAAAATAGGCTCGTTGATTAATTAGCTATTCTTTTTCTTATTAATGTTTAACTCTATAGCTTTTATAATAGAAGGTGAGATAATTAACTATGAGTCAAAAGATATATTTAACTTACTTACAAGCTGTTTGATTAATTCTTAGATTTTAGAAATATTACCTAGCATTAGCTCTTTAAGTCTGTCTCTTAATGGCTTGCAATTTTATTTTAGCTATAATATAAGCTAAATATTATATGCTACTAAGTTTTTGACTCTTGTTGTTACTAACGGCTATCTTAATGTATAGTAATTGCCTTGGTCTAAGTTACAGGCATGCCTTTTACGGCTAGTATACTGCTTCTAGATAAGCCAACAACTTAAGTAGACTCTAGAGGTTTAAGGTAGCTATACTGTTAAACGGAAACGCTCATTTAGGTGTAGGCGCTGCACGTAGGGAGTTACCCTAGACTTCACGGAAGGAGTTACCCTAGACTTTTTGCTAGTGGCGTGCGCGCTGGCAGATGAGTTTGGTGGCCGTGAGCCGATTTTTTGGGCTGTTTTAAGACCCTAACTTCGAACCTCTACATTCCCTTTATTTCTTACCTAAAAAGCATGTAACCTAGTTCATTAGATAGCCTGATTTCTGAAGTTTATCTGTATTTAGTTTGGTTACTGTCAGGGTTAGGGTTGGCTGGCTATTTAAAGCCAAAGATGGTGGGTCTGGGGGCCGAATTTTCCGGCCCCTCCATTCCTGCACCAGAGCCAACCGCAGCATGCCCAGGGTTGAGGTCATGTCGGAGGGACTGTGAGGAGGGCTGACAGAAGCCCACTCAAATTCAATGCAAAGTTGTCCAAACCATTCTCAATCATCCCAACAAGACCTCAGTGTACCCTACTGCTACCTGACTCCCATTCGATCCACCAACCTTCAGAGCTATAAATGGTGGGTTGGCGCTCTACGAAATGTATTGAAAATAATTTACTTATAAGGCAGAAGTAACTTCCGAAAGTTTCTACCTTGAGTGAATTGGGACAATTGTATGGCCAATTAGGTGTGTTTACCCTGACACTAGTAAAGTGCTAGTTACTAGGAACGCACGGACTAGGGGACTAGGATGACGGAGAGTAAATACAAATGGTGTAGTTATTGTGGGCCGATAGCATAATGGGATACTTTACAATAATTAACTAAGGAGCTAAAGGTTTGATTTATTATAGGGGTAAATTTTGTTTTCTTTTGTTTTTCTTTTCTTTTCGACTTTTTGGAGCGGCTATCAGCATAAATAAAAGACTGCCAGTATTGATAGGTCTATAGTAAATAGGTCTGTAAGTGAATAGTAGAGGGCCCGTAGCTAGTACGGGGCCTGCACTATAAAGGGTTGTTGCCCTACGGGCGTAGCTTTACTACACCCTTTAAAGCGACAACCAGACCCTATAGACTTAATGGAATACCCATTTGGTCTACACTCTCCTTTTCTCTTCGCTAACACTTCTTTCTATTATATACGATAAAGCCCAACCAACAAAATCTTTTATATAATATAGAAGAAAACGCGTTTTTGGAGAAATTGGCATAAAAGTAGAAAACTGCTAGTATAAAAATAGTAATGTAGACTATAGTAAAAAGGGCGGTCTACAATAGACCGCTATTGTTACTATAGTAGGGCTTAGTCATTCTAAGCAGCCATTCTAATTAGCTGCTGGATCTGTATACCAACTGCTGGTCTGTGTACCTTAAATTAGTCAGCCTTTTGGCTACACCCTACTTGAGCGCTTTGTTGCCTACAAAGGAGCCAGCCAGAAACAATAAGACAGACAACTACCACCTACCAAATTAAAGCTATTTACAGCTATTTCGGTAACCCTTCAAGTAATTACTCATTTACATACCCTACCAACAATATTAATATATTATATATATAATATATATTATCGACTATTAACTATTTGTATTTGTTTAAGTTTTTCTATTTAGCTAGAAACTACAGTTAGTATCCTAGAAAGACAAGATATAATTAAAAATGAAAACAGTAATTTTTGCTATATAGGACTTTTTACAGTAACTTTGCAATCTTCTGCAAACCTGTCTATAGTTAGAAGCCGCCTGTTATTCTATGCTAGAAGCCGTAGCGTTAGGCTGTGCCTAGTCTGTTTGCGCCGGTGTTATTAACAAGCCGTTAGCCTGTCGAGATTAAAGCTATTGCGGGCTGCAAGCAACCTAGTTTGATGTCATTAAGTACTATATAAAAGTGCCATCACTATGTGACTTAGGCCTTTAAGTTGGCCAAAATGGGCGATGATAAAAGTAGCCATTACCTCAAAGGTTCTTGCTCTGCTCTGTAAACACACCTATCTACTACGACCTTGTTTCGCTGCGTTGTAAGACTATACAAAAGTAATTATTCAGCCTGCCGCGCAAAGCCGAGATGACTGCCAGTCAAGCTTAAACCAGTATATATATTAGGTAAGGCAACCATATTCTATTGTCTAGATGCGTAGACCTGATAGCTCTGCCACAAACAGCTATAGAAATAGACTTTAACTACAATGAGCAAGTCCGTGTTGATATAAGGACATTACTTGTAAAGGCAAAGGAGTGTAACGACGAGGGACCTTGTGTAATTAAATAGATTGACGTGTTTATTGTTACCTTAAAGAAGTTTAAGGACTATTCTATATAAATAAACCAGCTTATTACTTTTAAAACAACGATTAATAATAATAAGTCAAAGAGAGGAAAGAAGGCAGCCAAAGATAGAAAGCGTTTTTTTGACAAGATTTATTATCTACCTTAGATAGACGAAACCTTGTTGCAGAAATATTATATAGTTAAATATAAATTAGTTAAAAACACATAATTATAGATCTTTTACCCTTATATCTAGGAGGGATAATATATATTATATAACTTTTTATTATAACTTTATTTATATATAAGAATTTTAAAAGCTTAATTTTTTTTAAAAAAAATAAAACTTTATTATATTTATATATTGTTAAACAGTGTCCTGAAAATATAAGTTGTTTTTACTAGCTTGTAAGTATAGTACGTTATTTTTATATTAGTATAGCGGCTATTTTCTTAATATAGTAGCTATTTCTAGATCTTCTGTAAGTTGGTTGCCTTAAGTGCCTAATTTAGAGCGAGTACTAGTTGTTGTTAGATATCTTAATTATATGCCCTTTTAAGCTTGTCTTAAGTTGGAGCCTAATAAAGAGGCTCTGTTTTACTGTCTTTAACCTTGTTATCTTTTTTGCGAGCTCGGTATTTAATTAGTCTAGTCTTGTAAACCTTACAGAGCGTGCTTTTGTATCTAAGTACCCATTCCGATATTTTAAATATCGACAAGACTATTATTTTAGAAATTTTGGCCGTGTCTAGGTTTACATAATCCCAGCATTAGCGTAATTGGCAGTATAATCTTAGGAGGGCGTACCATGCAGGAAAGATATATGTGTCCTTGCATATCTCTGGGGTGACAAGGTCTAAATTTGTTGTTATAGCTATCTTTACGTATAGGGATAAAGAAAAGATATAATAGATAAAAGAGTGGATAAGAATAAGCATTGCTTTGTAATAGTTTTCTTGAGCTAGCTAGGGGAATCTATTGGTTGCAAACCGGGCTTATAACTATGGTGGGAAAAATAAGGTCTATAGGCTAGAAAACATAATACAAAGCTTGTCTAAAGTCTAGGTAGGATTGAGAACGTCTTTCTAAATGAGTTCCAGTTTTATAGTGTATGTGGCACGCTTAGAAACTGGGGTTAGGGTCTTGTCCTCCACACCATTATGAGGCTGTCCAGTTCCTGGTCAATCAAAGGGCGCGTGCGGATGATGAGTAAGCACGCCGCTAACTGTATTCCCAGAGCTACTTATTAACAAACCACTCCCGGATACTATAGGCTATATGAGACTGTAGAGTATTATAAACTCAGCGGACAGGCAGGCACTCCGCTACCTCGCACGACAAGACAGTAACTGGTTCGGGAAGCAGGAGTTCCCCCTGGTTTATAAGATCGTCTTTGGCATATCCTCAAAGCCGCTCGCGGACAAGCTCTGCCAAAATCCAGACGCCGTTTTTAAAACTAATGCCCAAGGCCGTACCACGCTTAACTAGGCGACCATCCAGGCCCAATTAGAGAATATAGAACTCTTAATCTATTTCAGCTCCAGCCCGACCTCAATAGATGTCTTCGGCCATACTACCATCCTACATACAGTTAACAGCCATAATACCGAGGCCCTCCACATCATCCTTAAAGCTAGGGCGGATCCCGAACCCCAGATACCAAACAGCTTGTTTCGCAGCAACCCCCTCACATCAGCCAACCTAAACAGCCTGCCCGAGATGGTCAAGCTACTCATTGAATTCGGCGCCAAGATTGACGCGGCCAACCCCGAGGGCCTAATAGCGCTATATTTGGCAGCCGTCTTGCAGAATCCCGAGTATACGAGAATCCTGCTTGCATATGGCGCCGACACGGAGTACACGTCAAGCAACGGGTATACGCCACTTATAACGGCGATAATGCATAACAGCCATGCCGTTCTAAGACTTTTGTTAGGCAGTCGCGCCAGCTGTCTAAACAGCAGTCTGTTGTCTATTATAGATAACCACGCGGACTTGGAGACGAAGTCGATACTCGCCTCGTCTCAATTTTCCGACCTACATGTTGACTGATTCCCCACCAACCGGCTCGTACCGGGCTCCTGACAAAGATGCAGAGGAGAGCGCAGAACTGGAGGCAGGGGATTATGCCACTAGGTCCTGAGATCGGCCGGCGTCATGCTGTCCAGCACGGTCACTTGTAATTAGATTTTATCTAGATCTCAAGACCACCAGATTTATATGCAGCGATAGAGATAGTAATATCCAAGGAGAATGACAGTCATCCTGTTCATACTTGCCATCGCACCTTAACTTCGTTATTTCGTTACTTTGTCCGATCGGAGACCACAGCAGAAATACGGGAGGGGAAATAAAGAGCCGATTGATACCTCGCCGTGCCGTCTCATGATTTTGACCAAGTGCGAATGGCTTTCCCCCAGAGAGCCACAGCAGCAAATCCTGCCTGAGACGAAAGGCACATTACCGATCTACGACCTTGTCCATGTAGCATAGGCCGCACTGGTGTTCTAGGGCCATGACTTATGCATGGGAAAGGGGCCCCAGCACAGATGAAGCACGAGTTGGTTGCCCTTAGCAAACCACGAACAGTGCTAACCTCAACCAGTTGAACTACCGCAGCTCCCTTAATTGGTCGACGAAGCATTCGATTTTGTCTGCAACCCCTAGAACCCATCATATTCATGGTCGACAGCCAGCCAGCCGCCTAACCATGGCGTCATCGTCTATAATCATGCAGATGCAGGATATCATTCGAGGAATGAACTCAAGTATCTCGAAATCGGTCGTGATATCGACCTGCTGAAACAACTTGCCGTACCTGAGAGGGGTCTTTTTGGAACCATTGAGATGATCGGTTGGCAGGGCTTCTGAGACCCTGGCACTACTCGATGAGGAAAAGCGCATCTCTGGAGATTCCACGCGAGGCTCCTCGGCCAGAAAGTGCCCCCACCCACCTCACCCGTTGCCTCAGACCCGTCCCAGGGTTGAATGATCTTCCAATTTGTGGTCTGTGAATCCTAGAAACCCACTCATCCTGGCAAGGAGTATGTCCCCCACTCTGCACCCGAGTGACATCGTCTTGATTTGATGGCGGAGCGTTGCTGCACTTAAGTCACCACGTCCAAAATAAGCAAGCGTGCATCCGCCACGACCCCTTTACCTTCCCTTTGCTGATGTGACTCTGTTAGAGCATACCTAGTTCAGCATGTGTTCACTCCGCAAGACCCTAGTTCGAGTCCCACCCGCTGCTAGGATGGACCTCTTGCGAGACTTCCACCAGGTGATGAGAGGACATCCACGACTCTGGAAGGCCAGTCTCCTCCAGATCCTGACGTCGTGTACACTTTTCACGAAAGCGGATGCAAATCAGGCGGAGGTAGAGGATCCAGATCTGGTGGACAGACCTATTCATTTCGACGGGAACGCATAAACCGTGGGCAACCTATACGATTAGCCTTAATTTTCTCGAAATCACGCAGCAATCTTACCAGTAAGCCGTAGTGATTGATGCGCAAGGTGAACCATACAGCCGGGGGGAGGAGCAGGACGTTGAGCACCATCGTGAAGACAAGCCAGAATCGCAGCCACCAGTGATCCACAGGCGACTCCTCAAGTTTCTTTCGACACTTCCACCAAAGTGCTAAACACTCGCATGTGGACCACACCCGACAGCTGGAAATCGTGAGCGAGACAAGGACCTTGGTCACCGTTGGACTCCACCGGGCTGGGACAGTTCCAACAAGGAGGCCGAAAACCACTATGTCAAACATAATTGCACCGATCATCCGTTCCTATTTATCCTTCCACCGAAGGGTCCAGAGAAGTCGCTGAGAAATCAGTCAAAGTGTCAAATCTCTTCCGGTAAAAGCAACATACCTCGCCCGATAGAGTGAAGTAGAGCCCTAGGTGTATGACATCTACTTCGACGATCGATTTGAAGGGCCTCCATGCCGCATACATGGTCAAAAAACCAAACAGGACTGCCGCTACGCGCCCGAGCAAAGCAATAGGGAAAAAAAAGGCGGAGTCTCCCGGAGCGGGTTCTCTTTGGGCCCCGATTCCGCGTCTCTTGCGCCATAAGAGAAGCATGGCAAGGATGTGGAATAATCCTGACGACAACTGAGCAGCTGCCACTGCAATTAGGCAGCAAATCCATTGCGGATCTTTCTGCAGGGTGGTGATGTCCATCTCGATGTGCTATGGCTGGAGCGGCTGAGGACGATGAGATACGGGTGAATTCGGGGAAACGATGATGGTTCTTGGGAGGCAGGAAGCATCATAATATCTTAGAAGGGTATCGCCCACAGCTCTTAGGATCGGTAACTCTGAACCCAGATGCCAAGGTTGCATGAGTACCTGCTTCAAGATTATATGTCGCAAGGAGCCCCTGCCCTGCAAGTGTCCAAATCGGGGAGATAAGAGCTTGACGATCTCATTCTTTTGTGCAAGGTTGTATTCCTGGAACATGTGCTCGGGGGGAGGGTGGCGAGGTGAAATCAGTAGGGGTCTTGCTCCGGCCTTGGATGCCCCTGCTTCCTCTTCTCCTTCTCTGCTTGGTCTCACCTTCGTCTTTTTCCCCCCTCTCTCTTCTCCCCCACTACCTCATACCTCCCAGCTCGTCTCTAAACTTCTGTTTCACGTACAAGATGCTTGGTAGAGAAAGCGAGAACGCGACGGTCTTATATATCGATAAAGAGAGTCCTAGTAAGTAGCTGATAACTCGTTTTTAATTGACGTTGTGTCCTAATAATATCAGAGCCTGTTTGGAACTCAACTTCGACTGACGGGCCTTGGAACGCGGTGTTGATAGCTTGGTGTGATAAGTCGATATCTTGGCCTCTTACCCCCATTGTAGTGGAAAATCGCGGAGCGGAATGGGAGATGCCACTAGTTTGGACGAATCTCGGGATCTTTGCAACATTCCCAACACAACTTGAAGCTGGACGCCACATTGTTTTCCTAGACATGAAGGCATTTAGCGATCCGGAGGTGGAAAAGGCACCTCGTCATAACACGGTGGACGAAGTACGGCTTCAAATGTCTTATTTACTCTTGTAAGCCCGCGTCATTTAATCTTGAATCAAATTTTGCGTTGTCTGCCCATGCACTGGAGAGTATTCTTGCCTGAGAGTTAGGATTCTAGTACCACCGCGTATGAAAAGCCGGCCTTGGGCACCAGCACGATGAATCTCTTCCGCTTGACAGATTGCGTCTGAGAGATGACCAATAGTAGGTTGGAGCCGGCATCTTGCCCCAGTGGCCCAGCCCTGCGGCGAGGAAATTCCCCAGTCCTAGTCATGGGCAGGGAATCGGCATCCCCGATGAATTATACTTTCAGTGTTGGCCGACAATAGTCAGCCATTGTGTTGCATCGTCCATTCCATCCCGAGCTTTGTCCTGCTGAAGTTGTTCGGTGAGACGAGCCATGGTCTAGTGTAAGCCAAAGAAATAAAGCCATCACACCACTCCCCCTTTTTTCTGTGCATGCGCCGCCAGTATGCAGATTCTCTATTCCAGGCCCCATGAAGTGGCTGAGTAGGAGATGTGAAGGATGTGCGGCGAGGAATCAAGACGTATCAGCAGATACTGGCGAGATTATAAGAGGGACTTGATCCCTCAGAACTCTGTCCTCGTCCCAATGTATTCACTCTTCAATCTTGTACCACTATGCCGCCTCTCAATCAAGAACAAGTCGAACTTCTTCTCTGGGAAGTGGGAAAGCGCGAGAGAATCCCACCGGCAGCTCAGAGACGCCTGACGAAGGTGTACACCGCCAACAAAAACTCTACAGAACGAATTTTCCTCGACTATGGTGGCCTGTCAGCTTGCATCGCCTACTTATTTACCCAATACACAGTAGAGGACGTCAAAGGCAAACAGCCCAAGAAGGTTGAGCGGAAGGGATTAGTCACAATCCTTGATAGACTGTCTACCAAAAATCGCCAGGCAGCGGCGGAGCAGCTCATGGCAGCGTTGAAACCCGTGGCGAAGGATTTGGAGAAGTGGATCAGAAGAAGTCGCCGGCGCGAGATTAAACGCGATCGAGTCAAAATCTCCTTTGGTGGGGCAGGATCTTAACAGGGTGATGGCGACTCCGGCTTGAACATCGCCTATGACTGCAGCTCTAGCCTCCTGCCACCATCACCTGGCTCAAATGAGCCAAACCTCGAATCACGACTGCAGCCCACAGTCGTTACAGCAGGGCGTCTCGCATGAATACAGCTCTTGGCTTATGGATGAAGCATCTATCACTGCCTGTAGCTTCTTTTTCCCCGAGTACCTTGCAGGAGCGATCGTACGACATTCGAACTGGATGGCGGATCGACCGCCGCTGTCTATAACGCCTACACAGGATGATCGGGTCGCCTCTCTCAATATTGAGGTGACGCCCAGAAGGATAGAAAGTATCGCTTCTCAACTGTTCAAAGTGTGCTTGGAGAACCAAGACGGGATTCGGTACCCCCTTGTGGGGCAGACGCGGCTGATCCCCAGAGACGAAGTGGTGCTTGAAGGCTGCCAGTTGGCACCCATCTACACCACTTTCGGGAACACGTTGGCAGAAGCGGTGTTATCTGGTCCAGGATATCAAGAAGAGCGTCGCAGGGAAGATGAATGCACGACATGTATTTCGATGGTCGTATCGTGGACTGCGACCGAATGTGCTCGAGTCTCGGTCTTAATTCCTCTAGAGGGAGCAGCACAGATCAAGCAGATACTATCACATGATAATTGAGTGCAACTGGCCCGGGGTTAAGCAGACTATTATTGAGGCGTTTTCTTCTTTTCTTCTTTTTCTTTTTTCAATGTGCAATAACACCCACTTTATCTATACACGCTTTTCTTCCTGTCGTGCTCCAATTCACAGCGCCGGCACTTTATCTACGGCTATGAGGACTCTGGACGCTAGAAACCATTTCCGGAACGAATGACAACACGTGCAGCGCCATGGAAAATCTCATCTGCGAGGCAGCCACGAAGTTAGGAAACGTCAGAACGGTTAGTCTTTCCTTTGGCCCACTGCCGCTCACTATCAATACCTAGACGAGAAAGCTGGAGCCAATACTGAGCCTCGTGCCGCCTTTCCTTTCGTACGCCGAACTTGAATATGTCGGAGATGTCCTCCGCTGCGAAGTATTCAACGCTATCTTCGAGCTGCCTCTGCGTTGAAGAGATGGACCAAAGCTCAATTTCAAATGGATTAAGTGGGGACAGCTTCTCCTTGAAGGTCTTGTTGTTGCACCTCTTTAAACGCTTGGCAATGATAGGCATTGAAGTCGTAGAGAGAAGCGCCAGGGGCCCAGACGACAAGGCTCCGGATGCCTCGTCCGGCATCCGAGGTTGATAATATGGGCTCGAAGATCGGGCCGGCGGCGATAAGTCCTGGCAAGTTTGCTGCAGGCGCAACCGGCCACTTGTAGGGCGTGGTTTGCGGAAATGCAGGCATCTCACGTTCCCTGAAGACGGGCCAAAGCTTTCCAAAGCCTATTTCGCAAGGCCAGCTTCCATCTCTGCTCCAGAAGAAGCAGCACTGACAAAGGGAAAGAGAGGGGATCGGGGCTACACCCTTCTTATGTGCCCAGTGGGGTCTCGCGACTTGCTGACTGGTGACGTGACGTGACGAGGGTGCATGAGCTATTCCGTCTCTGCATACCTAAGTACCTAGGCACCTAATGGAGGTGCGCACACATCTGGTCTAACCGAATATGCTTCTTCTGGGGCGTTTCTGATGTGTGTGACACTCGCATTTTGCAGTATCACGGCTTGGAGAGGTAAGGAGCTGACGTGATGTGTGGGTTTCATATTGCGGACTACCTAAGAGTTGAGGTCTGCACTCAGCTACAAGTGTTGTTGGAACATGACATTGACATTGACAATGCCCCGTGTCCAAAGCTCCTGCCCGCCTTATTCAATCTGTATCCAAATCTACCCGTAAATCATTCTGCATAGAATTTGTCTAACCCTTTCTCTCTGTCTAATCACGAACAGCCCTCCCTTTCATCCCTCAAATCAAGAGCTGGCCGAGTATGACCTTCCTCACGTCCCAGATCCTAGCTGAATATGGTGACCTATGTCTGCTTAGCTGTTCATCTGACCCATGACCACTGAATGAGAGGAGAGGACCCCAGTTGGGGCCGGAGACGATCTAATCAGGCGTGTAATTTGCATCCCACGCAGGGGCTCGGCGGTTGGGTACTCTGATACACGGCTGGATTTTGTGGGCCCGAAACATTCAGAAACCCGACACCTCCTTTATCCATACGGAAGATGGAGTGATCGACGAGTGCGTATGTTCCTGGGACCGCCATCTTCAAGTCCACGATTGTTGAGCCACCCGAGGGAACCAAGACGGTCTGGACGAGCTTGGACGGGGGGCTGATCACGTCGCCGTCTCGATAAACGTTTCTAAAGTGAGAGCCAATAACGTGGAATGAGCTCGTGAGGTTGGGACCAGCATTTCCGAAGAAAATTCGGACATCGTCGCCAACGTTGGCTTTGAGAGGGTGATCTCTGGTAAGGGCTGACTCGCTGCCGTTGAACGCGATAACTTGGGGCTCTTCACGAAGCCCATTGGGATATGAAAATTCGACAATTTCGGATCGTCGTCCATCGTCATCAACCTCTGGCGGCTCGTGATAGAACTCGCTCTGCATCACGTAGTATTCCTTATCCACGGGGGGAAGATCGTTTTCCGCGGGTTGCACGTACATGAGTCCGTACATGCCATTGGAGATATGAACGGGGACTGGTGCTGCTGCACAGTGATAGACGTAGAGTCCCGGATAGAGCAGCCTGAAGCGACCGGTCTTGGTCTCGTTCTCCTCTGTTGTGGTGACCGCAGCACCACCGCCGGGCCCAGTAAACGCGTGGCAGTCAATATTGTGAGGGTTGCCTGCCTTATCCTTGTTGGTGAGAGTCAGCTCGACAACATCGCCAACTCTGGCTCGAATAAAGGGCCCAGGAACTGTGCCATTGAAGGTCCACTGCTCATATTTATACTGGCTCGTGAGCTGTGCCAGCTTAGTCGTAGTCACCAACGGGACTTTGACAAGGGCAGGATGGTCTCTTGTGATCACTGGTGGCACTTCAGGGGCCGTTGTCAGGATCGCATCTTCCACTGGTAAGTCTGAGATTTCGTCCATGGTCTCAAAAACCTCCAATTTCGGTTCGGCCCCAATGGCAGGGGCAATCATGATATAGGGCTGCAGGGTGTCAGTTTCGATCCAAGATCTCAATTCTAACTATAGGACTTACCTCATTAGATTTTGTCTCATCTACAAAATTATGAAACCCTGGTATAAGTTCCATTTTGATGGGACTCGAGCCACTGCGCTTGTACAAAAGCGCACCGAGGACCAGGCTAGTCGATGCTGCGAAGATAAGAACATAGCGTGCATAATTTGGGTTATCTCTGGCGCGCGATTTTGAAGACTGACATCGAGCTCCAATAAAGAGAGTTCTTCTGGCGTATTGAGATAACTTTCGAGGTGCAGTTGCACCGAGGGCGGCGGTGAGGCCTCCCCGCCCCCCCTTGAAAATGAGTCGGCTAGCTGCCGGAGAGATATTCCAGCTTGCCGCCATCAAGCCGTTCATCTTGGTCAGAACTTATGGGGAAGAGCAAACAGATAATGATCCCTGGGACCGATGGGCTTGATCTCGGTACGCACAGGACTGAGCGAGCCGGGGTGATTACCTTATACCAGGGCAATCGGCCCATGGACGAGGGCTTGGAGGAGGTGAGGTCCCAATACACAACCTTGGTAATCAGACACCATATACTGCTGCATATAGATATGTAAATGCCATTGGAAAAGAGGTTGAGAAAGCATCTCGGCCGAGGGTTGCGAGGCTCTGCTGCGGCTGTGTCGGGCGTCGAAGTCGGAAGCTTCGAGGGCTTAAGTGAGGAATAGAAAGAGGTAACCTAGCCGAGCGGAACCCTTTCGGCATCAGATCATGGAATAACATCACTTGAACACGGGCATAAATCGGCTTGGGTTGAGCATCTCCGCGGCAGTTGAACCATCTCCACGGAGTCGGCAACAGCCACGACACTGGCACGCAGGTCGTGATGTATCGTCATGACGCTGACGCACATTGTACAAACACGGCTGCACAGATGTTTGGACGAATGAGGCGCCGTCATTTGTAACGACCTCCTCGTGCAGTTTGCGCTAGTGACTTTGTATGTGTAATCGGATACAACCTTGCGAGAAGTGGATAGAGAAGGCCTGTCACAAGGACAAATCGTAAACTCGATTTGAAATCCAATGATCCCATGATTTGGAATTGGGGAAGAAATTGAAGTAGCATACATGAATGACAGTGAATTTGATCGGAAGGGCCGGGATGGAAGGCAGGAAAGCACTGCTGGCAAGGCAACGGTCGAGTTCATGGCCCGATAGTTGGTTGCACTCACCTCAGACTCCTGAACCAAGGTGCGGTAGATGACCATGTGCGAAAGGTGACAAGAAGAGAGCCATAATGACGGCAACAGCACCGAGCGAGCCGAATAGACTGTGGTATGATTATTATAAGCAATAAGAGTAAAGCAGGTCAGCAGCACGATCCACAGCTAGTTCCTTCAACGACTTATCGGCTACGAACCCTTTGAAACCAACATCTTGGAATACGCAGTCTCCAATTTTAGAAAAAGCATGAACACTTCTCAAGCTCTCGAATCACTCACAAGGAAGCTCATTCACCAGAGCCCACGAACACCCAGTCTAGCATATTACAGAGCAGGATGTCACATACAAGCTGATCGATGAATGTGAGTGTTGACGCGGCATACTGTATCTAACACTAACAGGAGTTGAGAATCTGACTTTTTTGCATTCTCCTCGCTCAAGAGGCCAAGGTCAAAACCTGAACACGCACACCCACCCTTAACCCCGGACCCCTGCATACTACATAGTCGCCGCCGCTGGGTCAGCATCGACCATAATTTCGAGAGAGCTCACATCTGTCAAACAACATCAACGCTCTCCGACGAAGTCAGCTACTGACCGTTCATATAGAATACGTAGTTTGCATGATAGTACCTAGTAGATAATGCTTTCAAGAGTGATACGCCTCACAGGGATTCTAAGCAATTGCCTACCCATTTGTGTAGGATGATTATATCAGGTAAAGCGCCAGGTAACCTCAAAACCAACGTTTGATTGAGTCATATCCCCTAGGGACACGGTTACTACCAGTGCCCACCGGCATCGCGAGGGCAGCCTGGCTTCTAACAAGCAGGAAGCTTAATAGCCGTGGCCGGCAAAGGCAGCTAGGGCAAGCCCGGGCTATTGCACCTACCGCCGAATCTAACAGCACCAATATAACGGACTCAGCCTAGTTATCTTAAAAGTAGAATTAGCTACCTTACGATCACGGCCAGGACCGCTCATTACGCCCAAGACCATTCCGGCATTTCTTGCGCGCGGCGCCGGATGGGGGGACGGTGGGTGGAAGGGCGCTGCAAGCCCCGGCGATACGGCAGTCACAAAAACGGAGCGGGCGGGACGCCGAGGGGTCTTTAAGCCGGCAGAAAAAACGGAGCGCCCACGCGTCGAGCTGACACAGGCAGGGGCGCTGGTGCCTGAGGCAGCCCAGGGGCCACCTTCCGTAAGGGGAAATGGCCGGAAACGGCAAGGGGAGCGCGACCGGCCCACACGCACGAAAATAACTATAATAATAATTATATTAATATATATTTTAACTTTTTAATAGCTTATTTAACTTACTTAATAATTTAAGTAATTTATTATCTTAACTCTTAAGTTATATAATTTAATACTTTTCTTTAACTTTATTTCTTAATACTTATTAGTTTATATTATAATGTTTAGCTTAAGCTATTTAAGCTATTAAAACAGGTTTTTTAAATATTATTATATTAGTTTATAATATTATCTCTCTTTATTACTTTTTATACCTTTATTTATACCCTTTAAATTTATTATATTAAGTAGAGTTAAAAACTTATAAGTTTTTAAACTATTTTATTATTTATATAAAACTAAATAATATAACTTCTTACTATTTATAATTCTTCAAAACGTTATTTTTATATCTTTTTATTTATTTTATAAAGGTTATAATATTTAAAATATTAACTTAGCTAAGCTTAATTATATTAATAACTAATATAAATAATTAAAAAAAAGCTAAAAGCCATTAAAAAAAAAGTATTATTTAGCTAGTATAAAGATTAAATATTTTTATAAGTAGAAGTATATATAATATAGTTTACTAGCAAGTAGTTTTTATTATCTAATAATTTTTTTTACTATATCTACTAACTTTTACTAATTATAATACCTATTTAATATAAAACATTTAATAAAATTTAATATTAATTAGTTTTGTAGATTCAGTGGCATGGAATTTACAGGTACAGGGTCTATAGATTATCTAGCGCTGACCCTGCCATGGGGCAGCGATAAGATAACGGTCGGTCCGTAGCAAACCGACACCAGCTGGCAGACCCTAATCAATTAGTTGCCTGCTGGGTTGCCCCAGCGGGTGCCCTGATTGGCCAAAAGGTCTATATACAGCAGATTAGTTAGCTAGATTAGTCAGTACTTCTGGCCAACACTTAGGTAAGAGCTTCGGCACCTACCAAGGATAGCTAGAAGCAATATATAACACTACCACCAAATTAAAGCTATTTACAGCTACTTTAGTACCCTTTAAGTAATTACTCGTTACCGTGCCCAACTAACACTAATCAATAATTACTTGGCAATCCCTAATAGTAAGGTAGGAAGAGGCAGATTACTATTGCCATCGCTACATGCTTTTAAGCCGTTTTAATAGGCAATATCTATACTACAATCATTATTATTTAGTATACTAACGTTTAATATACTTACTACTAAGTAGTAATGATTAGCCCTTAGAATACTAACTTTTCTCTAAAACTTACTAGTTTATCCTCTAGATATAAAAAAGAAAAGAAAAAAGCCTATTAATATACTTTATTATACAAGAAAACACTATTAAAAATGTTATAAATATCTTCACGACAACCCACTTATTTACACCCTTAAGAACCTAACTAAGCAAATATATAAATTAACAAAAGCCCTTAGAAATACTTTTTTTAAGGCTAAAAAAACCCTTTATTAAACTCTTAACTACCCACCAAACGCCTTCCGACTATTATCATACTACCTACGGCAACCATAACCATTAGGGGCGCTAGTTAAGAAAAAGTACAAAGTTATTACCCAAACATTATACAATTTATTTACTTAAACTTATAATTACTACAATATACTAATATTCTTTATCAGCGGCACTACAATCCTTAAAAAACCATACCTAACTATCACCAAGTCTTTACAGGCAAGTCTTTAAAGTATTTTCCTATATTAACTATATTTTCCAATATTTTTGTTACTTTTGTCATTATTATAAAATTCACCATTTATGCCTTACTACACCAAATATTTACCACTATTACTATTATTACTCTTTCCTTTATTATAATAATTACCTTCTTATAATATTTTTCTTCTATTCTCCCCAAAAGCACCCAAAAGGCTACTTTAAAGCCTTGTCTTCTACTCTTAACCCTTATTATCTTTCCTTCTATCTGCTTTTTTAGGCACAAATAGTATAGATTACTACTATATATATTTTATTTATAGTTACTAAATTTGCTGCGCTTTTCTACTACTTTCTGCATATCTATTACTACTTTCTCTTATACTTATATTCTACTATTCTTTTCTTTCCTTCTATATTAAGAATAAGAAAGAAGAAAGACTCTACATATAAGACTGCACGATAATACTCCTGTTTGCCAAAAACCACTACCTGTAGATAAATAGTAAACTTAAGCCGGTTAGAAGTTATAACAATAATTATTACAACATTCTTCTCAGTAACTTTATCAGTAGTTTACAATTATAATGGCGGAATAGGAAATACTAGTTGCCACTACTAACTTTCCTCTTAAAAACCTAGCGGCAAGTAAATATCTAGAAATAACTGCTAAGGAGAAAATAAAGGCCGACACTATTGTAAGCCATTTCTACGCAGTATTAAAGGCCGACTAGGCAAAAGTTAACCCATCTCTAATAGATATACCGGTTAATACCGATAGTATTAACGAGAAACAAGCCACTACATACATTTTCAACATAATAAAGAGCATTTGTCAAATACAATACATTAATAATAGCTTCTTACTTAACACCCAGTCCTACTTTAAAGGCTAGACCCCCAAGATAATCGGCAAAGCTTATACCGGCTGGAAAAGAAAACTTTGCAATCTTACTTGCCAGCAAAATATTTACCTCGGCCTATAAAGAAGGCCAATCAGGCCATAAATAAATACATTCTTTGCCTCTCGGTAGTCGGCGCTTTGTCGCTCGCCTTGAAATACGAGTACTCTGATACCTCTGTCCAAATCTCTCGGTCGCGTATATCCTTATCCTCGATGGCCATTTGGTAACGGCCGAGGTGGTAACGGCCGAGGTGGTAACGGCCGAGGTCGCCAAGGTACTCGATCTATGCATCTTTAAAGTTTGGAACCGTTTTATATAGTAAAGCCATCATCGGGTACGCGAGGTAGATGAACGTAAGCATGTGTTTTAAAGAAGCAGGTAGCCTATGTTGTAATAATTTAAGGAAAGAATGTATTCTGTGATGCTATATTCTCGCCGGCATGGCATACTTTGATGCGAGTCTTCTTAAAGCTGGACTCGCGGATGGGTGCTGGGATGCTAAAAAGAAGTCGTGGCGTTTATTATAGTCGTTAAGGACATTATGGACTATGGGACAGCAAATATTTTAATTCTGCTGGATATAAATAGCGACAACAGGAAAGAAGATGTTAGGCAGGCTGACAAGTCCTACGAGTACTAAGTGTTAGGGTCGGAACAAATACTGCCAGACCTGGTTCTTAATTTGTAATTCCTGTTAGTCAGGCACCTTTCTCTGATAATTTACTTTCGCCAACAGTCTCGGTAAAACTCTACTTAGCCAAGATAGATTCTGTTAGCTAGTATTTAGTACTTGTTAGTATTTACTACTTGAGGGGGGCTTAACGTAAGTAGTAAGTACAGCCAGGATGAGTGTAGCCGAAAATGATTTATTACAGGCACCTCCGTATTCCCCTCCTACTTGCCTTCCCTGCTACTGACCAACCCTTTACGCCTCTGTCTACAAGCATAACAGGTACGAGTATTTAATTTTAAAAAGACAATATCAATCCGCAGTATTTGACAGGGGACAATTTAATATATAATGTTCCCTGCACCCAAGAATGAGGAGAACCATGGTATAGCGCCAGAACCACCGCAATATGCAGTTGTTGATTGTTTCCGTTGCCTATAATTGTGTAGGCTTAGAGATTGCATCTGGCTAGCAGATAGGGCTGGCTGGTCTGCGGATTGAAAAACGTAGTAGTTGCCGTTTACCTTGATGAAGACACTTGCTCCTTCTACTTTACACAATCTTTGCGCTAATAGGAAAATATATTTGTATGAGTGAACCATTTACTTGACGTGGTCTTGCAGAAATGCGCTGACCGACTAATTAGTCGCGCGAAAGCTGGGCAGAGAAAAGAGCAACCCTGCGTACAGTGACGGCAGCGAGGGTCGCATAAGGATGCGTACCGATGAAGCAAGCTCGATGAATAGGAGAAACAGCTAAAACGTGGTGTAGGCCTTCCGCGAAAAGACTGTCTCCTTGGTTGAGGCGATTTCCAGGCGGAGGACGACGTAAGTTCAAGATTCCCAAGTTTGCGTAAAGTGTCAGTAAATTTGCATGCCAGATTACGGCGGTCTTTGTCGAAATAAAGGCCTCGAGGCTCCTCGATTATATTATGAGCAAGTCTGAGATAGTTGTATGACTCTGAAAACCTGCCCTGGTAACGCATGATTTTGCCGAGAACCATCCTCTTGCAGAAATCTATAACTTGCTCTATAAGCGAAGATTTGTTATTAAAGGGACGCAATCTCTGCAAATATTCCTAAGATTGAGAGCCTGCTGGATTATCTAATGCGTAATAGCCGAATTTGTCCTCTGATCTTGCTCTCGCATCTTGTCTTTATTAGAGACAATATCGAGAATCTAGACAGCAGCGTCTTGCTTGCCGTCTAGTCGGAGAATCAGAGATTGTACTGATACAAGACAACAAGATAAATACCATCTTTGTATACTACGTGTGGCGACTTCTGCTTGATACCCTACGAAATATTTCTATAACATAGTTAGAAATCGGGCTAATTTAAGTAAAGTAAGCATAATGTCGGCCCTAGTATTAGAGCCCGACCTTTTAAAGCAGTCCTTATAAGATAATACAATATAGCAAAGGTGTGGCAATATCGTCAATATATTTATATTACTATGTCCTTTATTAGCAGAATCAGTTACTTTTAAACTAAAAGCTAAATATAAACCTGGAAAGTTAAGTGGCCTATATTTAGGCTACCTACTAATTTAGGCCACCCCTATATTTATATTATCTACCCTAACCATTCTATATAAATTAACCGGCATTATAGGTATAGTCGGGGATAGTATAGGATATATAACCTAGAACAAGGTGCTTTAGCTGGTTAAGTATATCGCGCTAAGTATAAAGGGCTGCCTTAGATCGATAAGAGTAAGAGATAGTAGCCATAATCTAGTATATATTACTGTAAGGCCCTTTGCGATTATATATCCTCAAAGGGGCCAGACTGCTTGTACTTATACTTAATATATATATAGGTTTTGGCGTCCTTGTTATTGGCTTGTAATTAATTAGCCTCCTAATTAACCTAGACGTAGTTTGGCTGGGAGACATTATATTGTATAAAAGACTGCCTGTTAGTATCTCTATCTGCGTCTCCCTCTATATGCTGGCGGGTAAAGTAGGCTGTATTAAATTATATATAATAGTGCTTAGTATTTAGACTATTTTAGCTTTATATAAGTAGGCCAGAGGCCCCCTATATATATTTGTCTTATAGGAATAAAGATATTTCTTATTAATAATATACTTAGTATAGAATATTCTAATATTTTTTCTTAATCTAGTTCTTAGAGATATACTTAGAGAGGAGCTTTCTTAATTATACCCTTAAAAGAACGAGTAAATCAATATATATTGGGAGCCAGAGCAATAAGTTGGGACTTTAGTACTAATTTCTCAAAGTATAACTAGTTATAACATATTGCGACTTAAACTTATCTCAATGCTTTAACCTTACGTCTAGTTTAATATTCTCTATCTATCTAAGATACTGTATATAGATAGGGCAGTTGTTATCTGCCTATTATACTAGCATACTGTAGCTATATCTCTGACAAGATACCTCTAGATTTGTAGGCCTAAGGGTAGTAAGGTCACACTTAGATCCAGCTAGACCTGTATTATAGTTATTAGATGTAAAAAATAGCGGCCATACTGTCTCGTTAATCTATATAAAACACTGTTTTAGGCTATTTTCAAGTATATAATGGCCCAATACTACCTTATTGCTCTTTAGATTAGACATATTGCTAATTTAAAACGGCTCTTAGGCTGGTAACCCTAAGACTATCGACACAATTATTGGTTCACATATATTTTATATATTTACACACTATTTAAACTCGTATAAATTAGAGAAACCTCTAAGCGTAAAAGATAATCTCAGCTCTATACATACATAGCAATTAACATCAGCAAGCAGACTATATACAAAACTATTAAGGCAATCAGGCAGATTGTCGTATATAACAGTGATATCGGAGAAAGATTTAACAGAATAGTTGCTGTTTTTAAATATAAGGACATCTATGTCTATTTTAGGCCGATTAAGCGTCCTGTATATAACAGCATAGAAAATAATATCAGGCAATCTATGTAGAGAATTTAGCAGATCCACGGGTAGATGGGAAGAAATACAAAACAAGGTCATGTTGTATATATGAAAAGTAAGAAAATGAAGATTAAAGAGAAGAAAGACGGCTCCGTGGGAACGCTGAGTTGGCGCAGATGCGTCAAGTCATCTGGCCTGGTCCATGAGTCCGAAGTACCCCCAGACTGCCGGATTAAGCACTCCGATCTTCAAGTCCGCCTACGTGGCCGTCATGGTCGCCTTGTGGCCACCTTGGGGAATCGATGCCCTGTAGTATTTTATTAATAAGAGTATACATGAAACAAAGAGACAGAGGGACAACAGTGGAAAGAAAGATTCTGGAATTACTACCGCACCTACTCGGTAGCAGACTATTGAGGTCGACTAACTTTCTTATACTATAACTTAGTACAGTAATAGCGATCTCTAGTTATCTTTATCAAAATATTCTATCGTACTATAATCCCAGAATGATTAAAATGACCCTCAGCATTCTCACGCTTCCCCCCCCCCCCCACTTGACCTATGCACCATTTGAGGAAGATCCCAAATAGCACCCCGGTGTGGTCACGGGCGTGCCACTCTTTCCACATAAACCCCTTGAGTTCGCCGAAATGCTCCTCTATCGGGTTAAGGTCCGGGGAGTACGGCGGGAGAAAGAGGAGCTGCGCGCCCGCTCCAGAACACATCTCCCTTATTTTCCATTCTCTGTAAAAGCTTGCATTATCCATCACTAGGACGGACCTTGGTTGCGGAAACTTCCCGCAATGACGAAGGAGCTGTTTGATGAAATCCTCAAATATAGCATGGTCAGTTGAACCTTTAAAGACGCGCGACAACATGACCCCATCTTGAGTATATGCTGATATAAACTGGTGCCTAACCTCGCGTTTGAAATCGGCAACATGAACCGGTGTAATACCTATCGGAGCCCATCCCGTCCGCCGTTGTGTTGTTAAGGGGTCGCACCCAGACTCGTCGATAAAGATCAAGTGATATAATCTATATTTTGATAGCTTGTAATGATGGCTAACCCGTCGCAAAAAGAGTATAGATATCCCAAAGTAATTACTCACACACTAGAGACGGTAAGGGCGAGGAAGCTTAAATTATCAACCTTAGCCAGCGGTATAGAGAATAGCGCAGAGGATGCCGCCCCCTTGTCCGACTATAACGACGGCATAGATGCCAGCAGCTCTATGGACGCAGAGGAAGATGAAGGCAGCAATATTAAGTCCGACCCTTTCAACGTCACAGACTACCTGGTGGATGCCAGTGATCCTAATGCAGCCAAGGATCTACCTCTTCCCCCACCATCTGCTGGTCGTATGCTTAATAGCTCTGTCCGCTCTAGACCTCCCCTGGCCGTGAAGCTGGCAGGATCGTATATATATACGCTTACTGCTTTTTCTTTCGGCACTATTGCTGCGTAGACAGGGTGGAAATAGCATGGGTTCAAATAACGCTGGCAGGGGTGCCCTACGGAGGGGCAACGGAGGGGCATTTAATTCAGACTTCCACAGCCACAGTTAGAACTCCTGAATTCAACACACGCTGGCAGATATAGCAGACGCGGTGGCGTTGGATATACTGAGAAAAATTATTAATCCGCCGGCGCACGTTGGTCTCATAGCGAACCAGAGCAGCCTTAGGCTTCTATGGATAAACAGAACTGCGGCAACAATTCGATAAAGTGTTTCAGAGCTTATGATTTTACAATGTCCAAATAATGTCTAAGATACTTCAGTGGGGCCACTCGCTGCATTTTCCTCTGGCCCTTCTTTGAGATGTCCCTTGGCTGTATCTTCTTGTTTCTTGAACCCGGGAAACTCGCCGGGCCGTATACAATCGGCGGCGGGTAACTTTCTAGCTGTAAGATGTTAGTAACGCAGCTATGTTTGTCGCAAGAGCCCAGTCAGAACGTACTACTGCCGCACGCGGCGGCGGCCAGGATGCGTTATCGTTACTACTATAGATAAAGGTGCGGTAGTCCTTTCGGAAGATGGTGTAAACTTTGAATCCGCAAATTTCGTGCAGCTCATTCAGCTTCCTGACTAGGGTGGCGCGCCTCTTGATGCTCTTGAGCCTCAGTCTTTTCGCTTCTCTTGGGGACAATCGGGCTGGCGCGCTTGGGCCGGTAAGTGGGATAGGTTGCGGCATTGCGGCGAGAGTAATGTGGAGGTCGATGTTATCTACTATCCAACCCGAGAGTAGGTGGAAAGAAGACCACTTACTTATACGCTATACGTTTCGCAGATCACTAGTTATAAATATGATTTTATAGCTATCCACGCAGTGGTAAGCTGTATCCAGGTTTTGGGCTAGGCCAAATTAATAAAAGAGAAAAAGAGTTGTTTTATGACATCTGGAGGGGCCGGGCCCCCCAAGCCAAAGGCTTGTAAGGATAGTGTATACAGTACTTCGGCAAAGGTCTGTGCTCTGGCTGCGGCGCCGCTTGCCGGGCTCCTGGCTACCTCTATTCATCAGCTATATCCAATATCAAGCTCGCCGTCTTCAAACGGTCTAGCAGTCTTTCCTCAGCCTGCTCTAGCTGATCCTCCACATACTCCTGGAGTTCGATCTTCACCCCGTCTATACGATCATCTAGCTTGACATCAATCAACCTGTCCGTGTAGTCCTGTACTCGCTCGATCTCCTCGTCCAACTCGTCCTTGCTACATACATTCGGAAACCCGAGCTCGCCCTGTAGTTGCTGTATGTGCTCCTCCATGCGCTTCTCGATATGAGTGATGATGTCTAACCTCATCTGCCTCAGCTCGTCCCGGAGGAAATCACGATCCTTCTGTCGTTGTTGCGCCATCACATGTTCCACTATGCGATTGCACATCCCCTCAAGGTCCTCGTCGTCTCCACTACCTCGACGCCGTTTTGGGGGGTTAGGCTGGTCTCCATCTGGTTTCGTAGCTATTGCGGTGGTATTAGCAGTGCAGCCAGTCAAGAGACAGGTGGGCCTCTTACCTGCTTTAGAGGGGGGGGAGGCTCGAGTTTGTCGTATGGTGGTGGCAAAGCGGTGCTGAGTGGAAGATCATTAGAGCCCCTGAGTACCTTGCCACCCTTGCCAGCGTACAGTCCTGATGGAGCTACGCAGTGGGCAAGAGCATTCAAGCCCGGGTCGGCGACCGCAGTGCACAGGTTCTCCAGCAGTGTTTCGGGTAGAGAATTACCCGCAATATACCATGCACCACCACCATCCGGCACACCCCACCATCCGGCACAGCCAAATTTGCCGCCACCCACCAAAACTCAACAACTTGACTTACACATTACTCGACCATTAGTGAGGGTATCCAGAATCTAAATAAACACGTAGATAGAGAAATGGCAATTAAGCTTAGCGGTTTTTTCAAATTTTAGCGGGGCACCCTTACCGCCTAATTCTGCCTGTTTGTAAACAAACCTAGATGCGAGATCGAGGATGCGTTTTTGCCATCAGGTCCTCACCTATATAGCCACCTAAATCGCTAACCACGATGCCTCTAAAGACGTATACCGAGGAGGATGTAGCTAATGCCTTATTTGATATATCTAACAATAGGTTTTCTTTAAATAAAGCTTCTCAGAAGTATAATGTGCCGCTATTTACCTTTTTCGGAAGGCAAAATGGCCGGGCATTAAAAAGCGACCCCGAAGCCCAACCAGCCTATAGCCGACTATTAATTGCTCAAGAAGACAAGCTTATTAAGTAAATTTTACGCCAAGAAAGGCTTGGGTTTACTCTAAGCTATTCTTAGGTCAAAATAGTGGTTTCTTTACTTCTCGCAGAAATCGGTAATGAGAAGCTAGTTGGCATTCACTAGATTAAACAGTTTATTAAGCGCCGGCCTAAAGTTTACACCAAAGTTAGGCGTAAACAAGAGGCACTATGTTTCCATAAATTTACCTCGAAGGCAGTCAATTAGTATTTCGACATCCGAGAGGGCGAATATAGGTGGGTGAAGCCGAGCCTTATAGTTAATGTTAATAAAGCCGGCTTAATGGCAGGATTTGGTACGAGATCTTTGTCTAATTAAGCCACAACTAATAGATCTAACTAATTATATATAGGACTTGATTCCCTAGTTGTGGGAACCTCTAATACAAAGAAGGCGATAGTTAAATGCGACCAGTCTAGGTGGTGGTTTACCATAATTAAGAGCATCACAGCCACCGGCAAAGTCCTTAACCCAGGAATTATTTTCAAGGGAAAAGAACTACAAGAATAGTGGTTTATCAAACAATTTCGTCAATCAGTACCTTCTTGGTACTTTATTACATCCCTAAACGGTTAGATAAATAATTAAATAGGCGTGGCGTGGCTACAGTAAGTTTTTTTGCCGCAGATAAATAACCGCCGCGAAGATAATTCAGATGCTATTCTTTTAATCCTTGATGGCCATTTTAGCCATATAACTGTAGGTGTAAAAGCCAGGATTGGCGGAATTAAGACTAATTGATACTAATAATTTCCGCAGGATGAGTTCATAACTATTTGCTTTCAAAATAACATCTTCTGCTGCTATTTACCGGCCTATTATTCTCATGAGCTTTAGCCATTAGATAACGGAGTCTTTAATACAGTTAAAAGTTACTATTGTGACCTTCTAGGTATGTAGTAGTTGCTTATAGATTCGGCGCCTGTGGATAAAATCAACTTTATCAAAGTACTTACCGTGGCATGCAAAAAAGGATTTACTAAGCGGAATATTAAGTCTACATAGCGTATAACTGGTAATTAGCTAATTAGTCGTTTAAAGGCTCTTACATACCCAGAATATAACAAGGATAAAGAAAAACGGCATGCTGAGTGAAAGCTAGAATCTGACGATAAGATGCTAAAGTCTAGGTGAGATATCATGAACCTCGCTGGCGCCAATCCTACGGCGGTAGACTAGTGTAAATTCAGGAAGATAGGCCTTGTATTTGATGCTAAACAAGCCGAGTTAATACTTGCTAACTACAGAATTCAAGAGTTAGAAGCTTAAATTAAGCGTATAAGGGCTAAGAAACGAAAAGCTATCCCTAACCCTAACCAGAGGTTCATACAGTTAGGGGATATCATGGGTGGCGAGAGAAAGGCTGGGAATGCCCTCATTGGAGAAATTATGGTGCTAGAAGAAGAACCTGCTGCTGAAATTGAAGTAGTGGCGGAGAGCATAGATGACGAAGAGGAGGTTGAAAACGACCTGCCTCCGGAGGTGTGTACTCGCGTGGGAAGGGTTACAAGGGTACCAAAAAGATACACAGATTGAAAGAGCTTCTTCTGAGCTTTCTTTTAATGTACGAATAATTTGTATAAGTAAACAATTGAAGTGGTGATGGCTTCATAAAGTTGTTGAGTTTTGGTGGGTGGCGGCAAATTTGGCTGTGCCGGATGGTGGGGTGTGCCGGATGGTGGTGGTGCATGGTATACGGTCCAGGACGTGGCTCGGGAGAGAAGCTTCAGCGCGTCCAGCCTTTCACCGTGACCTTTTTGCTTTGTGGGCGTCAAGGGGGCCGAGGGTACAATCATATCAGCAGGCTTGCTCAGGCCGAAATGCAGGCAGACCAAGCCAGCACTATCTTCCTGCCCTATCTCCTCTAGTGCCCTAGGCAAGCCATCACAGATCAAGAATATAATGCAGTCACCATAAAGATAGAGGTATATCGACGTCCTCTCGTTAGGAAAGGACTTCAGGTCCACACAGGCTCAAACTTGGAAGAGGGCAGATAGAGAGGTTGGGTCAAAGTAGATCTCGAGATAAATTTGGCGCAAAGGCTCTAGGTCGCTTTAGAGAAACTACAATTAGCCATCCGCACCGCGCCATAAAACTACAGCCAGCATTAATAGTTAAATCTTGGAGGTAGACAATGCATCGACCATTACAGGTCGCTTCAGAGCCTATAACTATACAGATAGTCGTCAGCGTCGGTTCACAAAGATACACCTACATGACGAGGCCCCAGTTGCAACGCAAAGCATATCTAAAAGGCAAAGCCCCCTGTCTGCTAAACAGGTTCCCACCCTCCCAGGCTTTAAGCACCGAGCAGCCTCGACTCCAGATTCGGTGGCAACAGAGAACAGAACCCGCAAACCGCGCGCAATGATGTCCAGAGAGGCCAGTCCAACGCCCCCAGGCGACTCGGAGTGCCCTCGCAAGCCCCTTCCCACACCCAGACCTACTCAACACCAGAAGTATTAAGTCTAGGGTCTGTCGCTTGGTAGTGGGCGGCGGAAGACGCACCCCCCTGGAAGACCACAATGTGCTATGCGGTTCTGACTAGCATTGTGCAGTTTGCGCCCAGTCCTCCACTTGAGTGGATACTTTGAACTGACCCTGTTGCTGTTGTATTAATGAGGGTCAGTTAAGGTGAGGATAAGGATGAGTGAAGGTGATGTTGAGGAAAGAAGTGGTCATGAGGAGAAGTGGTTAGAAGAGACCTTTTTAACTGGTGGTTGGTTTACAAGCTAAACTTTTTAAGGGTTAGGCTGTTGTCCCTTTGGCAAGTGCCAAGCCATCCCTGACACTAGGCCTAAACACTCGAATTCGGCTATGTGCTAGCGTGGCGTGCACGCCGGGAGATGAGTTTGGTGGCCGTGAGTTGATTTTTTGGGCTGTTTTAAGACCCTAACTTCGTACCTCTGCATTCCCCTTATTTCTTACCCATCTTGTACTTCAGAACTACCGCTTAAATCGGAATAGTTTTCTGCGAGGTAGGTTTTTGTAAGCTTTCAGCTGCGGGGTAGTTTGCGCCTTTGGGCGTGAGGCAGGTGATTTTGTGTAGCTCGACTTCAGCTGGTAATTAGCGTGTCAAAGCTGAACACACTCCCCGAAGAGTTGCTTTGCGTATAAAGTAGTGTCCTCTTGGCCAGTCTCCTCTTCATTTTTCCTCCGTCACCTACTCAATTACTCTGCCGCTGTCTCTTGACTGCAATTGCGGACCACGATGTCGACCAGGTTACCAAATAGCCGAGGGTGCGTATCTGGGCATGCTGATGGCAGAGCCGGTCCGGAGCCGCGTCCCGGATTCATGATATCAACCCTCAACCTGAGCCGGTCAGCCACAAATGGCTGCCTTTGGTGTAAAATCTATTGGGAGGCCCTCAAACGCATTTTTGGAAACTTGCGGCCCGAAGATCAGAAATTCATTTACTGGAGATACGAAGGCGAAAGCTTTTTTGAGCCTTGGTGCCCAGGGAACTTCAAGATACAGGTCTATATCCAAAGTCAGTTACATATTCCGCTCGTGAATATGATTTGAACTAATGTATTTCGCCAAGATTCCCAGGGAGATCCGACTGAAGACCTCATTTGCCGATTTCCTACCAGGAACGTCCTTAGCAACAAGACGGATTCGGAGGCCACCTTGAGACAGATCATCAAGTGGCGAGATGGATGTGCTGATGGCCATCGAGACTGTGCTTCTGAGAGGCCGGATGTCCCGCTCCCGACGCGATGTATCGACGTCAGGGATGAGAAGATCATCCGTGTTGTCGAGCCTGGAGGTAGTAGTGGAAAGTATATGTGTCTCTCGCACCAGTGGGGGAAAGAGGGCATGCCGCTAAAACTAACCAAAGATACCAGAGATGAGCTTTATTCTGGTATAAATGCTGCCGACCTGCCCGCTACTTTTCGTGATGCTGTAGGCATCACGAAGCGACTTGGTTGCGATTATCTTTGGATCGACTCTCTTTGCATAGTGCAAGACGACATGGATGACTGGGACAAAGAAGCTGCGAACATGGCATCGATATACTCCAGGAGTGTGCTCATGATCGCCGCTGCTGCCGCCACTGGTCCGAGAGACGGACTTTTCAGGTCTCCCGTTGCCCAATTCACAGATATTTCACCACTTCAGATGGCTCAATCAGGACTACCTTTCTCGGTGTACGTCCGACGTGAACCTCGATTTCAGGTGGGCCACCTGACCAAGGACCAGGAACACGGCTTACTGGATCGTGGTTGGGTTCTGCAGGAACGGCTCCTCTCACCACGAGTGGTCTTCTTCGGGGTCAACGAGATTTCCTGGGAGTGCATGTCATGCGAGGCATGCTCTTGTGAGCCAGTATTGAGCCCATACAAGGTGCAGAAATACTCTCCTAGAGCACCTATGAACCCCAAGGCTGCGTTTTGCCAAGCCTCTGGAAGAGTAGGAGAAGAGCAAGACACGAACGACGAACGGCTCCCTGCAGCGTGGCACAACGTAGTCAATGCATACACCGGGCTTCGCTTGACCAAGGCTCCAGATATTTTTCCTGCTCTAGCCGGGTTGGCACGGCAGGTCAAAGAAGCACGGAAAGGTGACCGATACATTGCCGGCCTGTGGGAACTGACGATCATGCAAGATCTTCTATGGAGAAGACGCACGTTGGGAGACTGGAACCAGTCTATCTGGAGTGACCATTACGACCTGCAGAACTGCTTCGACGGGGGAGATCAGGGCAAGCCGGATTTCGAACAGAAATTGATGGATCAGAACCTGTCTGAGATCAGAATTGAGAGAGATCTCCAGCGCAGACTGGCACCTTCATGGTCTTGGGCATCACTTCACACGCAGATTGAGTACGACAAAGAGACGAACTCGCTTCACTTCAACATGGTCGATCTTGAGCTAGCAGAAATGGTCGAAGATAACTGCGTCCACAAGAACATCTATGGTGAGCTGCAAAATTCGGAAAATGCATTTATTAGCATCAGGGGGAGAATGGTTGCGGTGGAACTGAGGAGTGTGAAGGTTGGGGGCAGCTATGAGTTTCGTCTCATTTCGAATGGCTGTGTCATGCCTTTCTCGGAGACAGACACGGGCATGCGATTTCGAGGAAGCCCTCTCAAAGACGGCGCCAGACTATGTTGTCTCCTAATCGCTACCGGCAAGGTCGAGGGAAAACTGCACATGAGAAAGGAACTCGGGCTTGTGCTAATCGCCGAAGAAGGCGGGACGGAGACTTGCTATAAACGTGTCGGCATGTTCTCTCACACTTACAAAATCGGGAAGGAATCATCAATTTTTGACGACGTGAGAAGTAACAGTTTGGTTAAATTAATCTGAGATAAGGGGGAACCTGCGTCAGCAAGGCCGGTGATTTAGCTGGAGGATTTTTCCCTTTACGTACTCGCTTACATCACTTAGTCGTTCAGCCTTCAAGTAGTCTGCAATTGATATGAAATATCGATGGTGGAGTACATCAGAGCTAGAAGATTGACTGAATGTGCAATATAGCACCGAACTGGCATATTTAGATCTTGATACATGGACATGCGAACGGCATGTGCACTACACACACCTCTGCCCTCGTGCACCGCTTCATTTTCTACTACAAGAGTGTTGAAGAGGTTGAGATCACGAATCCAGACGACAATTAATGCCAGGTGATAGCAGCGAATTTAGTGCCACATCACAGGCCGAGCTGGATGACCGCGCTGACCAGCAGTGTTCTGAGGCTACAGCTAGAGCGACGGTGAACCCCACAAGGGAAGGGAAGATTTATCCAGGGGATACACTCAAACGCCAGCGATTCCTCCTCAGTTCCCATGAATGCGCCCTGGATAACAGTCTTGAATCGGGCTTCTCAGGCGCAAAGCCCTGGAACTAGCTCTGTCGAGCCAGGGAGAGCCAATGCCTGAGCGCACGAGGCGCATATCCAGAACGAGATTTTCAGTTGTCCTGTGACAGAGTCTTGGAAGGGGCAGATGCCGAATTATTCTGCGCTCCTGGTAGTTGTGGGTGCACAACAGTCATAAAGGAGGTCCTGAGGCTGCCATGAGACTAAGAATTACACTGTTGTGGTAGTCGGAAGCATCTCCGATCGTCTGTTTGCTCCAGGCATTAGCCACTGCGAAGGTGTTCGTAGTCCTTGGGCTATTGGTCAGGTGGTAAAGCAAGGCGCCGCGACCCAGGTCACATTGATCCACAGACAGGATGTTCAGAACCACTCGGCGATTGTGCACGGCATCAAGAAGGACATCAAATTCAAGAGCCCGGCAGTAAGGAGATGAAGTTGAGAGCCAGTGGTGTTATGTCTGAAAATCCTAACGCAAGTGCTGATAATAGGGCGGAATAGCTAATTGTACTTGTTTAAGTGTCCTATAATTGGCCTTGGGTGGTCCAAACAAATCCTCTAAAGCGTTCTTTGCTCTCTATTAACAACGGCATATAAGGCTTGTGTACCGAATCATATGCTTGCATTGCTTCCTTGTAGAAAGACTGCTATAGAGAGGTCTTTGAAATAGCAACGGAGGACGCATGTCAGAGGGCTGAGTCCACTATTAAGGTATGAATGCTAGAGTTATGGTGTCTATCTCTAATGAAACCAGTTACTGACAAATCCCATAGTATGTAGTCCGCTTCGACTTTGGACTAACTGGACCTGTAGTCATATCATGGGATCTATGTTTACTTGGGCTGAACCGAAGGCAACTACATCCTTGCCTTGACGTCCATGTTCAGCACTGTGGTATCACTTTGCTTTTGGACGGTTGTGTGACAGATGTCGCATCGCTGTTATCCGACGTCAATGCTACGTGATACCCTCTATTATTAGCAACAACGTGTTTTCCACAACACCTCATCCACGTTTGACAGCCTCCAGGCTCTTTGCTTGCTTGCATAGGTATGGCGTTATATAGTTAAAGGCAAACGTTGTCTTCTCTGACTGGTGCTAGGGTGCTTGGCCGCTATAGTTGTCATCGTTGTTCTTCTTATCTCCGCTATTAGGCCCTTAGAGGACGGCTGCGCTTTAGTCTTTCATCCACGAACCGTCCAACGGCAATCTCTGTTTGCAACATCTGGCAAGCAACTGATGTCTGGAACTTGACCTCTCACAATGTACAGTTATTCCTTTCGATATCGTGTAGCCCAAGAATTCTGATCATTTTTAGGCTATTTGGGTAATTTCCATTTCGCCCGCCTCGCTCGGCCCATTATAAGTTGGCCATTTCTAGTTACCTTTTTCTTTTCATTCTATAGTATCCGTCCCAGCTTAAGTTGTCCCACGGGGTGTTTTCTGTCTAAAAGAAACATGTCCAAAATACCTAGTATCATATAGAATATAGAGGAGCCTTGAAAATAGAGAAAAATTCAAGAAGAGACTGTGGCGATCCATTTTTCACACAACAACGCTTCCAGCCTAAATTTAATAACATTATAGGTCCCGACCATAGTCCAACGCGCCATTCGCTTGAATTTTTTTCAAACTTGGTCAAACTTGTACTAAAATATACAAAATTCGTATCAGTACTTCTCCTTGCATTGACCGAGCTCAAGAGCCTTGGCCCTATCCCTCATAAGAGTGAAAAGCGGACCAGAAGTTGGCGCGGGCTTCTCGTCCTTCAGCATCGTTGGCGCCTTGACCACCTGAAATTCGTCTTTGCCATTCGGCAGGCTCTTGGAAGGGCCGTGCCCCACGTCGCCTCCCTGAGGCACAGGCTTCTTTCGGCCATTCCCCTGCTCTTGCCTTGACGGCGGCCGCTGCCCGGATGGAGCCCGCTGTGTTTGAGCTGGCGAAGCCCTCCGTTCGCTCTGTCGCGAGGGAGTTCCGCCAGGGGCGCTAGACAAGGCATGACCAGGGGAAGCAGAGGTCTGCGCTGGACCGGCAGCGGGTTGTCCTCTGGATGAGGCTGGTGTACTGCTTGAGGTGCGTGGCGGCTGTGGCGTTGCTGCTCCTGACGGAGGGCCAGTCCGCATAGCAACATTCACCTTTTTAGCACCTGAAACAGTTGGATTACTGCCTATAGTTGAGGATGATTGGGAAGCCATCATAAACATATGTATACGGGTGTGTGCGTGTGCGTGTGCGTGTGCGTGTGTTTGTGTGTGTCTGGTTGCCTTGAGGTTGTATTTGTGTTTTGCCTGACTGCTTGTGATTCTACGGAGGGAAAAGAAACTGGTCTGGCGGCATTGAGTACGTTATTGTTAAATACTGACATAATACGTGTTATAAACCAACACATTGACACCAAGGGGACCCGTTCGGGTAACCCAGACAACCCGGATCGGATGCCACAACGCCAGCCCCGCGGTACTAGTTGGCAGAGTCACGAGATCTGCCAAGGCCATGGTTAGAGTCAAAAAACCCACCCTAAAAAACAAATCAATAGCCTTAACATTAATTCTATCAAGCAATACTAACAACAGTTAACAAGATTACTATTAATCCTGTCGAGCCACTAGAAAATCAGAATATATAAAAATATAGTTATTACTATAGTAGATAGCTTTTATAGAATAGATTCTTTAGTCGTCAATTTAAGTATTTAGTCTAATAACTAGATAGCCTTATAGCTAATAATTACACTCGTAGAATTATTGTATCTTATATAAAATAGTTAAATATTACTTCTATTATTGGTTGGGCACATAATCAAGTATACTCAAAGGGGTTACCGAAGTGGCTGTAAATAGCTTCAATTCAGTGGGTCTGTCTTATATTGCTTCTAGCTGACCCCTTCGTGGGCAGCAAAGCGCCCAAGTAGGGTGCAGCCAGAAGGGTGACTAATCTACAGTATGCACGGGCCAGTAGTCGGTCTAAGCGTCCTTGCTGCCAAGTAGCTGCCTGGGATAACTAAGCAGCCATCTGCAGCCAGCCAGCCAGAAGTAGCCAGCCACAATAGTCTGCTTCAGACTAACACCTTTGGCTATCGCTATTGCTATTACTATTACCCATTCCATACTAGCAGTTTTCTACTTTTAGCTAATTCCTTTAAAAACGTGTTTTCCTCTATATCATACATATCTAGTCACATAATCTATTCCGTGCTTTATTACATACTTTAGTCTATATATCTCTCTACCTAAATGATTACCTTATTAGTATCAACAAAGCGTTTTAAAGCCTTATTTAGTAATACCTTTATTATAATATCTGCAAGGTTATTATTACCATTTATTTATTATATCTTATTAATTTTCCGTTATTTATATGCCTGGCAAAGAGATATAATGTTAATTATAAGTCTCTTCTCTTTAGTAGTTCTCAGCTTTACCAAATACTTATAAAGTAAGTAGGAATCTGTATAAATTACTAGAGATATTTAATTAATATCTAATTAATTAGTAATTAGCTTTAAAGTTAACAAAAAAAATAATTTCTATATTAAAGCTATTAGTTATTTTATAGATCTTAGAAGCAAAAACACTTTAAGTAACTGTTTTATATTTATAAAAAACTAGTATACAATATTTTTTTAAAGCTTATACTATAACATTATACTATCTGCTTTCTTGTTAATAAAGACTATTATAAAGTTAATTTAAGAACTAAGGTCTTAGTTATTAGCAAAAGAACTATTAATAAAGACTATTAATTTGGCGGGTTTTAAGTTAACTATAACGTATTATAATCCTTTTGACAAATTCTTTATTTACTATCTTAAGCGTTTATTTAACTTAAAATAATTATTTTTCTTAGATATTTAGGCTTAAGCAGTAACTAATAGGTTAATAAAGCCTTAAGTTAACAAATTTGTTAAACGGAAACGCTTGTGTGGGCGCTGCACGTAAGGGGTTACCCTAGACTTCACGTAGGGAGTTACCCTAGACTTGGCACTTTTTCGGCTAAGTGCCTATGTGGCGTGCGCGCCGGCAGATGAGTTTGGTGGCCGTGAGTCGATTTTTTGGGCTATTGTAAGACCCTAACTTCGAACCTCTGCATTCCCCTTATTTCTTACCCAAAAAGCATGTAACCTAGTTCATTAGATAGCCTGATTTCTGAAGTTTATCTGTATTTAGTTTGGTTACTGTCAGGGTTAGGGTTGGCTGGTTATTTAAAGCCAAAGATAGTGGGTCCGAGGGCCGAATTTTCCGGCCTCCCTATCTGCGCACCAGAGCCAACCACAGCGTGCCCAGGGTTGAGACGATGTCGGAGGGTGTGTGAGGAGGGCTGACAGAAGCCCACTCAAATTCAATGCAAAGTTGTCTAAACCACTCTCAAGCGTCCCACCAAGACCTCCAGTGCACCCTACTGCTACCTGACCATTCAATCCACTAACCTTCAGAAAATCTCTAATACTGGTTACAATATCTTAAGGATCTTGTTACTGCGCAAAACATCCCCCCGCCTTCACGGACAAGCATTAAGTTTAAGCTAATACATTACCACCCTATATTGTACCCTATCGTCGCTTCTTATAACCCCCCAGAGATACAAGTATCTTATCTGAGAATACTTCCATATCGCGAGCACAGAGACGAGACCACCGTTGGTCTGAGCAAGTATGTGTCTTTTGTTATTACCCCGTGTTATCCGAGGTAACCCCACGGGTCTGGGCCCATTTGCCATGGACAGACAGGATGTCCAGGTATTCGTGGATTCAAGAAGTTTTCACAATATTGAAAATGGATGACGAGATCACGAAACTGCGTCAGGCTCTTGCAGCAGCTGAGAACCGGGCTTCGGAGGAACAGCGCCGACGCGAAGAGGCACAGCGCCGACGCGAAGAGGCACAGCGCCGACGCGAAGAGGCTGAAGAGATCGCGAGAGCGTTATAGCCACAGACTCTCGAGCGTTATCTCGAGGCTTGCCATTCCTTCAGTCTTGCCATCGATGTAGTCGTCAATCGTTCTTTAACAACACAAGGCAACACGACCTATCCTGCCGGCTGAGTCTACCCCCGACGCATTGTTCCATGGCAGGATTTCCCTGCAAAGCAAGAGGAAATATAGAACCATCTTTCTGAGCCATCCTTTGTCACCCAGCATGCATTTCCATCCGACACCAGCTGGAATACATGCAGTCTTTAATCAGGCCCATCAGCAGTAAGCACGGCCTCCGGTACTACAAGCGCGACACGGTCGAGAATGTAGTACAGAAGCCTGTTGATGCGGTATACGAGAACTCGCCGCTGCGGGACAGTCTCGGCCTGCGCGGAACTGTGACGTTTGAAAGCTATACAAATCTCGGTTCTGTCTATGACAACCTGTCCGAATCTCTCGAGTGCACATCCTTGTCAGGGGATAGCGCCGCTGACGCAGGACCTGTGCCAACTGTAGCAGGCCGCAAACCCTGCCGGGCAACAAAAGGGAAGGGGAAGGGTAATTGAGCGGACCAGTTCTGCATATATTAAACATTAGGCGGCGCAAACTTCCTCGCGACGGCGATTGAGTATAAGGCGCCGCATAAGCTTAGCCGGGACGAAGTAACTCAGGGGCTGGCGTCTGAGATCCAGCCGGGGCAAGACGTTATCAACTAAAACAGTGATAGCTTTGTGTTTGCAGCAAAAGCGCTGGCTGCTGCCATCGTTATTCAACTCTTTTCTTACATGATAGGCAAAGGCATCCAGTATGGTTACGTCTACACCGGGGAGGCTTTTGTCTTTCTCCACATCTCAAATAATCCCGCCACGGTCTTGTACCATGTCTGCATGCCAAACATGGACGGCATTGAAGACGACGAGAACAAGCTCTACCGCACTGCTGTCTCACAGGTCTTCGCATATATCCTCCAGGCCCTGCGGGCAGAATTGCCACCACAGTCATAGCATAAAGCGGCCGCAGATCTCAATACGTGGGCTGTAAAATACGATAATATGTTGAGTAGGATCCCTGAAACGGTATGGAAGGACAAGGACCGTTATGTTTCTACTTACAGACCCCAACGTTAGCGTGGTTTTACACGCTTACCTATTTAGACGCGTTTACGGTACTAGCAGCAGGATACAAGAGCCGATCTCCGAGATGACGACAATGACAAAGAAGCTGCTCCGGTCTCGCCAACTCCAGATCGGTTAACTAGCCTTAGCACAAATGCTGCAGCGGCAAATATAAGGTCGTGTGGCAGAAGGGGGGGACAAGGCAGAGGAGGGTGGCAGCAGGGCAGGACGAAGCAGGGAAGAATACAAGACCAGCCATACTATACCCATCGGTGCCTCTCCGGGCTGGCATACGAAGGAACGACGGATAAGGACTGCCCTAATGCTTACAGCCACGGAGCAAGACACATCAACCGAATCAAGTTTTTACATCTCCTTTACGCTCAGCTGGCCGAGGACCGCGGCCCTGATGCAGACTATACGCCGCTGTACCTCTCTGGGTCGGTTGGATCGCTGTTTAAGCTCCGGCTAACAAATCACGAATACACGCTTGTTACAAAGGGCGTAGAGGCAGAAAATGTTTCACGCCTGCGGCATGAGGCTAAAGTTTACAGAAGCATCTGCGGCATGTAAGGAAAGTTTGTACCAGTATGCCTTGGCCTGATAGATCTGATACTGCCATATTATTACAATAGTGGTGTATTTAAGCACTTTCTTCTCCTCAGCTAGGCCGGGCGGCCCCTGTTCTAGTACACCGACCAGATGGATAAGACACATGCCATCGAAGCGATAACCAAGGCCTTTACCAGACTGTATGTATAGCGTATTATATATGGCGACGCAAAACCATAAAATATATTATATAACTTAATAACTGCTACTCTTATGATTATAGACTTTGAGAGATTGGAATTCTGCGGGCGCGTGCCTCTCGGGCCGATTAGTTCTAATGTCCGCAAACGAAAGAGGAAATCCAAGGTGCCGCGGAAGCTAGAGGCAAATGATTTTACGAGAGAGCTGCAATCTGTCGTGGAAGGCGTTTTAAGGTGCTTTGGCAGTAGCACGGGGGCAGCCAGCCTGCCGGTTGTGTCGGGATAGCTACGCAGCTTAGTTGTACAGTGTGATAAAGCAGGGCGCTCGGGACTTGAGAGAAATGAGTAGTCCCTTTGCAGGCCGCATTGATCGCACAAGATGTGTCTATAGAAATAATGGCACGGCTCCCGGGAGTTATAGAAGATCTGCATTACAAAGCTGTTGTCTTTTAGAGGCGTCTTACCAGAAATCGTCATGACGCGGTCATCAACTATAACCAGCGAAAGTCTAGGATAAGAGTCGCGTGGCCGATTCCGCGAATGGCACTTCTTGATATGCTATTATCTGCAACTATAACTACAGTTGTAGAAATTATAGAAATTTGAAAAGAGGGAACAGAATCCTACAATAAGTATAGATTATTTCTCCACATTTGTTTAGATCAAACTTCACATTTGCCCTTGCTTACTACAGATCTCGGCTTTTGACCAGTCTACGTATATATATCCTCCTTGACTACTCCTCTCAAGAAGGGCTGGAGTGCTCCTTCTATGTTTGACTCCGCAGTTAGGTTGAACATGCTTTTCTTTAGCCCTCGTCCCCCTGCCTTCAAACCCTGCCTAGAAATCCCAAAGCAACCAAGCATGTAGACCTTATGCTCCACTGACAAAAGGCAGCGATTTTCTGAATGAGGGTGAACTGTTAGAACAAATTCCTGCTCCAATTTCTCCACAAGATGGCACAATTTCACCCTCACCTCTTTCGCCCGGGCTTCGACCGCCGCATCGTGAGGGGCGTAAGCTCCGTCCTTTGCGTACCAGTTGTCTCCAAGGACACCGAAATTCAAGTTCGGGAATTTCTTTTCGAGCGTAGCGCGGTCTGAGCTGGTGTCGCACGGCAGAGCGCTCCGTTCCTGCAGGTCGGGATCTAGAACGAGCCGAGCCCCACCATCTATCCCACCTTTCCCTACAAACTGTTTGTCGAGGATAGGGATGAAGGCCGTGAGCGTGGTCTCCAGCGTGCGGGTGAAAGGTGAAGTGAGAACCACGGCAACTGAAGCTAAGTTGGGGAGGGATTTGGCTAGCGTGGATGCCTGAGTTATCCCGAGATTGGTAAGGGGCGGGTCTCGATGAGAAAAGTCCTTGGAAATGTTGTGAGCAGACTCGGCATGGCGGACAAGGTAGATAGTTGACGGCATCGTGTTGTAAAGCGCTTGCCACGAATGGACCTATCTGCTCTGTCGAGTGTCTTGAGACTTTCGGCTCCCGCAGATTGGTGTAGGAAATGGAATTGCGCTTAGAGCGCGAATGAGGTTAGCTCCTAGTAGGCTTTTAAGTGTCTATTGTTCTAGCCTCTAGAGGAGGAAATTTGCCTAAGCTATAGCGATCTTTTCCGAATCTCGGCAATGGCAGAGATAATTCACCTCACAACGCTTTATTGTTGTGCAGGAGAGAAATAAATTGTTCAATGGGCGGAGCAGCTGTGGGATGGTACTGCATTTGTAGTGGTAGAGGGCTTTCGGGCACGTAATCTGCCTCGACGATTACGCAATTTTGTCGCAGCTAATAGATGGTGGCCAATTAGGGAATGCCACTGGACTGCCTTGTAAGCGTGGCTCGAAGAGCGATGATATGGCCGTGGCGCATGAGAGGTGGAGGTTTTGAGAGCACTACAGGGGCTTGTAAAGCTTAGATTAGTCGAGGTAAATGGAATAAGTTCACATAGAGTCCTCGTGTAGTACTCAAGTCATCCCCCTAGATATTAAACAATACAACGCCGGTGTACAAGAACCACAATTACTGATACACGGCTTAGTCAGAGACAAACGCATACCAAACCAGACCCAACACGGCACCTATGACTGTACGATGGCAGGCTCGTCCGCGATAGTAGGCACTCCGAAGAGTTTCTTGTGTTTGGAGGCGGACTCAGGTTTGCGGCCAGGGTTGAGTGACCTAAACCACTTCGTTTTCTTCGCTATTCCCTGGCCGTTTCTAAACCCCTCATTCGAGCGAAAGAGCTGGTCCCAATCTAAAACTTCGGAAAGGTCCTCGTTAGTCTCATTCTAGATCGCGAATGGCGCGTTTGGATTCAACAGAGTCAATAAACGTCTCCATCTGGGTCAAGCCGTAAACTGTATTGGCCATCATATAGGGCGTCGGGAGGTTAATTGGGATTTGAAATGCCAGTGTAAGTAGAGGGTTGGCGTGGTTCTTTTTTATCCAAAAGAAACCGTATATGGACCATGTCCGTCTCAGATAGCGCAGGCAGATTGTGGATATTCGACTGCAAGTTAACTGACTGAAAGCTTTACCTGTTGTATAGACACGCAAAGGGAGACGGAAACTTTGTGTAATAATAATTTGAACTTCAAACTGCGTCAGGGGATGGTGTCATTGAAAAAGTAAGAGACCTAGAAACTTCGACTCAAGTGAAAGGGTTCAACATGGGTTGACCTAACATGTATCAATGGCGTGAGCTCTCTGATGACCTTGTTGTACCTTTCTCGAGGTCATGCTCCTGTGCCTCGTCTTCCATAGGTTCCCGAGGCTGAGGTGAGTTCTGCACGCCAGGCCTCGGGTCCCTCTTGTCTCCGGTGATGCTTTTGGTGGCGCTACGGGCGGCGCCATATACTCGAAGCGCCAATTTCCACATCTGCTCGAGGGGCCACGCGATGGACATGACGAGGCAGGACATGATTTTGATGACAGGGTCCATTTGCCAGGCCGCCAGAGAGGTGGCGGCCAGCATGATTAGGATTGCATAGATAAACCAGTTCAAGCCCATGCCGGAAAAGGTGACGAGCTGATCGGGGGGGATGGCGAAGATGGCCTGGAGTCACGGATTGGACATCAGTAGCAGTCCTGGTGCCGGTCCGTGGAATGGGAGGCAGATTACTTACGGCAAGGAATCCCATAGGCAAGTACGCAATGGTAAGGTACGTCAGCTTCTGGATTGTGCGGCTCTGATCGAGCGAGGCTTTGCTGTCCACCATCCCAGAGACGTTCGAGAACTGCAAATCATGCAGTGGTAAGCAGTTTGATTTGGCCGCAATATTGCTGTTGGAGCAGTAAATTTTCAATATCGACCTCGGAGTTTGCTTACCACGTCCATGGAGCGACTGATCGTCTCTATTTGGCCGTCAAGCACGTAGCTCACGGCCTTGAGTCGGGAAAACTGGTCCTCGAACGTTCCGAGATACCACTGACAACTTCTTTCGAGGTCAGGGCCACGATTTAGCTGGTCCTGTGGAAATCTTTTCTCAACATGCATGTACTTCTCATCAAGTGATACGACTAACGTAGGTTTACTTGCCTCTAGAATCTGCGCCATGAGATCCTCCTTCGCTTGCTGCGTGGTCTCAACGCACTCTTTGAGTGATATCTGTATTTGCAGCAGAAAACTGCGTTTTGCTCCGCGTAGCCAATACTTGGCGACGTCATTGCTCGAAGATCGGTACGCACCCGAGATCTCATTGTCGGCGTTGTAGCAGGCCTACAATGCCGAGTCATCAGTGACTTTAATGTTCTCCAAGAAATGCGAGTGCATGTCGCAAGAGACCAACCTTCAATTCCCGGTTGTTATCCAACATTTCGAGAAATTTCGCTGGGTCGTTAATATACGGATCGAAAATGGGAATATATGCGTTGCTTTTCTTGCCGCTTGCAGCACCACTGTTGCCGGTGCTGGCTCCACGCGGAGCGTGTGTGTCGGTTACCGTGGGAGTGTCCGTCAGTAGCTCGGCCGACCTCGCATACCACTTGGCCATCTCCTTGCATAGGGATCCCAGCAACAAGAGGAATACCAGACACCTTGCCGTCTGCGGTTGGTGAGCAAACGTTTGCCAGAGCGTCTGAGCCTTACACGCGACCTTTTCCACGTCGCGATCGGTGTAAATAGTGGAGATAATCAGACACTTGCTGAAATCACCGAAGTCATTTGTCGCGAGGGAGATAGAAGACACTTTGAGCAGAAGCCCAGTCTTGGGCGAAAGCATAAGCCGGTGGCTCTTGAGAAACTTGGAGCGGTGGAAATAGAGATGAGTCTGGTCTCTGTGCGGCCGCTGGAGAATCTTGTCTAACGGAGGGGCGAGAGGTATTAAGTTCTGGGCGCGGGTCTTCTCGTTTGACGACATGGCATCTTCATCAAAGGTGTACGGGTACCACGTCTTCAGCGTGATACTGGCTGCCCATTTGTCCCTTTTCTGGCAGGTGAAGCGTGAGAGGTTCAGGACGTGATTGGTGAGACAGGCTGTCGATCGAGGTTGCAGCACGTATATCAGATAGTCCAAAAATCCTGGAGGAAGTCGGCGGACAGTCCTAGAAAAAGTTGTTAGTGCGCCCTCCCCCATCAGGATATTTATAGTAGCAGAGGCAAAAGTTACAGGAAACGGTGCTGCACGTTCTGGTTGACAAGCTAAACGGCGGTCTGAGTCAGTGTTCTGCTGCGGAAGGAGGCTTGGGTTTAAATTCTTGAGCCTCGTTTGCTTACATTCTCATTTAGCTTCGACAGCACCAATTTGATTCCCTTGTTCAGATCCTGTTCTGAGGGACCTATTGTGAGAATTGTCTGTTGGACCGTGCCGGATAACCCTTCGGACATGTTGTCGGGATCAACGATATCCGTGACGGACAAGATGTCTTGATCCTGCATGATGCCCGTAATAAACTCATTTTCAAGAATGTCGTGTAGCTTATTTTCGGTGAAATGGTCGGAATTCACCCCAGGGTGCCCTCGATCCCACCATGTAACAAAATCCTTGAGGGTTCCTTGGATGATGACCCTGTTAGCCAGCGTAGGTCCGTTGTAGATCCATGGAGTGTCTTTCAATGACTCGACGAAGCCTTCCGGATGGTACTTGGCTGGCGGCTCAAATATGCTCAGCCACCTTTCGGACTGAGATTGTGCTTCCTGGGCCCTGGTTACCTCCAGGTTGTCTACCTTGCGCAGGGCGTACCTCCACGAGTCCCGGATCTCGTGCATGTCCCCCATCAT
The DNA here is from genome assembly GCA_021399435.1 of Diaporthe sp. PMI_573. Classification (NCBI taxonomy): domain Eukaryota; kingdom Fungi; phylum Ascomycota; class Sordariomycetes; order Diaporthales; family Diaporthaceae; genus Diaporthe; species Diaporthe sp. PMI_573. The sequence continues at coordinate 129,374 of JAJTUP010000101.1, forward strand.
CTGCTCACGGTAAACCATTTCGCTGGATTTAAGGCTTTGCTGGCTGGTCCGAGGGCGTATCCCGGCGCCTGTGTTGTCCCAGTTCCGACCCGATCTCCGACTCGGTGACCTGTTGACTTCGTCTGCAGTAGTCTGGCTGAGGAGCTTGTCGTTGATGTCCACCAGCGTGTAGGCAACGATTGCAGTTGCCTCGGAGCGAAGCCAGCCCCTGCTTGCGTTGCTGTAAGCCCTTTCCCAGCAGGGCACAACGGTGCCTTCGCTGTTCAAGAAATGACAAAGCCGCGTCTTCAGCTGCTCGAACTTTTCCACCTCGTAGTCAACTGATGTCCCATCCGCGTCGTCTTTCTTAGCACTCATCTCGGCAGACATGACCATGAGGCGGCTATGGTGGCACAATGCGTATATCTCCCAGGGCCCGGTCGTAGCTCGATGGTCGTACTGCTCTCTCCATCCGGGGTTCAAGTTTGTCGTAAAGGAGCGTTGCGTGATGCGTTCCTTGGATAGACGCTCGATAAGTGTGTCGCTGGGCTCTGTGAAGTTGAGTTCTGGTCCTAGAAGTGCTAGTCGATCGAAGATCTCATCGTCGGCTTCGTAAGGACGTCTGGACGTCAGCTTTGCGGCAGACGCGACCTTTACCCCCCGGCAGAGGTCCCGGGCCTTTTCTTCCAGTGTTTGCTGGCCTTGGTCTTGGGGGGAGACGATAACTTTTTCTTGCTGGAGCTTTAGCTGAGAGGCGTAGTGGTACCACTTGAGGAAGACAACTTTGTCTCTGTCGCAACTGTCGAAATTGAAGCTGTCCCTGGGAAAACGCTCCTCGACGGACAGCTCCCATTTGCTGACAGGGCCGCTTAAGCTGTTGACCAGGGATAGCGACGTCATATGCCTGTGGACGTAGTAGATGGTTGGCAGAACATAGTAATAGTTCGACTCGCCGTGCACAAAGTTGTCTGGCATGAGAAGCAGCTGCTGACTCCTGCCCTGCGACCTCAACAAGGCTTCCGTCAAGAACCTTGTCACGCCCTCGATCGCACGTTCAATGCGGTAGGTAATTGATTTCAATGTCTTTTTCTGGTCCTCAAGACTGTCGAAGAACTGGCTGCGCTTCTTAATGAGGTTCGTAAGGAAGTTGTGCAGCCGAACGAGAAAGCGAATTTTCCAGCTTCGAGTCGTATGATCTATAGTCAGCACAGCGGCAGGCCCCGGGATACAGATCTGGTAACACTCACAAAGCAGCTTTCAAGTCAACGTTCGGGTAAACGAAGATATTGCTCACGGGCGCCAAAGCCTCCACATCACTGGAACCGACGGTGCGAATGGTCGTGGGACACATCTCGACGTCCAAGATTTTGGCAATACAACGGCCGACCAGATGAGCCTCAGAGAGGAGGCATAGGAGCCCAGCCCCCGACTGGCCCCTCTCAAGGAAGATGGTCTCCCACAAGTTGCCCGTTGCTCCAGAGCTGCATGGATCAGCAACGACATGTTTATAGAACCTTGCGGAGTCAATCTGTGGATTCCATCCCTCCTCTTCATCCTCCTCTACTTCCAGCTTGACGCTAGCAGCATCCCGAATCCTGAATGCGGCGACAAAGACTGCACCGTCGTTGAGTTGCCCCTGCCTGAAGTCGAGATAGGCGTTGTAGGCTGCGTGTCTTCCCTCCTTTCCGCTACTATCCACACACTCTTTCGACTCGTTTAGTTGCAACCGGAATGGCTTTTGATTAGGACCAATCCAGTAGGCTTGGTATTCCACAACTATTGTCTTGTCTTCGCTAAAGACCCGAACTGTGGCCGCTGTCTCGGACCTCTCTGCCTTGGCCCTCGGGGGAGGATGATTCGCTGTCTTGTCATAATCTGCGCTTGTGACACTGACATTCTGCTTCGTCACGGCATCCTCACGCCTCTTGGTAGCCTGTGCGAAGGTCTGAAAGAACAAGTCGCCACCGACGGTCAGGACGATTCTCTGGCCGACATTGGCGGTCGTTGCTGCTGTTGAATCGTGGCGGGCGTCTGCTTCCAGCCTCAGCACCTGGTAGCAAACCCCCTCCTCGATGAACGATAGGATCGAATATGTGCCAAACGTCCTGTTGTCCATTTTGGACTTGGGGTTATCGTTGAGGAGTAGAAGATATTCATGGAAAGGCCATCGGTGGCTGAAGGAGCCCCGCTCAATCATCTGGCCAGGCCTAAAGCTGGATTGTGATGCAAACCCCTGATGCATTTTCTCGAACTTATCACCAGCTACGCCTGAAGGGGTGCCCGGATCGCGATTTCTGGAGACTTCGAGCCCAAACGTCGCCGGCCCACCAAACTCGCCCTGGGCTTGTGCTAGCGAGGAGGACAGCGATGTACAGCGGTTGCCGCGCGCAAAAATCAGACCCTGGGAAGCGGACTTGGCCGACAGGTGAATGAGCTCGCCGCCATAGTTGCAACTGGCGGCATAGCCCTCGTGTCCAAAATCAAATGACGACGCGAAGTTGCTGGACATATGTGAATAGCTGATATAAGTCGGGCCTAGCAGAAAAATCTCTTAAGGTTAGAATCCATAAGTTTTGTCCGATCACCCGTGGGTCGACCGGACAGTTGGGTTTTCCGCAGACCTTGACCTACCGCGTTGATCACTCCTCAGCCAGTTGAAGTTCTCACGCATGGAACTATCCGTCTCCATCTTCGCGCACGATTTGCAGGCTAGGAAGGCACTACGCTCCAAACTCAGGCTCTCCGTTGCATAAGGTCACGGTCGCTGTGAAAAGTAATAGGAGCGCCGTGTCTCAGGAACATTGTCGGTCGAATCAAGAACTTGATTAAATGCGCAACTGGAGAGGTAATAGCGATGGGCCAGATGGCCCAAGGCTCTCCAGAGCACACTACTGAACTTCTCATTCACACCACCCATATGCGAAGCATGTTCAGCTTGGAAGTGGCATGCTGTCGCCTTGCCTCCGATTGGGCGGGGTTTGGGTCCGGACCACTCTCTTTGCAGCAGGCTGAGCCGATATCATGCTCAAGATACAGGGTTCCCCGCATCCAAACCACAATATACGTTTCCGACAGATACTCTCTATTGCTTGGAGGTATGTTGGCTATCCGTCTTGACGCCCCCGCTGGGCAAAGATGCTGTGAGATACGTCAGGATCCGGGCTGTATGGCCCGCGTGTGAAGGCACCTGCCAAAAGATGACTCTCGAGGTTTGGGATCAGACTGATTTCTGACAGTCCTCCAGACGGAGCGGCGAAGGCCTCACTTTATCCAACTTGAACCTGACTTTTCTTAGCTGCCCAGCGGCCGGCCAGAAGGCAATGACCAATGATTCATCACATTGCTGCAGCTCGCTTTTAATACCTCATAAAAGGTGGTGTGGCCCCCGGTGAGGCTTCAGCATCATGTATGAATGACATGATTCCATCGCCATAAAGAGAAATGATGGGAGCCTGTTGGCCAAAAGCAATCACACCGAGACAGTCTCAATGCTGTTGACTGTTGATAGGTTGATCAGGTGCGTAGTTCAAACACTGCAATATGCGGCACCTGGATATATTTGGTAAGGCTCCATGCCTGGGTGCAAGCCACAAAGCACAGCTTGCCACAGGCGCTGAAGGATGGTTGAATATAGTGCAAGGGCGACGGTAAAAAAAGAAAGTGTTCGCCAGCTCTCCCTCTTCAATCGTTTTTCGAGTTTTCGGTGATCGACAGTGATGAGGCTTGCAGCCACGAGCCCATTTGTATAATATGTGCATCACAACTTGTCCTGTGTGGCAATGCACCTTCATATGCATATGCATGGAGACTGAACCGGCACCACAGGGTTCTGAATGCTGGGACAGGCATATTGTCTGTGAATAGAAAATGATCGACATGAGCTCGGCTCAACCAGAGTCCATTCCATTGGAGGACCATTATTGTGACTTTGTTTTAGCGTGGATTTTATGTCGGATTTTGCTGCACTTATCCAAATGGAGGCGTCTTAGGGATTGTCCTGCACCCAGCAAAACCGGGTGCGCTCGATCAGCTCGACGGCTGAGAACAGGGGATCGGGGCCGGCATGAAGATGCTGAGAGGCGTAGGTGTGTTGGCTGTGATTTCTGTCGTGATTCGTCTGGTCACAGTTGAGTCAGTCACAACTCGTCGAGCCGTGGATACCTCCTCCATCGGCTGACGCAACTAGCACACCCTCATATCCCATTCGGGCAATTCAACCAGGTCCAGATCGTCCCATGATCGCAACCGATCGAGGCCACCAGGCGCTCTGCAAAAAAAACCGCCGGTAACTCCAAGTACCACCAAAACCTTTCGTGTTAGTATCCCAATTATTCCACAACCACATCATATGTGCTTGATTGTTATTAAATCATCATCTTAAGGATAAGTGTCAGATTCGAATCATATCAAAATATTTGTTAGAATCGATGGTTGTGATGGTGAAATAGCTGGAAGGGTTACGGGGTCCTGATTCTGGTACAAAGCTACCGGCGGTTTCTTTTGCAGACGGCCTGGCCACGTAGACCCTACATTGTCTCCAAGGCAGACTTGACAAAATCCAGGGGAAGCCGAGCCTATCGCTTCCAGTAAGGGCCACCAGGAGTGTCGCAGAAGTCTGAAAGCTTGCATGAGTCCACGAGAGTGCACTTGCTGCCTTGGGAAAATCTGTCATCCTCCGAGTCTGTGACATACCTGCCACCTTTGTCGAAGCTCTGGCGCCATCACCTCAACCCGCACTCTCCTTCCTCGTTTTCCGAGTCCTTGCTGATCGGCGGTGATATGGCTTGGGAAATATTGATATCAAACAGCCACATGAGCCGATTTTGGGCACGCATGCATCAAGACATCTCCGCGATGGATGTCTTAACTGCTGTTCGCTGTTGTCACGAGGAGTCCAACTCCAAGACAATCGAGATAGTCGGGGCCTTTGCGCCTACCGAAACGGGATAGCACTACATTGTAAGCTCTGTATTCGGATCTACGCGAGGCACACCTTAGCTCCTTCAGTGATTGGCTGGCCCTCTGAAGCAGCTTACATAAGTGGTCAATACTAGATTTATGGAGACGCTAAGGTGTGCCAATTAATGACGAGCTTGTTCTGAATTACACTTGCCGCGGCTTTTGATTGGCCCAGAAAATCTGCCGTTACTCGTTCCCAAATCAGGTTAGCGGTCCGAGTACCGTTGGATAGCCTTAAAAGAGCTCTACGGGCAAATCATAGCAATTCATTGAAGTCATGATGAAAAGGTTATCAGATTGACGGTAGAAAAAATTGTCTTGGTGAGTGACGATGCACACGGTGCAATGCGCGGGTGCTCTCACCGTCTTTCGTGGGATGACGGGTCGCCCGTACAGCCCGTGTAAGGGCGGCCCAGGTAGTAAAATGGTTCGGCCCGCATATAAATTGCCGATAAATTGGGACGTGCAGCCGTAATGGGCGAAACGGTGAGGACAAAGTACCGCGCCACTTGATGCCCAAGGTAAAGGTCGGCGATGTGACATGTCGGATGGCTTGCTGCATTTATGACTCCGTGGCCATCCGCTTTGACACATATCTGATAGACTTGCATTGCCCACCGATGAATTTCTGCAAGTGGACAGGAGAAAGCCGTCCCCGATCATCGACAGGGCTGGCTGTAGTGCCCGAGCGGGCAAGATGCGTGTGAGAATAAGCTCCCACGTCAGCACTAGTGAAGCCACCGATGTGCAGATATGCAGCATACGCTATAGCATTTACAGTACATGTTATTATGCTGACGAAATGAGTGTCCCCATTCGCGGCCCTATGCCGTGTGAAGTAAGCACCTGTGACGCGGATAGGTCATGGCGCTGACACAACTCTCGCGCCCTCCGCCAGTTCTTTCCACAAAAGATTGGTGAACCAAAGACGTGCAGGGCAGCTGAATCCAGCCGCGTCATCAGCGGACAAATTACGGGACTGAAAATTACGGAGTACTCACACATGGATAAGTGGGCGGTCCAATCATCGCAGCTGTGATAATGCCCTGAAGCTTGCACTAACTTGCCCGCTATACGTCACTATTGTCTCTTCCCGCTGTGGCTTCCGCCCGCGTGGCGGCCGTGCCGGAAGCTGGACCCGATGTCTCATGTCTGATGTCTCAAAAGAATAGGCCCAGTTCTGTTAGCTTCGGTCCAGGCCCTTCGAATGTGTATCGGCCTGAAAATTATCACAACTCTTCCCCTCACTCCATAACTATTTCACCTTGCATCAGAGACACTTCAGGCAAGCACAGCGCTTACGATGCAAGCTAACTTGCTGTTTTTCAGGTGAACGGACCGTCTGACAATCTGAATGGACTGCTGGCTGGATGAATATGTCGCCATCTCTTCCCCGACTTGGCAGTTGTGATCATCGTGCAATCTCCCTCACACAACTTGCTGGCCGGGTCTATTTCAGGTGGAGACGGTTGTATCCAGAAAAGTAGAGCTGGTGAGCGTCAAATTTTCTTCCCACTCTCAGGGTTTGCTCAGTCTTGCCCTGTCCCACCCGTTGTTCACCAAGCAAGCGGCGAGATGTCGCAGGAAGTCGGTTCCTCGAAGAGCACCGAACAATTTAAGGATGTGTATGTCCCAGCTTCAGTGTAAAACAGCAATACCTGACTGAGACATTTCCAGCGCCGTAATCAAGAAGTCGGAGGGAGAGCAGAGCCAATTCCGCACTTTCATCGGCACTAGTAGCAAGTTCTCTGAGGAAGAGAAGTCAACGCTACAGTTCGACAGTGTTGACGCCTTTGAGAGCTTCTGGAAGACGGCCAATGAGGCAAGACAGAATTTCGATGCTATCCATGACAAAGGAGCTATGCAATGGGTGCAAAGGTCCCGGGACTTTGCTGCTTCGGCATATGATATCTTGCACGATTTAACACCAATGCTTGACATCGTGAAAGATTTTGGTGCACCGTATGGCGGCATGGCCATTGGAACATTTTCGTTCCTCTTCGCAGTAGGGCCCCAAGCTGAGTTCAAGCTCCAAAATTTGCATGAAACTGAAGAATTCAGGTTGCGAAGAATCGGGCTAGCATGGAGAACCAGATCTCTAGTACTCTGGCAGAAATCAGAGACAAACTCCCCAGGCTGAAGATGTATCAGTACATCTACAATGACAAGCATGAACTCGATCAATTGCTACTGTCCAAGATCGTTGTGGCTTATGACAGCTTCATTGGCTTTTGTATAGCTGCAACAAAGTTTTACGGCATGGGTGGGATGCGTAAGTGCTTCATCGTCACCTCCACTGCGTGAGCTCATGGTTCCAGGTCGATGGCTCAAAGCTATGGGCAGACCGACTACTTTGGCGACTCGAGCCTCTGAGGTGCAACTCGCCATGGTCGATATAACATACATTGCCGGGGATTTACTCAACAAGAATGTGAATATTATCAAACAATTAAATATCAGTCAGTAATTCATTGGACTTCTAGCGGCGGGGATGCTGACAGAGTGCGCGAATAGAGCAGACGAAGGAAATTGAAGGTCGGCTCTCTGATGGCGAACGCCGTGGTACGGGCAGACTGACAAACAGAATCAGATCTGAAGGCACAAATAAGAAGTAAATCGCAAACCAACACCGAATGTGTCCTTGGACAGACACTGACTAAGTAATAGAGTTGCAAGAGGACCACGATAATGATCGACTGAAGGAGATTCAGACCTTGATGGATCTCGATACTTACTCAACAGAGTTGGAACTTCAGCTACTGAAGAAATACCAGCATGACATGAATGCAGATTCTGCTCTGAACGGGCTATTCCTAGAGCGGATGCAAGGTGATCGACTCGAGGCGTTTAAGAGCCATTCAGACTTCCAAACATGGAGCCTTTCTGCGAAGTCTTGCATGTTGATCTTGGCTGGATATAACCATGAATCAATCTGCTGGGCTACTCAGTGCTGGCTGTCTCCCGTTGCCTTGCATATGATTGCAAGTTTCGAGAAGTTCGAAGACAACAACCCCTGCGCCTTTTACGTTTTGGGACTTCGAGATGTTGACCCATTACCTCAGGTTCTATCGTGTATCCTTCTGCAGCTGTTGAGGCTAAACAGGCAGGCTCTGCAGAATGTGGCACAGCACACCGAGCTACGTGCGGAACTTCAAAAATATCAACGGGCAGCAAATGCGGGAGATGAGAGTAGCACGAAGAACGCCTTACTTCAGATGGTAGCGCTCAGGGTCCTCAACATGTTTGACCCATCAGAAACCGTTTGGATCATTCTGGACCGTGTTGACCGATGTCGAGATGGATCGAATATCAATCATCGAAAGGCGCTGCTGAAGATGATGGTCCATCTGGTCGAGAACGCAAAGGTCAAAGTTCGAGTTCTCGCTGTTGTTCATGGGTATGACTGGAGAGTGGACGAGGAGGGTGATGAATTGGGGCAGAGCGGGATGGGGAGCGTAATTATTCACACGGGCCGGCAACAAACACTCTAATGATCTTGTGGATGGAGTTGTGCACAGGCTTGTCAATAAAGAATATGCTGACACCCTACTGTACCAAGGGTTGCTCGTAATTCAGTAAATTACACACTTTCTGTCCGTGCGTCGACTCCCTGCCTCCATTATCTCCATGAAATTCACCCAGTGATATGTCTTAACATTGAGGCTGTCGGGCTCGCGTAAATTACCCTTTTTAGATTTAAGGTCATCATACTAATACTAGCCTATTTAGGATTCGGACTTGCCTCTTTGAATTTCGCGGTCACAGTAATAACCTATTTGGGATTTCGCGGCCATCTCAGGGGCTGGCCGTAACCTAGTTGCTTCTGCACTGAAATTTAGGACATATGGGCTTGTTAAGCGAGCTGGCCTCACCGGCTTCACTGGGAGGTATTTATGGGTCTAGAAAATTAGGCCCAATTAGATCTTAGAAAAATTCATGCGTCCCTATCGATTCTTCATGCGTCCCTATCAATTGCCATATTTTAAAGGTTGAGTAAAGTGCGGCGCTCGCTTGTCTGCGGCGCTCGCTTATCACCTACGTTAAGCTTATTTTGGATTTTTAAATCTTTTTTTCAAAAATCGCAATTTAAGGAGTAAACGCGAAGGCGCTGTTGTGGTCAGAGCCCCCACCTTACAATACAGGCAGCCATGACATCGTCACCACGGCCCGTGATCCAGAGTGGCATAAAAAGTGAAATGAGCATAACACAGCGGCTACTGAGGCGACATGACTGACTGAAGCGACGGCCAACTCCCGGACCTAAAATCCGCTTAGACGCACGTTCTGAACAACGCAAAGAGGATTCCTGGTCATTACTATTGCTTACGCGTCCTTCAAATGTAACGTCTATGCGCGCTTTCAGACGGCCAATGCAGATACAGTACGACAGCAAAGTGCATCACACTCCTGATATTGGTGCAGGCTTGGGTGCCAGGCAGCAGTGGCATATTGCATTTTTGGCAATGCTGGGGCGAGAAAATACCGCAATCCATTGGTTTCATGCGTCTTGGCTGCAGCCGGTCAGACAAGCCATTTGTCGGTTTTCGTTTTAGGCTAGAGAGGAGGTTTCGATCACTGCCAAATGTTGTACGAGTGTATCCTTCGCCACAGAGGGAGACTGTCAGCCAGGCAGCCGGCTTATCGAATAAGGCGACTCCCTCACTTAACCGCCTCGGCGATAGGTGTCATGGCGGCGAGCTTAGACCAGAGAATCAAGGCCTTCTTGGATCTCGACTTTTGCTGTTTGTGGGCCCTCATAGCCTGTCCCCTCAGCTCCTTCTCGGCCATAACATAGGGCATAAGCTTCTACTAGCAGAGCGCCTGTTTTTGCCTTATCTCTTAGAGCTTAGCGCCGCCTATATAATACACTAAGGCGGGACGTAATAATATGGTACCGGATTTATAGCTAGAGGCCGAGTAGGCGTCCTTGTCGGTAAAGACGGGCTCTGAGAGGAAAAGCAGGTCCTTGTCCGAGATATAGGATGTTGCTTGGGGCTATTTATTACCATGCTCGCCCAGTAAAATCCGGCGTGGCTAGCTTGAAAATACATAGAAATAGTCAAAATATAAGTTATAATATATACTATACTTTAATAAGATCTCTATTAGCGACAAGAAGCTATATAACCTATAGGATATTTTGGAAGGTTTTTCGGTTATAAATAGTATGCTTTAACGGGATATCTTGTAAATTGGGACTAATAACTATATATCTAGCAGGAAATTAGCGTAATTAATAAAGTTAAAGATAATAAATAGAAGGCTTATATTCTTAAGACTAAATGCAAGACCTATATTATCTATATTAAAAGTGGTATATATTGGGGATTTAAGTATTATTTCTCTATTTGGCGCCAGACAGGCTATATATAGTGCCAGAGAAATATTAAAAAAGAAAAAAAAAAGGCTTTTTGAGCCAAGCAGAATATATAGGGTGGGGAGAATAACTATATAAAGCAATCTAGTTGGGCTGCTCTTTATACAGCACACATCCCTTTTAAGTCAGAAGGTGCTGCTTAATAAAAGCCATTAATATTAAAAACAATTAGCATATATTTTATAGATCTCTAATTAAGGATGTTAAATTCTAAGATAATTATAAAGACTAATGAGTGGAGACTAGAAAGGCTCTACAAGAGGGTCTATCCAGACAACTAGAGACTAGTATAATAACTTTTAAATATATAGTAGTAGAGTAGCCATAGTTAAATAAATTTAGTTAAAAAAAACTATAGTAATCTTTTATCCTCGTACCTAGGAGAGTTGCCTGAGAGTAATTTGTTCTTAACATTAATTCTATACTAGATATAACGGTAGTCATTAGGCCTATATAGCATACTAGTTATTTAAGGTTGCTTCGCCTATATTAACATAGCTAGCAATATAGTATAAGTTACCGACAGTACCGCCCACAATATTATTACAGCGGAAAAAAACCTGTAAGAGCTGCACAGTAGTAAGTAGAGAAATTGGTCTGCCAATAGCATTAATAGCTACTGTTAATTTATTATTGGTGTAGCCTTAATAAAAAGTTGTTAGAAATAGTCTAGAAATAAATTAAAAAACAATAAAGCATATATACCATAATTATTGACTATATTATACCCATACCTGTACCCCTTGTATATACAGGGTATTATAAACGTGCTAACAGTAGGCAAAAGTACCAAGAAAGCGCCAGTTATAAGAAAGGCAAAAGTCTGGAAGAGCGTTATCTTAGAAGATGGTTTAAAGGTATAGAATTATTAGAGACTATAGTAGCAGGTAGTGGCTCTAGCCTTATATTTATTTAACATTTAAGAGAAACAATTTAGTTTAGGTTCCAAACAAGTTTATATATCCCGTCGACACCCTTAATTTATATATTACCAAGTCGCCTAATGTATTTTGTTACCATCTTGTAAAGCACTTAGCTATAGAATACTATATCTCGGACATCAAACTTAGTCTAAGACCGGTAAGTTGATCCTAATACACCTATAGGTTTCCCAAAGCGAACTAAGGTATCGATCAACTGATAAACGCCAACCGTCGAATATAAAACCGCTGGTAATAATATTCAGAGAGGAATGCCACTATGCAGCGTGGTTGGTTGCCAGGGTCAGGAGGGTCTAGACCTGGTAGGTATGGAAGCGGCCAATTCCGACATCTGTCTTACATAAACGACACCACTCAACGTCTAGAAATTCATGCTCCGGGCATACAAGAAATAAAGCTCTCTAAGGAATGCAGAAAGGCTAAGGTTGCCAGATATAAAGTAATACGAGAGATATATTAGTTACTAATGGTTTTTCATTCCTATCTCTAAGTATAGGAGAAATATAACAATCGACACAGTCTACACAAAACAAACGGTCAGCTCTTTTTTACATATTTATACTAAAACACTATATGTATATATACATAATGTTAGAATCCACAAAGCCAGTATATAGGGGCCAAACCATACAGAGGAGTAGGTATATCTATCTTTCTCTATATTTTAACAATAAACTTAAATAACCTAAATAAATGACGATTAAAATTTCTATAACATTGCTATATCTTAATATTTAGATATTAGGCTTTAATATTTATATATTAGTCTTTCCTAGATATTTGTAAGAATAAATAGATATTGAGAATATTTTCCCGACAGACCTTAAAATTATAGAAAGCAAGCAATATATCTAACATCTCCTATAGTGCTTTACTTATATAATCTAGTCTTGTCAGCTATAATAATATCTCCTATTGTTCTTTTATTTTATACTTTAAGCTACGGTTTAAGTCTTTATTACTAGAAGCTACAAAATTCCCAGAATAAATAAAATATTAAGTCCTCTTTCCTAAATTCTATGTACTTTATATATATTACAACCTACTTAACCCTAGGTACTATATATACTAGGTATAATATAACAGCCTCTTACAAGTATGTAACAAGTTCCTACTTAAGTACAAGAAGATTGCATATTCTAATTTAAAGTAAGTCTAAATATAGCTAAATAGATTAGAATCTTCTATCTTATAGTTTACTTCTCAGTTAGCAATGCTATTATATACTAACTTAGTAGCCTTATCTAGTTCTAGAGATTCCATATTAACTATAACGCCTATTTTAACGGCTTTATCGTTTAGTATATAATAAATAGCATCTAGGACAGGTAACGATTTTAGGATAGGTACCAGTCCTGGGTCTATAACAGCATCACTTAATAGTACAGTGGTCTTATTTAGTACGGAGAGTTTTATATTAACTATAGCACCTAACTTGTCAACTGTATAGTTTAACACGCAACTAGGAGTTTCTAGTATAAGTGTCAGGTCCGAGTCTGCAATATTATTATCTAACAGCGCAATAGTCTTATTTAGTACAGGGAGTTCTATATTAATAATAACAACGCCTACCTTATTAACTACGGTCTTATCTTTAGCTTCTGCCTCTATATCAGCTATTACTAACAAATTCTTCTTCGCCATTATACCTGCTATTCTAACGAGAGAATTATAAGACATAATTAGGTTTGTTGGCACTAGGGGCAGCATTATTAATTCTTACTCTAACGCAATAATATTTCAGCAATCTTAAGGCCAGCTAATTAATATCTATAATAAAGAGCTAATAGCAGTTAACCCAGGAGTTCCCTATATTCTATTATTACCTACCCCTGACAATATTTTAACGGACTTTAAGATAACTTATAGTCTTTTAGACTAGATTAACTCGTCTTTCTTTAATAGCTTTGCTGGGTTTTGCCAGCTAGACAACAAGATATATACTTGTTAAACGGAAACGCTTGTGTGGGCGCTGCACGTAAGGAGTTACCCTAGACTTGGCACTAGACTTTTGGCTATGTGCCCATGGGGCGTGCACGCCGGCAGATAAGTTTGGTGGCCGTGAGTCGATTTTTTGGGCTGTTTTAAGACCCTAACTTCGAACCTCTGCATTACCCCTATTTCTTACCCAAAAAGTATGTAACCTAGTTTATTAGATAGCCTGATTTCTGAAGTTTATCTGTATTTACTTTGGTTACTATCAGGGTTAGGGTTGGGTGGCTATTTAAAGCCAAAGACGGTGGGTCTGAGGGCCGAATTTTCCGGCCCCTCTATTCCTGCACCAGAGCCAACCCTCGCGTGCGTGCCCGTGGGTGAGACGATGTCGGAGGGACTGTGAGGAGGGCTGACAGAAGCCCACTCAAATTCAATGCAAAGTTGTCCGAACCATTCTCAATCGTCCCAACTCGCCTCCAGGCACCCTGCTGCGACCCTGCCGAATACAAACACTGCTGAAGGCACTAACCTTCAGAATAATAATTTTAGATTGCTTATTATTTCCTAGGACTGTAACTAACTACTCTTTTAATTTGCGCTAAGCTTTAAAGCTGCTTTTAGTTTTTTTAATAAGACCTTAGATGAGACCTTTTGGCCCTCCGTCACTATTTTGCTTGGCTGTATATTTAATTAAGTTCTACAGGATCCCCTTACTTCTGTTAAAGACGCCCTGTACCTTTTTTTTTAAAGGTATCTTCTAATTTGTCGCAAGTAAGACACAGCCAATATGGCTCTCCAGTAATGCTATTTACAAAGGACTATGTCTCTTTTTTCCTTAAAGTTATATTTTTGTTTCTTGCTCTCTATATCTCTATTGTTGGTATTAAGCTTGTGTTTATTTTAAAACGGTCTAGACCCTTCCCCTGCCCGTCCTTTAGAACAACAACTAGAGATTTAGCCAGTTGTTGGAGCTAACAAATCACAGCATGCCTATTTATTGGTATGTTTAGATCTAACTTATTGTATTTATTATGGTCTTCCACCTGGCACAATCTCCACACCGGGCGAAACCACCAAAGGCTGGTCTCAGTGACGGCTTCGCGCCGCCGAGACGCACCAAGATCTCGACTTCCAGCCGTTCCAGGTGTTCAGACCAGCTTCATCTCCGACCGCAGCCGCGTAACTCTTTACGCAAGCTCTCGGGGGACTCTCCGGATGGTGTTTTTTCTTACCATCCGCAGACGTCTAATGGAGCTTCAAGTCATCGTCGGGCCAATTTTTGGGTCCTTCAACTCCAGTTCGACAATCTTTGCTATTGCCTCCTTGAAGCAAGCCTGGAAAGCGGTGCTAGTCTTCCGCACTGACTCCTTGTTCCGCAGTAAGGAAGGCCTAGTTCTGCTGGCAAACCCCGCGGTTCAGGCTGGGTGCTGTGCTGTTGGTTCCTCGCTGTTTGTGCTAGACACAAGAGAGCAGCAGCATTGATCTACACAGCTCCCTCTGGAGCTCTCTCGCCTGCGCTCGTCTTCCGCTCTGTTCGCAACGTTTCCATCCTTGATAGAGTAGGCTCTTCTCCATCGCCTTGGGATGGAGATTCTTCTTGCACGTGCCAAAATGTGGGTGCCTTCTGCACAGGGCGCAGATGCCGCCCCAACAGGCCTTGCAGAAGCTGATCTTGTGGATTCGTAGATCTCACCCGGGGCAATGTGCTTGCGGCACTTGCTCTGGCAGCAGAAGAGTCTGTTGCATGTTTAGCTGCCCCCAACCAGACAACGGAGTTGGCAGGGATTTGCAACTAGCCCTGAGGAGGCTCATTCGCGAGTCCGTCACGACAGAAGTTCAGTCGGCGACAGTCCTTGTGGCACAGCGCGCATCCTTGATGCCCCACGCTGCGGGATCGAGCCGATCACGCCACGAGACGGTGACCTGCCCTAACCGCATCTCGCGATTCACGCCGAGCCCTGGAGGCCACGAAGAACCTTATATCTCGCCGTTCTGTACAACGCGGACAACCTGTGGGAGAATTCTTCTCCAAGTCGTCGACCACAAGACTATCGGTGGTGTCCAATAGCGACCCCAGGTCGACAAGGACACCGTCGCGAGTGTCCGTCAGACCAGGTTCGGTGTTAAGTGATCCCACTTGGTTTCCGTAAATCTCGTATTTGCTGCAGGTGCGCTACCAAGCTGTCTCAGCAGAAACCATGGCATCGATGTGCCGTCCATAGTGCAGATCCCAGAGCCATGGTACCTCGAGTCGAAGAACAAGGTTATCTTCAAGGTGCACGTTGTGCAGGAGACCATGGAGCCGAAAATGCACCATGATTCGTGACCTTGAGTCTTGTGTTGGCCTCCAAGACACTGGACTAAGGGTACCAGGTCATCCGGATGTGGCTCATCACTCTGCGGTTCTCGGGTTGGGAGACGACAGGCACTCTCAAAGGCTGTGCGGAACCACTTGCTGCGACTGCAGCGCACGCTCTTGTGCGCGTTAAAGATCTTGCCGCTCTTCGCAACCACCTGTACGTCGGCATAGTTTCCGGAGTCCAGAAGCTCCTTATCGGCCGAGGAAAAGTGTGTGGCGGGGACGTTGATGGGCTGTGCTCTCTTGGGCCCATACATGTTGCAGTCCGTCCGCAGCTGCTCCAGCGCCCACTCTGTGAAAGTAGGGGGGCTGTTATTCAAGGGAG
The DNA here is from genome assembly GCA_021399435.1 of Diaporthe sp. PMI_573. Classification (NCBI taxonomy): domain Eukaryota; kingdom Fungi; phylum Ascomycota; class Sordariomycetes; order Diaporthales; family Diaporthaceae; genus Diaporthe; species Diaporthe sp. PMI_573. The sequence goes on from JAJTUP010000101.1 coordinate 145,249, forward strand.
CGGGATGAGGATCAGCTTTGTGTTAGCTGACTTTCTCTAGGACGGCGACCCTCTGGTCGCCTATCAGCCGTGTGTACAGGATGTGAAATGGGAATGGGAGCGTAAGTAGGGTGGAAACAGCAGTAGATGATCGAGGCTGGTCAGCCTCGCGCTTCGGCGTGTGGTCTCCGGCATCCAGACGCGTGGGAGGTGCTTGAACGCGAGGAGGCCTCTTACATTGAAGACTGCCCCGCTCGCGGCGTCCCCGTCGACGACTATTCCATCCTCTCCGGTCTGCCTATCTGGCGCCGTTCGAGAGAAGAAGTGGCGCTCAAGTTGGCCATTCCTAAGGCGGTTTGCAGCTTATTGAGATGTCATATATAGCATCCGATGCCGCATTCTGGACAATGGCCGGATTGTTGGCTGGGACGTTGGTTGGTCCTTGCACATGATCGCTCCAGAATCGTGCATGATTTCTGTGCAGCACGATGACATCGACTGGGTCGTCAGGAAGCAGGAAATTGGGTCGTTGAGGAAAGTCGATCGACTGCGTCATGACCAGCATGCCCTCATAAGAATCGAGGGTGCTGCATTTGCCTGACTCCAGACACTACTTGGAGAGGGAATTCGAAGCTTGGCGGCGTCGCAGGCCATTGGCAGGGCTGTCTGTGTCGCGCTTGGTCCTGGCGGTGAGGATGGGAGGATTTGGGTCTTGGACCTGAATAGATGATCTGCTCCTGTTTGAAGTCCTCCACCAGACGAGAGACACATTTCTTCGGCCTTGAAGAGGGCGGAATCGGGGCATGTCAGCCCATCGCAGCGTAGCATTGGGAGGGGTGGTTCTTGCACATGAAGAGATGATGGCCGAGCCAGGCCTGACCGAGCGCGAAGAAGTGCCTCTGCACTAAATCCGCGTCGATACTAAGCCTTGCGGTTATGGGCCTCGCCGAGTCTGTGAATATACCGATTACCGAAAGCTTCAGAGCCTCGAGGAACGAGTTATGCGCGAGAAGCCCTGCAGCCGAGTGTCACACATGGTGGCGACATCTCCATGGCGAAGCTGTACTTCGAGGATTGTGTCGCACTTCTTTGTGGCCTGCTTTTCGCCCTTCGTTTTGTTCTTCTTGAATCGAAGGGACATCTTCCCAGGTTATCCGAATGAACTTGTGCTGATGACACCAGTCAATTGGTCCTCTCCATCATCATGCCACTTCAGATATCATGTCAATACAGAAACCTCATGTAGCGGGACTGTGTTGAACAACTTACGCTGATATTTTCTGACAGGCGGCAGCGAGAGCCAGTAGTTCGTTGAATGGCTTCTGCGACATGTGGAGAGTTGAGCCAGCAATGGATCGGTACTTCTCTCTAGAAGCGGAAACGGCGGCGACACACATGGACAGGGGCGACCACCAAGCGGGGACTTTCAAACACGACTCTCTAGTCGTGGGACCGCACAGCCCGTAGTGCTGATCCTCATCCATTACCTTCCAGCGCCTGGCCGGTGGACTAGGGTGGTTAGCTCGACGGAATGAGGAGGCAGCTGTATCCGCAGTCTGTTGTACACTTGGTGATCCCCACGTGGGAGGGTCTAGCGAGGCTGAGGGCTAAAGTCGTCTTGCAGGCAGCCATTTCGGAGCATTTACCGCTGTTGATGGTAGAGCGGGTTGAGGAGGAGCCGCTGAAACATCAGGTGCGCTAGGACGAGGCTGAGGCTGATGATGAGCCTCGCCACCTAACGAGTCCCTATGGACTCGAAGTGAACTCTCTCGGCGTTTGGGCAAATACAGCGCAGCTTGGGGGGCAGACTTTGTGGTTCTGCAATATCGTTGCAGATTCTCTGCGAGTCGGCGCAGCTCCGTGTCCTCCGAGGGGTTCTCGGGGTCGTAAGGCTCCAATTGCAGACCTCAATCTCGGACAACTTCTTGTGAGTTGCCTTGATGGTCTTCAACAGCTCCAAGGCCCTTTGGCCTAGGTCTTGGAGATGGACAGAAACCTGGATGCGCAGGTTCTTCTGGGCCAGCTCCAGACCCATCGTGATGTTGGGGTCGTGTTGCGCGGGTGCTGAAGCCAGGCCCCGCGTGTGTAACTCGTGGAGCTTCCCGTCTAGATCGCCTACGGGATGCCTGACCATCCGAGTGTCGAGTGTATTAGACGACGCACGAGCAGCACCTTTGTGTCCCATCGGGACGGTCAGCGCTTTGACCTTGGCAAGGTCCTCTTTGGTGATGACACTTTTCAGCGCACCATGACGACGGAGAGTAATGCGGGCGGGTGGCGGGGGCGGATGGCTCGTCGCCGAGTGACCGTGAGGGTGGCGGCGTACCAGGGTAAGTCCTCCTGGTAGGGCTCGAGATGGGGGTTGTGCGGGCGCAGGAGGGAAGGGGAGGCGGGTTCGTTGAGGGACAGTAAGGGTGTCAACGTGCGGGATCAAGTGGTCGATGAGGCGATGGACAATGATCGGATGCCACGAAAAATGGCGATCATGATGTCGCGGATGAGACCATGTTGTCGCCACCGTCGGAGGAGTGTTCGTCGCCACGCCTAATTGGATCAAAGATTGGTTGAAGGTAACATGGAGCGTGTCGAGCCGGTTCTCCCGTCGGTCACTACTGGTGAGATCGTCGAAGTTGCCGGCCTTGGTCTTGTCGTCTTCATTGTAGTTGAAGTGGAAGTCAGGCCGAGCCGTAGCGGGAGCAGACGCCCGCCGAGCAGCCGCCTGCTGTCCTTGGCGTCCACCACCCCGGCCCATCTCACCCTGACCGAAGAGCGAGGAGACGGTGCTATGTCGACCGTGACTGGTATGAGATTGAGCTAAGAAGAATGAGGAGCTGATTCCATGGGATGTCGATGGTTCCTTTCTCAGCTGCATCCATCAGTGCCCCGACAAGGATGCAGAACATGGCCCAGTCCAGCCACGCTGAATACAAGGACGTCTATGGAGGCAAACAACCAAACAGTGTAACCCACTGGCACAGGCCTTCCTATCTGGTTCAGAACAGTCATTACCGCACCCGTTGCGGTGACCGACAGAAGGCTGAATGCGAGCAAGGAAATGGACATGACGAATGGAATGAGTGGCTTCACGCCGTCGTCCTGCCCGGCTCCCTCGGTGCTCGGGAATCCCGGTTGGTCTCTGTCGGGAGAGGCGCACCATCATACACAATGTGGTCGAAGTCAGGCATGTTGAATGGAGGCCGGCTGAGAGTTTCGCGCCGGCCTATGGTCGCAGGCTGGAAGAGGACCACAAGGCTGTAGACAGCCGCAGCGTTCGGAAAGTGAGTTCTGATCTCGCTTAGGAGATCCTGGCAGGTTGCTGGGCGTGAGACCATGACGGTCCGCTCTCAAAACGCCAGGTACACCCTGGAAGCCATTTTGTTGGCTCCAGAGGGCGAAGCCAGTTCTGCCGGATGAGTCGGCTTTGGTGACTGAATTGATGCAGAGTTGCAATCGGTGGTACTAGTCGCAGGACTCCTGGCCGTGGCAACAGGAACCAACGGTAGCTCGCCAGTTGGTTCCGGGCGTTGATGAGTTGAATGAATCGCTTCATGCCATTGCTGTTCCCATGTCCCTGACCGATTGAGGACTGCAGTCGTGTCTCTGGCGACAGAGGCGAGTCATCCTGTATGACGTGGTTGAAGTCTGGCAGACCAGACGGAGGTCGACTAAGGTTTGCGGCTGCTCCGAGGGCAAATGCCAGAGTGTTGGCTGGTTCACCATAGCCCATTATGTCTAAGGACGAGCGAACCTCGTCTCTGACACCATCTTTGTTGGTCTGACGGCTGGTCCGGCATATTTTCCGACCCTTTGGTCGGAGCGTTTGTCTCTCACCGAGACCCGGCCACGATGCCTTTCCAGTACCGAAAGGCGTTTGCCTGCTTAAAAGGAAGACGAAGGGACCCCTCTGGGTCCATCTCGCCGGATTAGGTCTATTCGATTCGAGACCTGGCTAATCTTCGTCGCCAGGTTGTCTTTCCAGTTTGAACTGGTCTGCTGAGAAGGCTGCCAGTTGTGGACTGCGGCGTGATGGCAGGGCGTCCGCATGAGCGAGAAACGTGAGGACGACAGCCGTGGTGCTGCTTTGAAAGGTGCGAAATTTTCGAGAACTCCTGGCAAGCCGTATTATGTGATCCCGATTTTTGCACCTTTATTTTCGTAAGTGGCAGCGGCTTGCCCCCTGGTCCAGTCACCGAGGGCTTCTCAACATCTTAGGGGAGTGTTAGCATGCATCGCCAATATCCGTTGATTTGGTGTTTGCTTACGAGTGCTGGTGTCCAGCACCTTTTCCCGGTCTTCGAGCAGCGGCTGCTCGGTCAAGCGTTTGCCGAAGCCTTGAGCGTGTTGAGGGCAGTGGGCGCTGGGGAGGCTCGTCCCCAAAGAACGGTCCACTTCCTTCAATTGGGGAGGAAATTCACCGCTTTTAATTTGAGAGCAGATGTGAGAGCAAATTTGAGAGGAAGTTGGTGTTGAAGTTGTTGATGGATGGTGAGATGGAGGAAGAAAAATAGAGCAGAAACTGAGGAGGGACTTGGGTTTAAGTAGTTTTTGGGACCTCCCTTAGGCGTCTCTGGTGCGGACACTGGATTCCTGTAGAATGGCCCGGAATACCGCGATTTGATAAAATCCTATGATATCTTGCAGTAGTGTTGGAGTCCGGAATCCAGCTCGATCTGCGCCGGGTTGGGTATACTAGCTGAATAATCAGACCGCGGGTTGTTTCGATTGGTCGAAATATTACGTGATATGTATTAATGGCCTGGAACAGTCTATAGGTTCTGTGTGTATGGCTTTAGATCTCGAAGACTGATACTATTGGCTCTGGGAGTAGGTGGATACCTTCTTTGCATTCATCATTATGCTCCGCTATGGTTGGGATCGCGAGGGACGAGTTACTGGACTACAATGAGGGGTTTCATAGCTAGATTTGCAGCATCTGGAAGGTTCCGGACCTTGCACAGCATGCCCAGCCACATGGGGCCCGAACTGGACAGCATCAAGGGCTGCAATGGAATCGCCGGCATCGAGTTACATGAGCAGGCTCAGGGACCATCCATGAGTGAAAGCCCCAGCGAAGCTGCGGTGTGAACAGACGGTAATATCCCCCCGTAGATTGAGGCACATTGCTGGGTGTGAAAGGATCATCGCACGGGGAATTGGGTAAGGGGCATGGTGAAGGACAGCTTCATCATTGTCCAGCCTAAGTTTGCCTGAGGTCCAGGAGACGTCAAAGCCAAGGCTCCTAACTATGCCAAGAGCTACAGCCTGGGTAGTCTTCGCTTCGGCCCTGGCAGAGATTTCCGGTTTGGTGGGGTGATCACATACATTGTTACAGTAATATAGGCACATTCAGAAAAGTCAAGAACGACAATGTAGAGCCTGCATGAGTGTCTTATTTTCTACCTAGCTATCCCATAGGAAGTCATTCCGCAGAAAGCTTCTCTATATGGGGTTTTCCCATGGGGGGCTATTCCAGAGGAGGTTGCCACACGGGAGTGTTCAATGTCCTCAAGAAGGTTATTATTCCAAGGGAGGCCAACCCGGGAAATCGACTACAAAAATATGGCTAAATAATGACAATGATGAGCGTCCACCAGCCTGGACAATGGCGACCAGCAGCTGGACCTGCCAGGCAACGTGACACGAGACTTAGCGTGAGGCGGCTTATCGGCGTCGGGTTTGCATAAGCCTATCCGAGCGAAGGAGTCGCGCTTGTGGGGGTCCATCTCCGACTTGATCGCGCAGGCCAAGAAACAGTTCCATCCATCCAGAGCCCACTCCCATCACTACCAACCCCGTGTTTGCTGGGCACAAGCCTCTAATTAGACAGCATACAGGTCCTGGAAGAAACCCAGGCACACGGACATATCCACGGACCCGGAGTCCCGACGCGGACTCCTAATTCACTCGCCATGGCGGATACTTCTCAGGCGTCCCCTGCTGCAGCGCCATTCCCGCACATTCGCAGCTGCAAGCTCTGCCGCCAGCGTAAAGTAAAGTGTAACTGTCAACACCCTTGCTCACACTGTGCCCGGGCAGGCCAAACCTGTTTGTACCCAGCCGGATCGGGGAGAGTACCGAAGCGGTTATGCCGGGCTAAGAATTTGCAGCTTATGGATAAGCTTAGCCGGCTTGAGAATATTATTAAGCGTCTTGTATCTGAGAGCAGGGACGATGCTAAAGGCATGCCTGCAGCAGACGGTCATCTAGAGAAGCATAAAGTCCCTGCACGGCGTTCTGCGAAGTTAGAGGCGAAAGACAGACAAGTGTTGCTGGCCTTGTCTGGCGAGTCGTCTAGAGATTAGACGGAGAATAGCTTTTTTCTCGACGTCTAATTTGGGCGGCTTGTGGTTAGTAACTCGATAAGCTACTATGTTGGTAATGTATTTTAGGTAAATTTGGTAAATAAAGTATGACTATAAGTTATTGTTTTTATACTAGTTGACTGATATAGGCTATAGATTGACAGCATTTACGATATAGTCTAAGAAGCCGAAGATAATAAAAGTAATGATAATATAATAGATTTGGAACTAGTACTACTAGTGTTAGGCTTTGGACTATTAGGTTTTAACGCTGCCCTCTTTGGATTTTATATACTTATATACTTATTATACTCATATTATTTAACTTTGCCGCAGGTAGTAAATGTCAGAAGACTTTGTCACAATCGCAAAACCTACCCCAAAGAGCAACTAATTCCGGGCGATAACGTGTCGAGTGCGCTGCTTCCGAGCAAGGGCGCCGCTTTCAGGCAAGTACGCCGCTTCCGGGCGATAACGTGTTGGGTGCGCTGCTTACACGCTTCTCTATCTATAAAAGGAGGGGGGAGGAAGCTGCTTAACCTGAGGAAGGAGGAAGGGACAAGTTCAGTTGTTGTATTGTATTCTACTCTGCGAATATACTACGCACACGCTGCTTCTACGCTGCTATATATCCCTAGTCACTCCGCTTGTGATTGAAACCCTTACAGTAAACTTATTTATAGTATTTATAGAGAATATATTATTAATAATTTGCTTCTTTTATATACTAATACTATTAAAGTTATATTAGGATGCTATTGTTTGTTTTAACTTGCTAGAGAAGAATATGGAAGCTCTTTTATTTGCCATCTACTATTTAACTACTATAAGTCTATAAAATAATTAATACCTGGTATTATTAGGCTTATTAAGAGAAGCTATAATAGAGAAATATTGATTTAGCGTTAAGTAGGCGCTAGCTTAGGCTAATTTACTTAATACTTATAGCATAGTTTTTCTATTGGCAGCTGTCCTCTTTCTTTTAGCCTTTTATAATTAAGATGATTTGCAAACCACCTAGTTACTTATAGCTTTAGTCTTCTACATCGTGTAGAGTATGGGGCTTTACTATAATAATACTGTCTTTAGGCTAAAGCTATTTAAAACCAAGCTATGATGGCGACTGTAGTAGTATATTTATATTCTAGATAGATACTTGTTTAAGTACTAAGACTATAAAGTAAATCTTTACTAGTTTTTTTCTGATATAAAGCTTTCTTTATATATAAATGACAGCAATCTTTATCCTAATATAATAGAGCCTTCTCTTAAGTATAATGGCTAGATAGATATAATATTCTGTCTAGTAAGATGTAAAGCTATTAATACTGTATTAAGTACTAAGCTTATTAGTTCTGGCCTATAAAGGGGGCCATGGCGGGCTAGTATAGGTAATAGATCTACTAAGCCTTTGGTTAATAAGAAAAGGGTAATAGTAGAGAGCTTTATTTAGAGAGTTAGAGAAGTATCTATATTATTATAACCTATCTAATCCTATCTATATAATATCTATAATAGTTATTAAGCTTATATTTACCTAGTTTTAGCTCTTAGTATACTAACCCTAGCTAGACCCTAATAGTAACAACTTAGGCCTTTAGAGGAGCCTAACACTAATAGATATATATAGTAGTAGTAGTAAGAATACTCCTTTTAGCTAAGAGTCTAGGCTAACAATTAACCCTAAAACTAGGGACAAGCTTTTTATAATCTCTATTAAGGTCCTTAAGCTCTTAACCAGCATCCTTATATACCCGTAGCTTATAAAGTAGGTGTAGTACTTTAAGACCTATATCTAGTAGTATACAATTAGCTATGTCCTGGCTAAAATCTATTGTTACCTTGTATTAGCTAAGTATAATCATGCTAGAGAACACCATTATGGCTATTTATTAGTCTAGTATCTTAAGGGTTAATAAGCCTAAAGGTATGATATAGAAGCTGATTAGGAGGTTGATGGCAAAGGCTCGGTATGTTAGAGATGTTTAGGGGTGGAAGGGTGACTTAAGTTTCAGTATTACCGTGAAGGATTTACTAAGAGCTGACGGTAGGATTTTCCTGCATGGGGGACCGGCTGGTTATACTGACTTTTCTGCTTCGACATTTGATTCGACCGTCTAGTCTACTAACGGCATTGAAACTTGCGTCCCGGGCTTTTCAGGTACGGGAGACTACTAATGGATATGCTGGACTTTTTGGGCGACTTTAGCATAGATGAACTTACAAATCAAGGCCTTGTGGATGGAAACAACGGCTTCTCACTCGACATGATGGGCGCGGGTTCTGCGATGGATAGCTGGGATGGTCGCATATGGTGAATTGTGGAACTTAATATACCGGGGCTCACCCACATTAAAACTGATCTCTGACATCATGGGACAGATTGGATCGGTGTTGGGTATAAATCAACGCTTGTTCCCACTCTAAAGACAAAAGCAGCCGAACAGTTTGCACTGCGCATGCTCCTTAGCATAATTCCACCACTTTTTGGCAAGTCCAGGAGCAATCGGCTCGCGTCCAAGAGAATATTGGTCAATCTGACGTGCCCAATCGTCGTGATAAATAATGTGGTCCAAATGTGAGGGAATTTAGCGTTGACATGGACGTGCTTACACGTGCTGTATGTGAACTCTTCTTTAATGGCGTTGGGCCGTATGTGGCGGGAAATGATCTTGAGGTACAATTTCTCGTGGGCAACCCTTGGACTATAATACTGTACCCGTAGCCCTCATCTCTCCCGGCCCCGTGCTCCTGTTCTAGCGTCATCAGGAATTTGTTCGCCGTTGACCTCTTAAAGATCAAAGCGTTCATAACGCTCGTCGAGGTATTTCAGCTTCCAAATGTCGCTCCCCGGCAATTGTGTGGCGAATGAAGAAAGTGTGGTATCATGGTTTTCCAGACAGAAAGTACTGCGATAATCATGGTCCAGTGTGTGGGAGGTCGAACAAAAGGCGCAGTAGATTTGGTCTGGCGGGAGATTCTTCTCCAGTATCGCCTGGATCTTTCTTTTGCCTAGTGGGGTGGCCATGGAGACCCTTACATGTGAGGGACAGGGCTATTGAGTCATGAGGATTTAATGGATCAAATACAACGAGTATTAAATCAAGCGAAAGCCTCATGAACGCCCAGTCGAGCCGGTATTGCTCTTGCGGTTGAGACAACATCGCTGGTGATACTAACACATCCCGCTGGCTGTGACCATCCTCTGTGCCAGGCATCGTTGGTGTTTCTTGCTTTTCGACACTTGGTTATCTATCGGAGTCGGCCAATAACACCGATTCCTCATAGAATGGCATGCTTGTACGAGGGCTTGAGTATCGGGGTTGTCAAACAGAACTGTGATATTCGGAAAGTCGATATTTGCAAACGAATTATGGAGCTGGTCTCAAAAGCAAGTGGGAGCTCGCACAAAATAATGCCGGCAATGGACAGGTTTTTGAATTTTTACGCCTAATAATCTACGAGGCACTAATACTCGCTTAACACATAGTACTAGCGTTTTGCTAGGTGGACTAGTACTGCTTCGTCTCAGTCGGGGGGGGGGGGGGGGTTATGGGCCACATGACATGACTATAAAAATTGTTGGAGAAAATAGCTTCCTGGAACAGGTCAGTGAGGACATATTGTGTGCGCGGGCTCTCTAAAAGAATAACCGCTATTGGTGAAGCTCTAATTATCTTTCGCGCCAGCAACAGCAGTATTCAAACCTCTCCTACCACATCTGCAACTTGCGAAACGATGGACAGAATATATGACTACGAAACTGTCATATGTCCCCCTCTAGGACCAGAAAAAGTATATCCGCCACCGCTTCTATTTTTGTGGCGCCATAAAGCCCTGGCACGACTGACCCCGGTAAAAGGTCAACTTCTTGGTATCTGGGACCGTGCAGAGACTGCCATACGACGATTCGAGAACCTCTCGGGAGAAGCACGCAGGTTGGAACTGGAACCCCAAAACCGACCTTGGTGGAAGCGTCATTTCTAGGCACAGCAGTTTCCACCTTCCCGAAGAGCATTCTAAGGTTCACCGGCCGCTAGGAAATCACTAAAGGCACAAGGGCTGGAGGTAGGTTCGGGATTGCGCAGACAAGAAGGGACACTAAGAGATGGTAAATACTAAATATCAAAATTGCTCGAAATTGCACATGAGTAAAGTAGTTAAGGGCAACCTAACCCCCCAGACTATTGGTTTCAAGTGGAAACTCTTTTTATCTCAAATTAATCTACAAAACCTATTACAAATTTACAGTGCTTTTTAGCAATATAACCCTGCACACTTCTCGATCTGCATCATTGAGCCACCAATACCAACGACGACAATCGCCTTTACCTTTAAAAACCGCGCTTAATGCAACCCGCACTTTTACAGTCCTAATGCAACCCCTTTTCAAAAGTTTTAACATCACCCGCCCTATTTCCATGCAGGCCATGGCTCACGTTCCATCATAATACCCTGTCGGCAGGGAAAGAAACGTATCGACAGCAGACTCTGGTGTTAGCATTAAAAAAAAGACACATCGCGAGAAAAAGCCTCTATATAATAACCTTCGAGACTATCTTACCTAAAAGCAACACTACTGGCTTTTTACCCGCGATATCGAGCTTGCCCGCCCGCTTCAGTAAAAGTATCTCGCCTTTAAGGTAGATATCATGGCGTAAATTTACAAGACTAAGCGCAAAAACGCAATTATATACCAAGAACGAGCAAGAGATATTCACAATACTACAGGATTTATCAAAGTATCTTAAAAGCTTTACTAACTTAAATTAAAGCTTTATTTAAAATAGAGCTGCTATTAGCTATACTATAGGTAAAAGCACCGTTACCTAAGTGCTAAGAGGAAATAGCTAAGTAAGAAGTATATACGAGCGCAGATATAGCGCCGGATAAGCATCTTAAAAGAGATTATCTACTTTGCTAATAAGGAGGGAGTAGAGGATAGGGATAATAGGGGCTATATAAAAGACGAAATGCTTAACTATATTATGACGGGTTATAATAGCATCTTCCCTATCTCACGAGACTTAAAGATCGACCTAAGTTAGAGTTAAGGGTTAAGAGAATATCTTTATTTATATGATTTCAATATGTTAAAGCGACGATTATTAGCTTTCTTTTCATGTAGGCTTTAGTGGTAGGCTAATCTTTTAAGCTAGCCTTAATGAAATCAAGGATGTTTTAATAATTAAATTTTATCTCGGAATTTAAATCTAATAATTAGTTTCATTAACCTTTATAACTTTAACTTTTAGGGTTTTTTACCAGAATTCTTTACGGCTAGCATATCCTCTGCTAAAGCTGGCCAATTAGGACACCTAGCTATTATCTATAATATGTTAATAATAAACTCTATTATAAATTTATATTAGACTTACCCTGCTATCTACCAGCATATTGACCCTAGTAATCTATCACGCCTCTTTACTATAAAGGAAGAGTATTGCTTTATATATAGTTGTTAGTAAGTTTTTTTATATACCTAGTATGTAAACTTTACTATATCTAACATCCTATATAGTCCCCTCTATCCTAAGGAAATTTTACTTAATTCTTATCTTTCTTATTTCCTCCATTATCTCTCTACCATAGCTCCTCACCATTGGTATATATACTATCCTAGGGGCTACATAATTTACGCGTATGCCTTGCTTTCTATAGTGTACCGCCATGGCCCTTATTATCTAGATAATAGTACCCTTAGTTGTAGTATAAAGTAGGCTTGGGTTACTACCTAGGATCTTGCTTACTAACAATATATTTATTATCACGCTGCGGCCTAACTTATATATTTCAGAGATAGCATACCGATATATATAGACTATGTTAGTTATATTAATATATATGTCGTGATTCTATCTAGCTAGGTTAAGCTTTGTTATATTATTGATAATACTATTAACTTTAACTATAAAGTAATGAAATATTATTAGTATTATTTTAAAAGTCGGAGATGAATATAGGAGGAGAGATTGTAATTCTGAGAGGGAAATTTGACCGACTTAATTAACTGGACTATTCACTCATGTTTACAAGAATATATATAGCCCTAAACAACTTAACTATTTTCTCAACCGCCCTTTTATATAAATCTTTATCTATAATATCTGTCCATATTGCCTTAGAGATTCCACTCTTTACTTTGATCATTCTTTTTATCTCTATAGCCTACTTAAGTTTATTATCGTGTTAGGCGAGAAGTATAGCGGTTGCTCGGCCATTGCTAATCTCGCCTTGAGATAAGCTAATTAGTATTTTATTTTTACATTGCCATCCCAAACTGGTCGTGGTCTTAAATTCAACACCCGTGAGCATTTTATAGCCCCTCACCTAACATGCGTGAGCCTGCTCCTGACATAATGGCTATATCTCCCTTAAAGTCGAATGCCCTCGGGGAAGTTACGTTGAGGACGAGTCCGACGGCGGCAGATATTACATTAACATATAGCGGAATGCGTATTATAAATTCGAAGAATCACTTTAGCAGCGCATAAAAATTAAAGTTTGAGTTTTAGCATTCTATATTTTAGCATTTGTCCATCGAGGTCGGAAGGTTTTCCCTCATCCCATACGATGTGCCGCAGGCCAATTATCATCATCTCGATCTGCCTCTAACTCCTACCCGCAGCTTCGCCGTCCTGCATAGTAAGACGGTTTAGCCGTGGATCTGTTCGGGGAAACGAAAAACAATAATTAAACGCACACTTGATTCCGATATTTAACAAATTTTATTTTAGTTGCCGCTTGATTATAAAAAACAGGATTTACAAAGATAACGACCATTATTTAAAGCTACGGAGCCAAAGATTACATATGATTATATAAAGTACCATGTCGCTATTTCTTGAGTTACGAATCACCAGCTAGCTAATAGTTAAACTAATCTATAATGCCCTAAAGACTTTATTCCTTAGCCCACCCTATAATATTATTAGCCATATAAGTAAAATTAACTACGTTTTAGGGAGATCTAATTATAGGGTAACCTACTTTTGTATAGATTATTCTGGTTCCCATATATTACAAATTTGTACTTAACTCTCGAAAAGAACTATATATAGTATAGCTTCTTATCTCCTATAAGTATGTTAACTACTTGGCGCCGAGATTAAAAGTCAAAGGTATGGTTAATTTCCACGTATAAGAAGAATAACAGCCCTAATATTAAGTTATCAATATTGCCAAGCATTTATTATCTAATAGTAGTAGATTGACTCTTGAGATTTGCAAAGTGGCTCTCCTTGAGAAAGGCCGGGTAAGCAAAGGCTCCTATAGTATAGATATCACCCTTAGCGAGTTAGTCACAGATATACGGTACGCTAAAGTAGTATTTAATCAGTGGCCCCCCATTATTAGTCTCCCAAAAACACTAAGTTCTAGAGCTTTATATTCTTACCTAATACATATATATTTTATGCCTATTACCTTGTATTTGTCTTTGACTACGCTAACCTATCTTGGAACAGCCTTAACAGCAAACTCCTAATGCTTACTTTTCTATACATCATAGTTAAAGCCTGGATTAGTTATTATATTATGCCGATCTTTATAGTACTTTTACACCGGATTACCTCTAAAGTAATTAAGGCCAATTATTAGATACTTAGCGTCGGCAAAACTATCTATAACAAGTAGCCCATTTTTAAAAAGACCCCAGATGTTAGGAAAATATAGGACAATATTTCTATTTAACTTCCCCGCCAGTAGATAGATGATGTAGGGGTCTATCCCCTCAATTATCTTCTGCGCCCCGCGCGGCTTGCCGGCGTGCAGGTTTCCAGCAATGTAGCAGTTGTCAGGCGGCTTAGCTAGGTAGGGTTGGTCAGCGGCTGACTGCGCCATTGATAGTAATATCCGATGGTATCCCAGAAACGCTTTTCAGCAATGTCGTGTCGTGTCGTGTTCACGCGACCCTGGGCTCCATATTCATCAGAGCTTCCCCTCACGGTCAAGGGGTGATCGGTCAGGGTGGAAGCTAGCGGCAATATAGAAGAGAACGGAAGTTCGCGTACCCCGAATCCGAAGTCGCGGAACCTTTTCTGACTAATTGTGTCGCCCCGTGTACCCAAATGTAAGTTCACTACAGGTTTGACATATAAATAATTAATATAGCCACACTAACTACTATACTAATAATATCTAATTACCTAGTGTATATTTTTAATACTAGACAGATTGATTTTAATAAGCAGTTTAACGATCTAACAATATGTTGAGGGTGGGTAGTTATTTAGATGTTGTGGGCAAAGGAGGTTCAGCGGAGTATATTGTGCAAGATTGCAAAATGCATCATGGTGGCTGGTACAGTGAGGTTAAATGGCGTTCTCTGATTGGCTATAATCTGCTTAGTAAACACAAAGGTGCGCGGCTTCCGATTTTGGGTGCTCGAATTTCCGTTCTCATACGGAATGGCTACCCGCCTCCTGCACTGCTACCTAGCTCCTATCCACTCATGAGCAGATGTGGGTGCACCTTCTGGTGACTGCCACAGGAGAACTCTACATAGATGACAACTTTCTTTTATTGGCTGCCAGCTGAGCCAGTTTCAAGAATTTGTCAATAGAGATATTATTGATGAGTTTGACTAAGCATTCCGAGGTTTTGTAACACTGTCAATTACTTTTTTTCATAAAGCAACACCGATCAATTTCCTCAAATAGCAAGCGATCATAATAGCCCTCGGAGAGAGTCGGCCACCAGTGTGACTGGTTGATTACAAAGTACATCAATGAGCGTACAGGGAACGTGTTCTTTATCCCATGGTATTTAGTCTTTGAGGACCAAATATGTGGTAATTCGGACCGATTAGGACATCCATAACGGCGGACAAGATAATTTCGGCTTGGCGATTAGTCTTAACCTTTGTCCGGCTTAGGCTGTGGAGTGGGTGTGCTTGTTTCTGGGTATCAGTTGCTTGAATCCGTGTTAACACCGTTAACGCCGGACCCCTTTTGAGCATTGTGACAAATCTTCGTGTTCATCTGGTTGTATAGACAATCAAGCACTGATCCGATGCGAATCCCTGTTCACTGATCCGACGCGAATCCCTGTTTCGAGATTTTCTTCGGCTTCAGGGAATAAAGGCATCGACAATCAAGGAGCATTAGATCAACATGACATCCACACCGCCCTTTGATCGAGTATTGAGAGCGTTATATCCTGAGATCGGATATTCGCACCGTACGAAACGGATGGCGCACACCATTTTCTGACTAATCACGCCGCCATATGTGCGCAATTTTAAGTAGTTCGGTTTTCAATCCGTATACATATTCTTGTTATTGAACTACAGGCGGTCCCTTCATACAGTGGTAAACGCTCAAAAACCCAGTGTTAGATAACATACAGTGCCGATAGCAGTAGGTTTGAAATACGCGTATTCGTTTTCGCCATACGATTCGTTAAGTGACTGTACTGACCACTATGTTACATCATGGAATATGACTCGTGAGCTACTTGCAGGTCCGTTCAGATCGTAAGTGTGCTCAACCAAAACCCGTACAAACTGCCTCTCGGCGATATCCTGTCTAAATACTGGCATCCATATTGAAGGTCTTTACTGATGACTGATTTCATGAGCAGGATAACGTAAACTCAATGAAATCTCACCTCTGGAGTTGGGACCGAGAATGGAGCGAAGAATGGGTTATTTGCGTGATATTCTGCCGTCGAGTGGGCCAAATGACCAAGGAGCCAAGAATCAGGAACTGGATGCTACAAATTGCCAAGGAGCCAAGAATTAAAACTGGATGCTTCTACCTTTTACTACTCCATTTACGCGTATTAGCCATATAAGTAGTGCACTCGACTTCGTTCGACGAGTCTCTCACTGCTCCTCATTATTTACGTTGCTCTCCAAGTGAAAGATTTAACAGGCAGTTCTCAACATGGTCTCCCTGTCTCATTTGCAACCAATCTGGGTTGTCTTTCAGCTCATACCTGCTGTCCTATCTATCCCAGCTTCACCAAGACAGACCACAAATGCGTCACCGCTCGTCAGGCTCCCCCATGGAACTGTAGCCGGCGCCCACAACTCTGCATATGACCAAGATTTCTTTCTAGGTTTGCCTTATGCCGAGCCTCCTGTCGGTGACCTCCGCCTCCGCCGCGCGGCTCCTCCCAAGCCGTGGAATGGCACCATACGAACAGATGAATATGGCCCGTGGTGCCTGGGCAACAGTCTAGGTCTCCCCGGCTTCAGTATAGACCCCACGGGGCCATCGAGCGAGGACTGCTTGTACATGAATATTGTGCGACCTTCTAGCGCTGCCACCAACGGTAACGGCTCCGATTCGGGCCCACTCCTCCCGGTGCTGGTATGGATTCACGGCGGCGGTTGGCAAGAGGGCAGTGCCAACGACCCTCGGTACAACGGGTCATTCCTGGTCCGCAACTCGGTCGATATGGGCACTCCCATCATCTTCGCCAGCTTCAATTACCGTCTTGGCCTGTTTGGCAAGATGAGTGGTCCGCCTCTGCAGGAGTCTGGGGCATCGAATCTGCTGCTGCACGATCAACGTCAGGCGCTGGCGTGGATCCAGGAGAACATTGAGTACTTTGGCGGAGACAAGTCTCGTGTGACCATAATGGGCGAGTCGGCGGGCGGCTCGAACGTTGGCCTGCATCTCCTAGCCCCAGATGCCGGTCTATTCAGCGGCGCCATCGCTGAGAGCGGTGGTCCGTATGGCGGATACGGCTATTTCAACGAAACCGAAGCAGCGTCGGCATTTGAAGCAACCGTCAACGCCACAGGTTGCACGGAGGCTGTAGATCCGTTGGACTGCCTCCGAGGCGTACCGGCTGAGGTGCTCCAGGCCGCCAGCATCTCCGTTCCGCAAGCTTTCGTCCTTGACGGTGACATTCTCACCGACCGTGCCTCTCACATCCTGGCCAACGGTGGATTCGTGCAGGTGCCACTCCTGATTGGATCGAACAGAAATGACGGGGCAAGTCTTTTGCAATTGGATATCAAGGCGCATGGACCGGTCAACACCCTTGAAGACTTCGGAAGGATTGCTATATCAACCAATGGCGGTAGACCTATTCAGGAAGATGTGCTGAGCAAATGGTGGGATCTGTACCAGGAGGAGATCGACAATCCGTCGCCAGGAGGCCTAGGTACCGTGGAACCCGATGGTGGCCCAGAGCTCGGAACTGGTTACGGCAAGGCGACCCTATGGTTACAGGACAACTACTTCGCTGCTGGTAGACGTTACAGCAACCAGGTGTGGTCGGATCGCAAGATTCCGAGTTACAGCTACCTGTTTGATACGCCCACTGCCAACCTCCGGCCAGAGGTTGAGGGAGCAACGCACTTCATGGAAATCCCCTACGTGTTTGGGAACAAAGATGCAGTGGGCTGGGAGGACACGCCATACCCTGAGGATCCGGACCTGAGGGCCAAGCATCTTGCGCTTGTGGATACAATGAGTAGCATGTGGATCAGCTTTGTCGCGACAGGAACCCCTAATCAACATAAAGGTCAGTAGCGCTCCACTTCTCGTTGCCATCAATCTCCCCGTACTCGCCTGGCTTAGCACACATGACTGACTTGCGAGAGCAGTATCTGAACTCAACATCACATGGCCAGAGTGGTCTCGGGACAGCCCGACGAACATGGTTTTCAGTGCAACGGAAGGTGTTCATGTACAAGCAGATACTTGGAGAGAGGAGGCACTGCAGTCCTTCGTTGATTTGGCCGATGAGCTCAGGAGGTAGCGGAGTGGCTGATCATCCAGCACTGCCTGGATTTTAATACCATATTACGGTCCTCCTCGGAACTATCCTTAACCTATGTATGACACAGACATCTGATTAATATTTTTCGATTCACACTAGTTTCATTCAGCCGACTTGACCCTCAGGAGGCTTCCTGGTCCGTCCTCCTGAGACTGCCTCTGAGAAAACTCACAGTAACCAAATTTGCAATGGAATTCGTCTACATAGATGTTCTACGTGCCCCAATCCCCGTGAGTTCGTAACTATGGACACAGGAAACAGAAGCTATGATGCATGTCCGTAGGCAGTCTTAAGGGATGGGTACTTGGCGACCAGGACCATAGCGAAAGAAGTTGCGATAAAGACACTGATTAGCAGCTTTATATTCGATGTTATTTGATTACAATGATCTAAAAATCGAGTATTACTCTGATTGAATAATTACAGTAGATCTTGAAGGTGCTGCCGTTTAGAAGAAGGTGTTCGTGACTGATAGATCCGAACTAATGCCACCGTTAGGAAATTTAAATGAGCTCTATAAGGTATATATAGTAGTACGCATAACGTGTTAAGCCACGCAAGTGCCCCGGACATGAAACCAGCATTGGAACAAAGAACTCGAAGATTGTGAAACATGCAAAATAATGTCTTAATTTAAAAGAATTCTGCAGTAGTGACGTTGACACAAAAATAATATCTAATAGTCGAGCTAGTATCAGTATATATCTTAGATATCAGTCTCAAGATATAAGTCCATCAGTAACACGTTAGGCTATGTTAGATTAAAGTCGTAAATAGATTTTGCTACAGCATTGCGGACTCTAGTGCTATATATAAGTATGATTACAGCCAACCATTTAAAAGCTGTAAACTTTTCAGCACCAGTAGTATTATAGCTAATAGGCATAGTAGTATCTTAGACCTTTTCCAATTAATATAATATAGAATCTATGCATTCTCGACTGGCCACCAAATAAAGCTAAGAGACCTCTGAGCTACTAAACCAGACCAGACTTAATTCAGGAATATAAATTAATAGCCAAGATGTTATATATATCCTTATCCCCTTATTCGATATACAATGCCTTAGGCTTGTATATATAGATCTTGCTAGACTTGTTACTCTTTAATACAAGTCGTGGGTTATCCTTACTTGCCTTAATATTCTTCTTGTCAACCTCCTTCTCTTCCTGCAGAATCTTAACTACTTTGCTATCTACAAACCCCGGTAGCGCTTTCTACTCAACTTACTAGCCTATATCTGGTAGTTTATCCGCTAAGCCCTGCGTTTTAGGATCCTACAAATTATTGTGCTTTAAACTAACCTTGCCCTCTACCTCGGTACCATTTATTTCTAACTTGTTGGCTGCGCTTCCTTTACTCGTAGATCCTTTTGCTTCTTGTTTGGTACTGCCTTATGTTAGTTCTTATTCTTATGTTTTGTTTTATGTGGCTTGTCTTTGTTATTATTATCGTCATTCTTGATAGAAACCTTGCTTTTAATATCTTTATTTAAGTCTTTGCCAGAGTTGTAAACTTTATCAACCTCGGCTTTTTGGTCCTTATTTACTTTGGCCGGCTCCTTATTATTGACTTTATTGTCTTTTAGGACCTCCTTTACGTCCTCTGGGTCCGGCTCTTAAGCTTTGTCACTAGCAGCATCCTCCTCTATGTTATCTAGGACAAATTCCTAGTCTTCGGCTAGGTTGTAGTCATTAGTAACGTCTTTGCCTTTAGGTTTCAAGTCTGCCATAATATTGTATTCCTTTCTTTACGAACACATTAAAGTAGTATAATGGAAGGCTGTTGTCATGCTTCGTGACTAGGGTTTATGTGCATGGGATTAAGAGTCAGAGTATGGGAATTAGGAGCTGGCGCTCTGTTTTACATATTAGCCGCCGAGCTTAGGTGCTTGACGTCAAGCTTAACTAAAGCCTCCTGTGGAGTTCTGGTCTCAGGATAGCCCCTGCGAAGCTCCTATGCGTCATGACCGCGGGGGCTGGGATCAGGGAGGCCAAGCACCCCGGCTTGGTGGCTAGCTCCGAGCTATGTGCAACGATGGCAGCGCACGGTCGACGGTCTCTCTCAAGCTATGGGCTAGACTTGCCGCACTGTCTGCAATAACTTAGAAACACTGCTCCTAGTCAAGCGCGTTACCACGACGATCACATTCGCTTTTACACTTCTCTGAGTTCTGGTCTGTATAGGCAAACGCTCCAGATATATCATGTCCAGGTGGCGATGGAATTCCGCCTGGCCTGTGCGGGAACCTCTCTTAATACTGCATCAAAGTCCCCGACACGGGACAAACGCAATGGGGTCGAACATCTGACCGTCCTACAAATCTAAATGAGTGCCGTTCCCTGTGGTCCGAGGGTATCGTGCTTCCTGATCCTGGCTTTCAGGCTATCGCCCCGGGCATAATCGTATCGCAATAATGATCTATGATAGCAAGCCCGTCCAAACTGGCCCCTGAATCTAGATTTCCTTAAAACTGCAAGGAATTGACGCGCTCTTTAGGCCCTGCATGCAGACTTCAGAATCAAGTTTGTTGAGAGATAAGTGAGGCTAATTACTGCATAAGGAAGATTCGGAGACGATGTCCGAACCAGCGAATTGAGTCCCGACATGAATCCCCTGCGTCCCGACTTTGACCAGCTGGACGATGATCATCCTCCGTGTCGTACGAAGACCCGCCGCGAGACAAATGATCGTCAGTCCGACAGCCGAGAGGAAAGGCAGTCTTTCACAAAACCATTGTTTGGAGATCCTTCAGTTCGCCTGCATAAATCAACTCGAGACCCGAGAAGATCAAGAAACTGGTGAAAAAATACATTGGATGAGCAGTTTCTCTTGCCTCAATTAACTCGTCTCCATGTTCCCTGCAAAGGCAAAGTCGATAAATGACGTGCTACCGAGATATCGAAAATTCGTGGAAATCTCTTTCCAGAAAGCGAATTGACAGCCGTATTGCACTCCAGGATTGTCGGATGCCGGCTTGTGTCAGTTCATAGTCGCACCGACTGCCGAAAGGATGAGTACTTGCAGCCCCACAATACATTGCCCACGTCACTGAAGGATTCTAAGCTCGTCCATCCCGGCGGTGTTTGCATTGCCAGTGACTGAGAAATACAGCGAAAGACACTGCGGCGTGCTGTTAAGGCATGCGTTCCACACGTCAGCTTACCAGCTGTGGTAGAGGGATCCTCGAACCACAAAATGCGGCTTCTGCCTGTGAGACATGTCAGCTCAACCGGAGCAGCCGGAGGAAAAAGTCCTACCCAATCGCTTGAATGGACTAACGTCAAATAAGCTTTCAGAAAAGCTTAGTTAGGATTCACTACCTAGTAGATTCACGTGCGAATGCCCTTGATGCGCAAGAGCTGAATGCACACGGCCTGTGGAGTCTTGTGACTCCCCTCAGGAGGCTCGCACTTGCAGAAGCCGAGAAGTCCGACCCTCGGGGAGTCAAGTGCTACGGGAGGAGGACGGCGGCGAATATAAAAGACATAAAAGGTTTCGTTAATCTTGCTGTCAACTTCAGATGACGGGCACAACAGCAAGAACTTTACCTTTCAACCATTCAGAGACAATACATCAGAGACTTCAGCCAAAAAAAAAAAGAATCCGGATATTCGCGCCCAAAAAAATGGATGGCGCGCCCAATTTCATGACTAATCATCAGAGTTGTGACAAATTGGAACTCAGAGTTGTGAATATACAAGAGATATACAGATATACAGATATACAAGATATACAGATATACAAATATACAGATATACAGATATACAAGACCCTAGATATACAGATATACAAGATATACAAATGTATAGATATACAGATATACAAATATACAGTATATCTTGTATATTTGTATATCTATTATACAGTTATACAAATATACAAGTAAATATACTTAATTAATTTAATAATAATATAATAATTTAATAATTTAGTACCTAAATATACTTTTATTACTAGTATAATTCTTTTACTTTTAGCTTATATTTTATTTAATATTTATATATAATATAAACAACTTAAATTTATTAACTAGTACAAATTACTACTATTTATTATAACATTTATTTAAATTACTATTTTATATTTTTAATATGTAAAACTATCTATATGGACTATACTATTAGTATATTAAATTATATAAATTAATCTAAATCACTATTATCCCCTTCTTCTAAGTCTGTATTAGATTCGCTAGATGATTCTTTATATAAATCTGGATATTTTTTAACTTTAAGTACTTTTTTCTCTTTTTTATTATATTTTAATATAAGTAGTTCCTTTCGTGTAGTATGTTTTAAATTAGTACGCCTATTAGTAATAATATTTGTTCCACTATTAAAATTACCCTTAATAGTAGCAGAAGTAGCTGGAATATTTAAATATTTAATAGCTAATATTGATAAGTAAGGATATAAAGCTTTATTTAACTCCCACCATTTAAAGATTAAAAACTAAATAATAATAAGTATTAGTAAAATGTATATATATATATATTATTAAGGTTATTTACTTACTTCTCCTGGTTTAGGTGTTTTTTTTAAATACTTTTCAATTTCTTCTTTTAAGTTATCATTAATATTATTATTTGATGAATAATTAATTCTATTAGTTGGAAATAAAGAATTTAATATCTTTTTCTCTTTTATTTTTCTATGGTTTTTCTTTTGAGGTGATGGGTTTTTATTTGTTAAATCAATATAAATTTCGTTTTGATTAATTAATGGCGGCGGTAATATAGATTCTACTTCTTTTCCTTTATCGTTTTTAATTTTATTATAAATCCTATAATGAAAATTAGTTATTAATATATTAAATAATAAATATAAAAGTATAAAACTTACTCTTTTAGTTGAATAAATAATAGTTCTTTAATATATTCAATCTTATTAAAAGAAAACCCTAGCTCTCTTAAAGCTATTATATTCTTTCGTGGATCTAATAGTGTAGAAAATATATATGTTTTATGTTTTTTAACATCTTTAGTTGTCCATATAAAGTTGGTTGGAAAGTAATTATTTAATTTGTCTAGCCCTTTATTAATAGCTTTTATAAAAGATTGGGCATATAGATGTAATAAAACCTATTATATATTATTAATTTACTACTTTTAAATCTTTTAATAAATATAACTTACTCCATCTTCTTCTCCTAGATTTAATTCATTAATATATAGCTGTTTTAAATTTAATAGCTTTTTATATATATTTTTAATAAAGCTTAGCGTTAAACTTAAAGTAGGGTAGCTTAAACCTTGTAATTGTATAGTTGGCTTGTAAAAAAGATATAAAATATCTCTTAAATTTGTTAATTGTATCTAATCTCGTTCGGAAATAAATATCTCTTTTAATAGACCATGGTTAAAGTCTTTAATAAGTTGGTTAATAGGATATTGAAAGTCTAATGCTATATCTAGCATTTTATATAAAGAATTCCAACGAGTATTAATATCTATTAATAAAAAGTTAGCTTTAAATTAAATTAAATGATTAATATATAAGTACCTATTGGAATTAAAGTTCTATTATCTTCTTTTTCAACTTTATTATTAAGTTTATACTCATAAAGAATTTCAAGCCAATGCTTTCTTATTTGTTGATTTCTTTTAACTATAATAGTAATTCGTCGAATTTTATTAGGTAAACCTATTATTTTAGGGTATTTAGTTAGTATATACTTGTCTATTATTAATAGTTAATTAAAATATACCTAGTAATTTGTTTAAAGTTATTTCTTTTTCCGTTTTAGAAATAGTTTCCTACTCTTCTCTATTTAATGTAAAAATATTTGATAATTTGATTTCTTGTAATTCTTTACTATTAATAGTACTTTTATTAAAGCTATTAATAATAGCTTTTGCTGTTAAATTAAATATATGAGCTGTACAGCGTATATCATTTTCAAACTCATTATTATTCTCTATAAAATATTCGTTTTTAAAGTTCTCGATAAATGTATTATTGTTTGAACCGTTATCTCGAGTTATACTATATATATTAGTTACTATACTAGTTAAATAAAATAACTTAAATTAAAATAATTAGATAAATTACCTATTAATAGTATTTAAAGGTAGCTCTAATGGAATAGCTATATTATTTTGAAAAATCTTGAATATATAATCTCTACTATGGGCTTTATGTAAAATTTCAAACCCTAGTTTATTATATGTATTAGTAAAAGACTTTAAATAATATAATATATTTTATTACCTATTAGATGATAGTCTGGCTTGTAATCTTTATTAATAAAATTCATTATAATACCTAAATACCCATAAGAATTAATGGAAGTCCAGATATCTAATTGTATTGAAATTCCGGTATTATTTTCAATTTGTTTTTTTATAATTGTTTTAAGGTCTTGTATAGTATTATTATAGGAAACTCGTAAAAAAGCTCGTAGCTTTCTATAATATATTTTAGGTGTATTTCTATATAATTAATAAATTAGTAAGTTATTAAATATATAAAACTATTAAATAATATATAACTTACTCATTTAAATATTCCGTTAATTCGTTAAAGCTTTTAGAAGATAAAACATGAAAAGATAGGTTATTAGAGGATAGAAAATTAATAATCTTCTCTAAATAGACTTTATTATCTATATTTAGATTCTGAGAAAACCCTCGTTTTTTTCGATTTCCACTAAAAGATTCACTAATAGATAATTGGGTACTTTGTTGAGAGTTTATCTCTAATTCCCGGTGAGAAGCCTCGTTATAATTACTTCCTAATAAAAATAAATTAATATAAATTCTTTAACTTAATTTAATATAAATATAATAATAAACTTACTTTTTATTTTTGTATTTTCTTCTTTATTAGTAGTAGCTATTATTTTATGTTTATCTTTATAGTGATTTATACCATTAGAGCTAATTTGAGCTCTAACAGCATTATAGCTAAAATAACTTTTACATCCTGGCATAGTACAAAAGAAAACAACTTTTCGAGGAGTAGAATAGTCAATTTCTAATAGTTTATAAGTAAAAAGGCCTGCTGTAATAGCATAAGCATTAGGTGCTTTAAAGATAAACGTAGATTTATTTCCTTTTTCGTTTTTAAATTCTTCGCTTTTTTTATTTGGCTTTTTAAAGATATTAGGGGTAGGAACTATATTAACGCTACTATGGTTACTATTAGAGTAACTATCGTCGTTAGGATCAGATTCCTGAGCCGGTCGAATTTGATATCCAGACTGAGAAGGTCTAGAAGGTCCAGCAATAAAAGAATTAAAAGAATCCATATTTATATAGATTTTTCTAATATATAATAATAATAGATAGACTAGTAAGTTAAGGTTATAACTATTGATAAGTTGTTAAAATCTTAGTTAATATAAACTTAGATAAGGAAAAGAAAGAAAGAAAAGATAAAAAGAAAAGTAGAATAATAAGCTAAATATATAATTAAATTTATTAGTCTATTAGTCTAGTAGTCTATTAGTCTATTAGTCTATTAGTCTATTAGTCTATTAGTCTATTAGTCTATTAGTCTAGTAGTCTAGTAGTCTAGTAGTCTAGTAGTCTAGTAGTCTAGTAGTCTAGTAGTCTAGTAGTATAGTAGTCTAGTAGTCTAGTAGTCTAGTAGTTTATAATAATAAGCTATTACTATAGAATAGATTACTGTTATAAAATAAGTTATTATTATAAAATATACTATTACTATAAAATAAACTATTAATATAGAATAGATTAAGGCTATAAAATAAGCTATTATTATAGAATAGACTATTACTATAGTCTAAACTATAGTCTATAACTATATAATAAATGTATATAAATAAAGATCTTCTTTATTAAATTATTATTAATAAAAGTAAAATAAATAGTAGATATCTAATAAACTATTAAGCTATTAGCTTACTATATATCTTTTTTACTTATTATATAGTCTAAATATAAAACTTATATTATAGTTTTAAAATAAAGAAAATTCTATTAATCTACAGAATAAAAAATTGTTTAAAATAGTATAGGTATATATTAGCTCACCCTAAACTATACTAAAATAACTAAGAAACCCTAACCCTACTTAGAACCCCGCTCAGAAGCACAATTACTACGACGACCCTTCTGAACATGCCTACAATGCATACGAATTTGACACTGAGAAATAAAGACTTTCTCACAGTCTAGACACAAATAGCACCTAGGATATCCATCAGCCTCAAAGTACTATTAATAAATTAGTATATATTATAAATAAGGGTTAGGAATAAGTATTATTTACTTACATTATACCATAAAGCATAGCCATAGTTATAATCAACTATGTCGATAAATTCACGTTCTGGGTGGTACATTAAAAAGCATTTCCAGGCATTATTAGGACACTTTTCTTGAGTAATTTCCTTATACCAGTGCTATATAATAGTTAGTATATATAATATTAATAAAGGGTTAGGGTTATTACTTACTTCTTCAGCATGAGGGGAGGGCTGTTGAATTTAGCCAGCATTATATGCGTCAGCAAGAGCATCAAGTTCCTCGTCTGTTAAAAGCTATAATAGGGTTAATAGTTGGTAAGATATACTATTAAATGGAGCAAAAAAAGGGCTAATTTTAAGTATACTTACACAAGGAGTTTCTACTTCTTGTGTAAAGATATTGCCTAGAAAAGGGAGGGGGCTCGATGTTAAGAAGGTCGGTAAGATTTAGTTCGTCGTCTTCAAGTGGGACCGTCGAATACTATATAAAAATTATCAATAAATAGAGCCAAAAAAGGGCTATTTAATGATATATAACGTACCTAAAAGAACGGATGGTCAGGGTCAACAGCAGGGTTTTTATCCACGGGGGACAGAGATAAAGGTGAGGGAGGGAGGGGGTGTTGGGCCGCAAGCTAATTAGATAATTAGGGTTAGGGTTAATAATACTTTCTAGGGTTAAATACCTCTAATTCAGCTAGCTGAATAGTAGCTTGAGCTAATTTAGTATCCATAGTAGAAGGGTGAAGCTAAAATAAAAATATTAATAAAAAGAAAAAGAGTAAAAAATAGGGTAATAGAAAGACTTACTGAGGTTTGCGGCTTGTCTATTAGCTGAATAGGGTTGTAAGGAGTGTTTTCACGCCCCTCAAATCCATTTGACCCCTATAATATATTAGTATTAAAAAAGAATGAGAAATAAAAGAAAAAAAAGAAGAAAAAGAAAAAGAAAAAAAGAAAAAGGGGGAAAACGTACGTAATAAGGAGGATTACTAGGGTTATACGGCAAATCGGCGGTACTCAAGTGGGGGTTAGGGTTCTATAATATTATTAGTGATAATAAAAGAAGAAAAAAAGAAAAAAGACGTACGGTAGGGGGTAGGGTGTCGATAATAGAGTCGATAAAAGTGGAAAAAGCGAGCTTTAGGAGCTCGGCTTGGGCACGACGGGTAATGTAGGAAGACATTGTAAATAAGGGTTAGGGGTAAGAGATATAAGTGTGTTTTAAGTAGTAGAGTAGTAGGTAAGATGTGTTAAATCGATAATAAAACTGATAGAGAGGAAGGAAAAAAGAAAAGAAAGAAAGAAAGGAATAGCCTCTATATTTATGTTTGATTTCAAGCTACTATAAACACTTACTATAGGCTTTAGAAAGTCTAAATAATAGATAGATAGGCCGGAAGCCGTGGAAAGTCTAAATAATAGTCTATTAATGGATAAATAAGCCGGAAGCTATGGAAAGTCTAAATAATAGATATATAAGCCGGAAGCTATGGAAAGTCTAAATAATAGATATATAAGCCGGAAGCCGTGGAAAGTCTAAATAATAGTTTATTAATAGATAGATAAGCCGGAAGCTATGGAAAGTCTAAATAATAGATAGATAAGCCGGAAGCTATGGAAAGTCTAAATAATAGATAGATAAGCCGGAAGCTATAGAAAGTCTAAATAATAGATAGATAAGCCGGAAGCTATGGAAAGTCTAAATAATAGATACATAAGCCGGAAGCTATAGAAAGTCTAAATAATAGATACATAAGCCGGAAGCTATAGAAAGTCTAAATAATAGATACATAAGCTGGCAGCCTTGAAAAGTCGAGATAATAGATAGATGGGCTGGCAGCCTTGAAAAGTCTAGATAATAGATAGATAGGGCTGGAAGCCTTAGAAAGTCTAGATAATAGATAGATGGGCTGGCAGCCTTGAAAAGTCTAGATAATAGATAGATGGGCTGGAAGCCTTAGAAAGTCTAGATAATAGATAGATGGGCTAAAAGTCTTAGAAAGTCTAATAATAGATAGATGGGCTAAAAGCCTTAGAAAGTCTAAATAATAGATAAATCAGCTAGAAGCCTTAGAAAGTTTATATAATAAATAGATTATATAAATAGATTAGATAGATAAATTAGATAAATAAATTAAATAGATTGCTAAAATTAAATAAATGGGTTAAATAATAAATTAAATAAATAAAACTAAAAATAAAGTCTAAAAGTATATAATATAGCCTAATTTATATATTTTTAAAAAGACTTAACTTAATTTAGTTATATACCTGTATACTTATATACCTAGGTATACAAATATACAGATATATAAGACCCTTAGGTATACAGGTATATAGTTGTATACTAAACTGTTACAACTCTGTAGACAATATAAATAAATATATTACCCGGCTTACACGGGGCATATATATACACTATATAAGTAAAGTCAGCTATATAAGGGACGAATATCTAATATAAATATGAATTTGTAGACTCTATAGTATAAATAAACTGACGCTTGACTTAATATGTGTAAAATTATCGTGTTACCCGTAAAATTGTAATAAAGCAAAGCTGTAGTATGTGTAACTTATATAAATAAGTTGACTACGTATAATAAAAGATGTGAAGCGATTAAGAGGATACGAGTTCAACTCGCCCTTAGATTAGCTTTTTGCCCTTTTTTAAGTCTTTAGGGTTTTTTACTTAATAATAGGCCTTGGCTTTTAATAATTAGACGTTTTTTCTTATTAGGGTTTTTATACTAATAAATAAAGAATATACTTTATTTTAGTATTATTTTTTTTTAAAATAAAGGCTTTTTATTAATATTAAAGATATTTTAAACTAATATATAAATAATATTTATATAGACTTTTTATTAAATATTAATATATTTTACTATTTATAGATTATTTTTATTATAATTATATACTTTAGTTAAACTTATATATATTTAATATATTATCTTTTATTAATATTTTGCTTAAAATAGGCTTAGATAGCTAAATATATTTTTAAAAGTTTTATTTATAGTTTAAAGATTTTTTATAGCTTGAGTCTTTAAGTTATATTTATAAAAGTTATATGGCTTTATAGAGACAAATTAGCTCTATAATATATATTATTTAGACTTTTTTTAATTTATATAAGTTGTATATATATATAAAATTTGTAGTTTTATACTAAAAACTACAAACTATAAAACTATAAAACTACAAACTATAAAACTATAAAACCCTTTAACTATCATTACTATATTTATATAGTATAAATGTAGTAATATAGTAATATTACTATAATGTATTAAATTTGTCATAACTTTGTCTATTAGTCTATTAGTCTATTAGTTTATTAGTTTATTAGTTTATTAGTTTATTAGTTTATTAGTTTATTAGTTTATTAGTTATTAGTTTATTAGTTTATTAGTTTATTAGTTATAGTTTATTAGTTTATTAGTTTATTAGTTTATTAGTTATTAGTTTATTAGTTTATTAGTTTATTAGTTTATTAGTTTATTAGTTTATTAGTTATTAAAATATATAATAATGTTATAAGTAAAAAGTAATTCTTTTTTTTAACCTTTTTAAGTTAAATATATCTTATATATAATTATTATATTATTATATTATTATATTATTGTATTATTGTATTCTTGTATTTCTATATTATTGTATTCTTGTATTCCTGTATTATTGTATTCTTGTATTCCTGTATTATTATATCTTGTATTCCTGTATTATTACAACTCTAGTTGTCATACTTAAATAAGTAAAATACAAAGGCCTTGGGTTAACTTATAAAATACAGGTTTTTTTTAAGTCTTTTAAAAAGACTTAATAGATATAAATTAAATAATAAATAGCTAATAGCTAATAGCTAATAGCTAATAGTTAATAGCTAATAGTAAATAATTAATAATTAATAATTAATAATTAATAATTAATAATTAATAATTAATAATTAATAATTAATAATTAATAATTAATAATTAATAATTAATAATTAATAATTAATAATTAATAATTAATAATTAATAATTAATAATTAATAATTAATAGTTTAGATATTAATTATTAAAGCTATTTAAAAGAACTAATATAAATAAAGTAGTAAATAAAGTTTATAAAAAGCTATTTTATTAATAAAAGATAAATAAATATAACTTTTAATTATATAATTATATAATTTATATATTCTTTTATTATAACTCTAAAATTCCTTATTAGTAGCTTTTATATAGTATTTTTTAATTGTTTTTTTGGCTTTTTGTTTTTTTTAAGCTTAAATTTACTATAATAAGAGTATTTAAGTAAAACAAAATGTAAACTAAGAGTATAATAAATATATTATTAATAAAAGTATATTTAAATACTTGTATATTTGTATATATATTGTATAGATATACAAGATATATAGATATATAAATATACAAATATACAGATATACAGATATACAAAACCTTAGATATATAAATATATAGATATACAGTATATCTGTATATTTATACATATACAATATACATTGTATATAATTTTGTCACAACTCTGGCCTTGGGCTAAAGAAGGTTGTTTCGGGTATATGGGGTCCCTGGGGTATGTGATGCCTGTTGGCTTGCTGGGCCTGGAGTAATGTTTTGCTAGGTGACTGCTGGGCCTGGTGTAGTTAGGGGTAGCCGGGTTAGTTGTTCTATTGACTTGATGATAGTGGTAGGGAAAGAGGTACTGCCTGGGGTAGAAGGAATAGGTGTTTGTATATTTCTTCTAGGTGGTTTTTAAAATTGTTGTGCTATTTTCGACTTAGGCGTAAATTTAACCTTATGGGCTTTGTCTTCTGGCTACTTAGGGCAATAGTCTTCTTTAAGGAGGGTAAATAGTTGGTTGGTAATATGGGTGCTTCTTATATTGCTGGTATAGATGCTGTGGGCCTGGAGAAAGCGCCGGAGCTCTAATTGCTAGCGGCTCTTAATGACTCTAAAGCTATCAAGAGTCTATTTCTTAAAGTAGGTTTGATACTTGCTGAGAAGTTTGTTGTTAATAGTATAAATTTCCTGTAGCTTATCTAGTGCTCTAAGTAGGTATATTGTTATTTAGGTAGGGTTTTGGCTTAAAGGGTTGCTTGGGGCTTTTTATTAGGAGTGGTTAATATAGGCCCAGCTTATTGTTAAGACTGTGTATTGTTGGTAAAGGGTATTGAGGTAGGCCTTAAGGAGGTCTGTGTAGTCTTACCCTCTAGCTAGGGTAGTGTCTGCTACTGGGAATATAGTAGTTGATGAAAAAGAAGCGGTCTTGGCTATTGCCTATTATTTACGGGCTAGCTATAAAAATTTAAATCTAGGATACTAATTGACTAATCTAACTCGTGTCTTTATGGTTACCCTTTCTATGGTTTAAAGAAAAGGAAGGGAAAGAGGAAAGTTTAACTAATTTAACTCAAGTCTTTGTAATTATCCTTCCTATAGGTTAGGTAAAGGAGAAGGGGAAGGACTAGCCACTATAGGTATAGTTCCTGTTATAGTTGAGAAAGGTCTCGTCTTTTGAGTGTAAAGAAGAAAGGGGACTAACTACTGTAGGTATAGTTTTTATTATGGTTGAGGATGGCTATTTTGGCTTATTGAAGGAGGAGGACTATTAGAAGAAGGACTAGTAGAAAAAGGAGGAAGAGGACTAGCTACTACAATATTTGTGTTTCTTTAGTAGGTGGTTTGTTTGTTTACTTCTAGGAGACTAGAAGAAGGAGGAGAAGGTAAAGGTAAATAAGCTAAAGGTGAAAAAGGCGGAGGGGCTGCCGCCGTTATAGTTGATGATGTCGGCTTTAACGAGGAGCTACCGCTACTGTAGTTGGCGATATTGGCTTTGACGCGAGTGGTGGTGACAAGAGTTGGTATGCCGTTGTCTGCGGTAACTAGGTAAGCGGTAATAGTGGTGTCGGCAGAAGGCAGGGGCGCTGTTGTCTATGGTAACTAGGCAAGTGGTGGTGGTGACGAGAACTAGTATACTGCCGTAATGGTAAGCGGTAAAGAGATCTAGATAAGAGAGAGAAAGAGAGAGAGATATTGTTGCCTGCTGCTACTAAATAGTGGTAATAGTACTGGGGTAGGAGTGTTGTTGTTAGTAGTAATAAGGTAGCCGTAGCCTTTCTAGTAGCCTTGGATCTGCAGAAAAGAGGGTATTGTGATACTTACTGCTACGGCTTATGACTGGCATAAGAACTATTTACCTGCAGGTGGTGGTTATTGGTAAATGGCACCTATTACTGTGTAGTCTGATGGGTAGAGTTGCCCTTTTGAGTGGTTATCTTAGTTATATACTACTAAATGTAATAAAAGAGGGGTAGGTAAGGGTTTTGGTGTTCTGGGCATGGTTTTGGGCGTTTTGGGTGGCTGTGCTAAGTGGCTAAGGGAGTGTAAGGGGGCCTGGGCAAGAGGTTTGTGTGTAAATGGTAGGGTAAGTGCTTAAGGTTAGTACCTGTTCTGCTGGTAGTTGTTTAGGTGGCAAGAAGGCTATTGTCTAGTAAGAAGCCCTTTTGTAGAAGAAGGGGAAGGGGCAAAGAACGAGGCCGTGAGAGTGTTCTTTGCCTAGGGGATGGGGATATTGTAGGGAAGGTGTGATGGTGTGTACTGCTAAATAGTTGGTTCTTTGTGTAGAAGGTCGTTGTTGGTATAGCGGGTTTGTATAGGTGTTGGTTTCTTTTCGTGATACTTTGTGGTAAATACCTGGCTTTTCTGGGGGTCTTTGCTAGGAAGGAACTTCTAGTCTTTAGTGGTTGGATCTTTTGGGGTACTAGTAATGATGACTGCCTGGTCTGGTTATTGGTTAGTGGTGGCTGCTTTCTTTTGATTGTGTAGCGTAGATATTGTGGTCTGCTTTGTTGGCTGTTAACTGCTTGCTGGCTGACAAGATCGATAAAGGTCTGGTGATGGATCTACCTCTTTGGACCTAGCTGTTAGGGACTGATGGGGTAGTTAATTACTGATTAGTGTTGGTATGGCCCTGACTGCTAAGGGTTAGGGGTCTTTGTACGTGTAAATAGGGGCGAGTAAAAGGAACTACTGTATGTGTCTGGGTACGGGTTTGATTCTTGCTATAGAAAGAAGAAAGGAAGTTATTGCCATCGTGGGTGCCGAAGTACTTGGTGTAGTGGCCAGCCCTCTGCTGACTAAGCCAGACCGGCCCTTCTAATTGGCTACAGCCGGGCCGGGCGTGCGGTCCCTTCAACGGTCACCAAATCCACACCGACCTCCTTTCCTCTCCAAGCGCTCGGGGCTTCAAGTCCGCAAGGCGGTCACAGAAGCCGTTCTCCTAGGGAGCACAGTAAGCAGGTATGTGGATGACCGGCGGACTCGAATTGAGAAGTGCTATCATGAGACGAAGAGAGGGAAGACAGGCAAGGCAGTGGAGATGTCGAAAGATTTGACAATAGTAGCACCATATTAGCGCATTTGACACTCGTCCGGTTTTAGGCTACAAGGGTGCTATGTATATCAGAATTATTCTATCCCAATAAAACATCAAATACTTATTTCAGATCCTTATAGGCCGGGCTCTTCCTAACGTGTTCCTCCCAAGTTGTAAGATCATCCTCTAGGATCCGGCGGGTTAACTCATAAC
This sequence comes from Diaporthe sp. PMI_573, assembly GCA_021399435.1. Classification (NCBI taxonomy): domain Eukaryota; kingdom Fungi; phylum Ascomycota; class Sordariomycetes; order Diaporthales; family Diaporthaceae; genus Diaporthe; species Diaporthe sp. PMI_573. The sequence goes on from JAJTUP010000101.1 coordinate 179,082, forward strand.
TCTCTCCAACAAAGTAGCCATACTCGGCGATGAGTTTCATGTTGTCAACCATGGTTTCTTTCATCAATCCTGGTCCTTGAACGAAAGCACCCCATGAATCAAAATCCAGCTCATGCCAACTTGCGCCCTTACCAGCCTCGGGGAACACTTTCTTGAATGTCGCGATGATTTCATCGCCGGTAACGTCGCCTGAGGTACCCAGCACATGCTTGCCGACAACCTCATCCCAGTGCAGAACGATGGCCTTGATAAATTTGCCAGTGTCTGCCGTGTCGAAGAGGGCGACTGGACGATCTGCACCGAACGGCAGGAAAATAGCATACGCACCATCGTGAGCCGGAGATGGCTGCAACAGACGCGTTGAGTAATTAGTCATGAAGCTTCCAGGCAGGAAAAATGCTGCTGGACTGCCAATGCTTCGCACATACTCTTCAATCCGAGCTTTGGTGTCAAAGTTGTATACGTGGGTCAGGACCCCGTTTGTCAGTTTCTGGGCGTACGGGAGGGAAGACCAGATATATTGGCGAACTCCAGCCTCCTTGGCCGCATCGGCCAGATTTCTGCCCTGTTGCAGCTCGAGCTCAATGTCAGCTTGACCCCAGTCCGTATTTCCAGTGGTGGTCATGGAGAAAACGGCGGTTGAGCCCTTCAGGGCTGCCAACAGAGATGCCTTATCGTTTGCGTCGGCCTGTGACGATCAAAGTTAGCTTCGTCGTTGGCGGGCCGAAACGCAGTTTACATGTGTGACTCGTTCTAACAGAAATATTGACATACAACGACGACTTCAATGCCCTTTGTAGCAAGCGCCTTGGCTCCCTCAGAAGTAGCATCCCGAGTGACTGCGCGAACAGTCCATTCTGATTTAAGCTTGGGATCATGCGTGAATATTTTGACGACACTACCGCCTTGGGAGCCGGTGGCGCCAAATACTGTAATGACCTTTGCCATGTTGATGGTTTGTGAGGAGGGATAACGACGTAGATTGGGCAGATCTGATTAGCTGGAGCTGGAATGATACTCTGAGCATGTATTAAAGGTATGGGGGGGAATGTAAACGAGAATCATCAGGTGTTGGTTTTATATACTTGAGCAACCAAGAAGCCAGCACGTTTAGCACCCTTGCCTCATTGCGTGTTGCCCATCTGACGTTTTCGGAGTTAAGCAGTCGTCAATTGAGATAAGGAGCTGACGCCGAACGCGGAACACCAGTTTTCTTTTCGTGAGAAATGCTGAGTAATACAACCAACACGCACTCCCCACAAGCCTAGGGGGCTAGAGTCGCTTTCGGCGAACTCATCAAAAAAGATTGTAGGTGCAAACGCCGACGAAGCTCCGACTGGGCTCGGCTCGCTTCCCGAGCGCCCACGCCAGCGGAGGGAAACAGTGCCGCTCCCTGTCTATACTACAATTTCTAACTGTGCAGTTCATTATGCCCGAAAATCTTCGGGCCTCGTCATGTGGCGACTAATGTATTACGAATAATGCCGACGAGATGAGATGTAGGCACAACAGTTCCGTCCCAACCTTTTTTTTTAAATCTGGAAATTGGGGCTATGTCCAACAAAAGGAAGCTGGCTTCATCTGCTGTGGCGAAGTGGGCCCGGAGGAAAGGGAAGTGGGTGCCTGTAGAGGAGGAAGTTGGTCAGTTAACCAGACGCAGGAAGAGAATGGCTATCCCCAATCCAAAGAAGCTCATGACAATAGCCGAGACTCTGGCCGCTGGTAAAGCCATTACTGAGATCAACCAATTGGAGAGGAAGAGGAAAAGGAGACTACTGAGAATGCGATTGAGGTGGGAAGCCTTCAAGACGACGAGAGTTCAAGTTCAGATGTGGCAGAAATCCCGTCGTACGCACCCGAACCGGTCGAGAGGTTAAGAGTTCCAGAAAATACTGAATTCCAATCAATTCTCAACCTAATCTTAGAAGTAATTTAGTTCTACTCGAGCTATTCAACTCGTCTAGCTCCTGAAACTGCGTCCCCAGTAGGGCCTCTCTCCTCATCATTCTCCTTTAACTTCTCTCTTTCGTTCGTAGGCGCAAATTTGCTCCTGATCCTAATCCTCTTACCATACCTATAGAACAAGAATGGAATAATAGCCAGGACGGTAGCGACACCCCCAATGAGACTACCTCCGCCATCAACACCGAGAGCATGGAACATGTAATTGGTAAATAGGGGTGCAGAAGCACCGCATGCGGATCGAACGATGGTGTTGGCTGCTATAGCGGATGCATCGTACTGGACGTAGACGTCGACGAGGTAGGTCAAGTAAGCGACAAAGATAAGCATGAGCGAAGTGGCTAGAAAGCAGCCAGCAAGAGTCGGTACAGCCCAGTGGATGGAGCTGTAAACAATTTAGAGACTGATGCCCAACAAAGACTCAAGGGTTTGATCGAGATTACTTACTTATACTCGGCCGTCCACGCGAAGCAGAACATGGTTACAGCAAACCCAACGCCACCGATTATGGCCAACGGCAGACCATCTTCTGGTTCCATCCGCTTGCCATCGCGCTCGACCTTCTTCCTTCGAATACGCGTATCAACCATAACAACGACACCACCCAACATGGCGACAACGATGGTACCGATTAGGGGAAGCTCGCTCACACCCGAATTCCACCCACGCTTCTGTTAAAACACAATGGGGTAGATACTGAACAGCATATACAGCAAGGTGTAAACCACAGACATGTAGACGGCACACAGGAAAGAAATTCTATCGAAGAGAATGATCCAAGGTCGAGTCAACGCGACCTTGTAAACAGCGCCCAGCGACCGATCGTTCTCCTCCACCTTTGCCTTGACATGCTCATACCCCGGAATCTTTGCTTTCCGGATCCTCCGCGCCTTCTTCATGAGAAGCGTCAGACGATGCGTCTCCGGGATTATAAGCATAATCATAGCAGTTCTGCCGCCGAGCCATAGAAGGACGAAGAAACTCCATTGCCAATCCTTTTTCAATTTCTAAAAATCCTACAATAACGAAACCAAGAGCTAGTCTAACTCTAACTATAACTAAAAATCCTACCATAAAATTACCATACTTGCGCAAGTCCCAAAAATTAGCAAAGATACCAGGTATATTACTAAATAGTATAAAGATAAATATTTCTATAAAGAAGTATTTAACTAAATGGCTATTAAAATTTAATATCTAGGTATAAAGAAAGTTAAAGATTAAATATAGTATAAGTATAATATAAAAGATTTATTATTAACTATATAGTTTGTTTAGTAGTATAAAGATAAGTAATTTAGTATAGTAACTTAAAAGAAATAATATAATAATTAAACTTATTACTTTTTTAGGGATATAGAAATACTTAGCTATTAAGAAAAAATAACTACTTAAAAAGCTTAATATAAATATAATATTAAGAATAAATAAAATAGCTAATAAAATAATAACTTATTATTAAAATATTAATTAATTATAAGGATTTTGTAACGACCTGGGGAAAGACCCCTGAAAGACCCCCGAAGAGGCCCCGACTCCCGAGGGAGTATAAAAAGGGAACCCAAGCCCCCACGGGCTACAGGCTGGAGGGGGGCAGGAATCAGTCTTGAACCTATACCTGACACACAAGGTTGACAGCAGTACTCAGAATACACTCAGTTCACCAGTGCCTCGTGCCCGTTGCGCCTAGCGTCCCTATAACATTACAGATTTTAAATATTACTTAATTAAAAATTAACATAGTCTTTATTATTAAAATATAAAAAATAGTTTTTTAGTTTATAGATTTAGTATAGTTTATTTATTAGCTAGAAGAAAATTTAAGATAAGTTGCCGTGCCCACATTCCGCCCACCCCCTGATTCCGCCCACTCCACACCCGCAACCGCGTCAGGCCCATATCGTCACAAAAAACGCGTTTTCTCAACAAGTATTTTTTTTCTTCTCTTCAAACTTTACAAGCATGTTCCCTACACTATAATAAAGCCGTATACCGAAGATAACGTACTAGCGGCACTTAAAGCCATTGCGGCAGGCGCCGGCATATAAAAGGCTTCCTTACATTAGAGTATTCCAAGGAGCACACTTTATACTTACTATCAGGGTACCCAAAGCCATTCTAATGCTACAAATTAGTAGATAAGGTTATCGTCAACCTAGGAAACTAATTTAACTTTGTTTACACTTAACCAGGTAACCCTGGGGCTGTTGTTAACCCATTTCGAAATAAGGACCTTCGCGACACAAATTGCCGCTCCTCAGAAGCAACTACTACTACTTGGCAAGAAGTAGCTAAGAGGTTTTCTTATAAGAAACCTCGAGATTTATAGTGTTAGAAGCCGTTAGATATACTTTCACCAGGTAGATAGGGCAAAAACAGAGATAATTAAGCTATGGTTTAACCTTCTTTACCTACTAGTTATCTTTAAGATTAAGCTAGAAAACCGCCATAATGCTAATAAAAGGGGTATCGCCAAGGGCGCCAGATTTAATAAAATTATCCTCGGGCTTAAAAAAAAGAAGCTTGTTATTTAAAAAAGTAATAAAGGAAAGGTATAGACCTCCTTCTTTAAGTATATCTCTACTACGGGTAAAGTATGCCCTCCACTTGTTATTTTTAAAGGGAAGAGTATACAGTAGTAATGGTTTAAAACCCTCAAAGGTTACGAGAATTAGGAGTTTATAGCAACAAAAAACGGCTAGATAAATAACAACGTTACCCTCAAGTAGCTAAGAAAGGTCTTTATTCCTCATATAAAGCCTATAGCACCTAATAAGTAGTATTTACTTATCGTCAATAGGTATAAAAGCTACTATACCTTCGAGTTTATATAGAAATACTTCTTAAATAAGATATATATTATTTACTTACCGCTACATACATTACACATACTTCAACTACTAGACTTAGGCGTATTTACTTTACTAAAGGTAGCATATAAAGCCGAAGCCAACCTTCTAAACTTTTATACTAAAAACACTATTAGTAGCAAGCAGTTATTTCTTTTTTACTATCAGAAGGGACAATCTAAAGTACTGAAAGAAAGTAATGTACTTAGTAGGTAGCATATAACTAGATTATGGCTAGTTAATATAGCCAAGCCACTTCTTAGCATCTAATTACTTGAAAACACTAAGAAAGCGGCTATGAGAGCAAAATCTAACAACGCCACGAGAAAGAGGAGACTCAAATTAGTCTCCCTAGTACCCATTAGTATTAAAAAAGTAGTGTTATCAACACCAAGGGCATCCCAAGAGGTTCAGTATTTACACAGCTTTTTTAATAATGGTACTTACTTGGCTACCATGTAATAGCTATTATTCAGGAAGGTTGAAAAAGGATATAACGAGAAAGACTAGTAATTAAAGATGGTACTACGAGAAAACGAGATACTCAAAGCAAGGTTGGAAGCCGTGGTACCAGTTAAAAGAAAGAAGGTCTCAACGAGTCCCAACTCGAGGTTTGTAAGAATTAAGGCTATCAGGAAGGCGCAAATTGCAGCCAGGGTAATTAAGGCTAAGTCAGCAGATAAAGAAGGGTCTAAAAATACCGAAACACCAGAAGATTATATCATAGTGGGTTCTGGCGACGATACAGACGACGAGGAAGCCGAAGGGTAGTCGTGGTGGGTGGGCGATTTGGGTAGGCGGAATCAGGGGGTGGGCGGAATGTGGGCACGGCAACTTATATATTTAATTATACTTTATTCTTTCTATTATAATATAAGTATAAGCTATAAAGACTACTGCCTTGGGATAGTTATGCCAGGTATATTAATAAGAACGGTTACTAACATTATAACTTCTTTATTAGAAATTATCCCTGCTTGCCTTTGTGGCCAGGGATTAATTCTGTTTAAATCCGTTGCTTGATGTCATTGTTACCGATGGAGGTAAACCTTAGCTCGGGATTCGCGACCCGAAGATAGCGTCAAGTATTGTTAACAAATCAACGATTATTTAACACCTAAAAAGAGCAATCTCTAGTCAACTATTCGGCCCTTTGTCCTACAATGCATGTCATGGTTACCGCCTCTGGCAAAAGATGTTAGCGCTGTACAAGCGCTACCAACGCCTCCCGAAAGCAGAAGATGCTAGAGTTTCTAAGTTACAACTATCGCATCAAGCGTTAGCGAAGCCATTGCTAGAAGACAATGGCTGGATAGGAAATATTAATCGACTATCGTGGTAGGTTTTACGAAACTCCAGACTGAATGATCAGATTGTTCGATACAGCGTTCACTCTCGCTCTCGACCAAGCCTTGGATGGCTTGGATGCCAACAGAGCGCTCCTTGCTCGGCAGTTGATACGGCCGTTTCCCACTTTCGTCTCGTCCACCCTCTCAGCGAACAAATTACATCATGGCCCCACATGGGGTCATCCCTGCGGAGAAGCATGATTAACTGGATGACAAATGCATTTTTCTTCTGTGTCTCGCGCATCGGAGTTAACTCGAGCGAGCAAGCGCCGTCAGGCCAGACGTGAGGGAATGGGGAACACAGCAATCCCAGGATCCCTTCGGCTCTGCTTCCGCAGACCTTTATCGCCATCTAAGCTTCAAGGTTGCGTGGATGGTTTGCGGCCAAGAAACCTAATGTCCGGGGCGATAATGCCGAGAATGGGCTTGTATAATTACCGAGACCAAGCAACACGCAATGCCCAACCGTATCATTCTTCGCACATAATTTCATGCGCCTACATCCGCTTGCATTTACCAATACCTGTCATCACTATTCCCACAAGCACGAAAACGCCTTAGCGTTACCACAATGAGAGCTCTCGTGTTGAATACGACGGACAAGTCCACAACCGTTCAGGATATACCTGATCCGGAGCCGGGACCGAAGGAGATCCTTGTTCGTGTGCGTGCTGTAGCGCTGAATCACGTCGATCTCATGAATGCCGTCAGACCCATGGCCGCCCAAGAGAAGCGTGTGCTGGGATCTGATTTTGCAGGGGAGGTAGCTCAGGTCGGGAAAGATCTTCTTGGTCTCGATGACCCGCGAGCCAAGGTTGGAGCGCACGTGTCGGGATTTTTGCAGGGCGGTAAGTCATGCAGACAATTTGCTCTAAGCTGGCCAATTGCCAGCCCGATATTGGGAACCCAGCTGACATTAGAACCATTTCCTTATAGCCAACTCTGTTAATGATCGCCCTGGCGCATTTGCAGAGTACCTTGCCATTGACTATGACCTCACCTGGAACATCCCTAGCAGCGTATCTTTCGAGGAAGCCGCCAGCGTTAGCTTAGGAGGTGTCACTGCTGCTCAGGGTGTCTTCGAGCGTTTACAACTACCAAGTCCATTCTCGGAGGCAGAAGGTTTTGACCAGCAAAGCATTCACGAAGATGAACCAGTTAATGTGTTCATATATGGTGCATCATCATCTGTGGGCCTCTACGCTGCGCAGCTTGTCAGGCTTTCTGAGAATACGTCTGGCAGAAAGATTCGACTTACCGGTGCAGCAAGCCCCTCGAAGCACGCACTTTTATACGACGCGCCATACTCATATGACCTCTTGGTTGATTATCGGGACCCTCAATGGCCCGAGGCAATTCGCAAGGCAGCTGGAGGCGAAGGAGTTCAGTATGCTATAGATGCTATCTCACAGGGCTTGACTGTAGAGCAAACCGATAGTGTTGTCAGGCCTGGTGGCAAGTTTGCCATTTTCCGGGCTCCAGTCGCCGGCAACTTTGACATCGCCAAGCTCAAGACAAAGCCTATCTTTGGCGCAGTCTGGGAAGCTCTCGGCGTAGAAGTCGGATATCATGGTGGCAAGTATATCTCGAAGTTTGACAACGTATTCTTCTCGGCTGCTGACACTGGGAATCTCCTAGGTCTAACCATACCTGCTAATACCAGGGCACGTGCCTTCGGTGCTGCGTTTTACCAGTATTTAGGATCAGGAGTTGAGCCGCGACAAATCAAATTGCATCCAAACCCTATCCGAGTTATGCCTGGGGGGCTTGAGAAAATCCCTTCCGACGGTTTTGCGCTGCTCAGCGGGAGTTTCAAGCCAGAGAAGCAGGACCAGAAGGACACGGCGGGACATCTTAGGCCTGTTAGCGGAGAGAAAATTGTCTATGTGGTTGCTTAATGGATGAACTGAGTTTTTTTTTTTTTTTTTTTTTTTTGGTTTAACGTTAGTTATTTGTTTAAGTAAATGTTATGTGGATAGGCTAGTTGGTGCAGAGAACAGAGAGCAGCCTCTTCGGTATAATAAAACCCTTAAAGCATTTGGAGGGTGATTCGTTTCAAAATAACCGGGAAGTAGTAGTGGTAGACACGTGAAGTTCGCTCACTGAATCTTGCTGGATAGCATGCATAATTTCGTTAGCTAGGTGTTTATGGGCACAGAGGAAGGAGATGTCCTACAGGAAACTAAGCTATATTTCCCGATATTGCTCGCTAATTGAACAGTGAAAGTCTGCTTACTTGCTATGATCGCGGCTCAATGTCGTACACTCGGTGAGCCTTCTCTCATTTGGGTAGTTTAAGTTAGTGTAGGATCCTTGAGCTGTCCTTTTAGGTTGAGGACGCCAATGGCGCTGATCTTTGGGTTATTCAATCGGCACCGAAATCTGTCGGTATGAACCGCTTAGCGGTCTAGATAGCAGGAGATGTGTTGGCTACTACGGGTAGGGTCCCGAGAATCGAGACCGCGGCATCCTACCCGGTCGGCGATAGCGGATTTATCAGACCGGAGCCTATAGAGTGCACATCGTTCGCTTTACATGGGACATGAAGTATTGGCAGCTACATAATTAGAGAAAGTCCGTGAGTGCGGCAAGGCGAGTCCATCTACCCCTGATTTACTTCGAGCGGTGTGCCCAAGTGCTAGGTTTGATTGTTAAGCATCCAAGTTAGTCAAACCCCAAACTTCGTAAAAGGCCCGACTTGAGCCCGATCGGCTAAATCCGCAAACGCCGAAACATTGAGCCTGCCAATTCTTACATTCATCCCTTTCTCTAGAGGAGCTGAGGATCGCGGGCGAGTCCAATGTTGGCCACGCAAAAGACATATATATAGGGAGAAAACACACCTATTCAAGACCTTTCCACTCTCTACAGCAAGCATCCCACAACCTGACCACAACGAGCTCGAAACACCGGCCGTGCCACCAAGAAACACCAACAATCATGGATTTTTCACCGCCAAAGGAGCCCAAGACCGAACTTGGTCGTTACCGCATCCTCTCCAGCACAGCAGGCGTTCGTGTGTCTCCGCTTGTGCTCGGTGCTATGTCCCTCGGGAATGCCTGGTCCTCAATGATGGGCTCCATGGATGAGGAACAGTCTTTTAAACTCTTGGACGCATACACAGATGCCGGGGGAAACTTCATTGATACAGCCAACAACTATCAAAACGAGGAGTCTGAGAAGTACATCGGCAGGTGGATGGCTGAACGAGGAAACCGGGACCTTCTATTCATCGCCACGAAATTCACTAATTCCTACCGCACACACGAGATCGGCACCGGAAAGACGGTCAACTATGGAGGCAACCATAAAAAGTCTCTCAAATTGTCCGTTGCCGATTCTCTTCGCAAGTTACAAACGGACTATATCGATCTTCTCTACGTGCATTGGTGGGACTGGACGACCTCGATCGAAGAGCTTATGGACTCCCTCCATATTCTTGTTGAGCAGGGCAAAGTGCTATACCTCGGCATCTCAGATACGCCAGCCTGGGTTGTATCTGCTGCCAATGTATACGCCAAGACTCATGGCAAGACTCCCTTCTCTGTTTATCAGGGCCGCTGGAATCTTATGCTACGCGACTTCGAGAGGGATATTATCCCTATGGCCCGTCATTTCGGTATGGCGCTTTGCCCATGGGATGTTCTTGGAGGGGGTCAGTTACAAACCGCGAAACAGCTCGAGGTCCATAAAAGGTCCAAGGATGGGGGTCGCAGCAGCAACAACCAGAGTGAGGAGGCTCGCAGAGTTAGTGCAGCCTTAGAGAAGGTGGCCTCTGAGCACGGAACCGACAGTATTCAGCAGATTGCCCTCGCATACGTATTGCAAAAGGCAAGGAATGTGTTTCCGCTAATTGGCGGTCGCAAGATCGAGCACCTGCATGATAATATCAAGGCTTTAAGTATCCACATGACAGACGAGCAGATCAAGTACATCGATAGCATCAAGGAGTTTGATATTGGGTTTCCGCTGGATTTTATCGGCGATGATCCCAAGGAAGCTGGCGCACAGGTCCCGATGATGGAGGTTCTTACTGGTGCTAAGATTGCCTGGCAGAACGCTCCTAAGCCCATTGGCCATAACTGATGCAAGGAGACCATCTAGCTTAATATTTATAAGCAGTTTAGTCTACCACCGTTGCTAATAAAATTACTCGTGCGTCAGGACAGTTGGTTGATTGCAAGAACCCACCCACACTCACACCGAAAACCAGTTGTCGTAGAAGATTAAGACAGTGAAAAGCGTAAGCTTCCAGCTCGCTTCTATGGTCAAGCCCTTTCCGCGTAGGTACACAAAGCGCTAGGTACCGTTCCAGTAATTTCCATGCTGTCACTCGTTAGGGCTCGTCCTCAGTCAAAAAGTCTCAGTCACCAGCACGACATTCCTTGAGCATCTTGTAATAGTGAAAGCATCGTACATCATCGGATGTTGAAGCTATGAAGAGTATGGTGCTGCATGATTTCTACCGCGTGATGTCAAAGATTGATGCCTCCTAGATGCGTGCGATTCCGTGCCCCGCAATTTTATCACCTCTTCTTCGCCCGCTGTCTTCTATGATTCCGACCCCATAGGATGCTGGTTGTGTTGCTCCCGTACCTCGCATTCGATTGAATGCTGGATACGGGCCCGCGGCAGCAAATTGGCCCGGGCTATCAGCAAAGATAAATGCCAGCCATTGCCGATATTTCACTGGGGGTGGTTCACAGATTGTCAGGCTGGTAGTAGGCAAGGTCCCAGTCCTTCTAATCCCAATCTAGTTATCCACCTGCGGCCTTCGAGCTGGATTGTGTGTATGAACCGTGTCTCTCGGGTCCTACTTTCGATACCAACTCTTGTCCTTGTTCCAAGGTATCGGTATGGATCCAACCACCGTTCTATCTTCAGTCGTCTTCATTAAAGCTGTCTGTCTCTGTGGCGGTATGGTACGTGAGCGTATCAAGGGACGCAAGGTCGGCACACATAGACAGATGATAGCACAGGACAACTCGACTAGTGACCAGATAGCCGGCATAGCCGTGTTCCAGGTATGATCTGAGTTCGTTATGGACTTGCGCAGTGTAAAGATCCGGATGACGGAGATAGCACAGACACTTGGAAGAGCGGATTAGCTGAATGCCCTGGATCGGAGCCAGATAACTTACAAGAAGCCCATAGAGAAGACAGAAACTAAGGCTATCTTTTGGAAATTCTGAATGGGTAACATTCTTAAGAGTGGAATAGGCAAGCAATAGATGATGATATCTGTAACGACGTGGATAGTTGCGTTAATAAACCAAAACACAAGCTTGTCGGCGCATTGAAGAGGCGGCAGCCTAGCCCAGTCGAGGGAGACTGGGATGCAAAGGAATATAACGACAAGTGCAGATGCGAGTCCCCAGAGGGACACGAAGGAAAGGAGGATATCGCAAACCCTCTGTAATGTAGGCAATGGGAAGCAGCGCCTGTACTGCAAGAGAAATGCTGCCTTGACCGTGGCAATGGCGAGATGATGCGTGACCATCTCGAAGATCATAATCTTGAATATTAGACTGTTAGCCCTTGTAGACAAAAAGTGAGTCCCTTACCTTCCACCACGTCTTAATATCTTCTGCATTGAGGGCGTGTATATGTCGACCAAGGCCATACCTAGTAGCTTATGCTACGTTAGCACCTGATGACTTGAGCACATTCTAGCCGCGCATACCTAAAGCCGCCGTGATGCCGGACCGTAGAAGCAAGACCTATCCACACGGCAATAAGATTTCGGTACAAGCCACACAATTCATCCAGGGCTTCACTGCAAGAAACATACCCAACTTGTTGCCGTAGCCCAGTCATCGTAACTGACTTTCTTGACTATAGCTACCCGGACATAAGAGCGTAAGGCAGCACTGGCCATTGCAATAAAAAGGCAGACAACAGTAGCTATAATAACCCTCGACCCGATGTCATCGAGAGCCTCTGACGGGGGAAACTCTCCTGAACCCATATCGATTTTAATCACTGGCGTGGATAGTGTCGCAGAGTGAAGCACTGTTGAAGTTGGTTGTGTTTTTGTGGGTTGTTGATGTGTTGTTTCAACATCAAGAGGCCAGTGGCGATGGATATATCTAGGGGGCTTGGGATGATGTTTCGCATACAATGGTTCTTCTGAAGCCGCAACTGGAGCGCATTCTGTTGACTATCAGGACTCGAAATTGTTAGCGTGAGGGGGATATTGAGTGTACTGAATTGATGGTGTTGACAAGCCTGTCTTCCACAAGGCCGGATGGGACCACTAGATAACGTTACAATAAATTTAATAAGTCTGGGGGAGCTCTCCGGTCCGGGAGAGCCCCGCGTCAGTATGACTCAGTAGCGAAGTGATGTGGCTTGGTGGCGAAAATTGCGGATGGTCTCTGCGGGCGGCGGGCATCATATCGCAGGGCCTGGAGAGGATTATCGGCAAGCCACAGGGCTGTTTAGCTTTTGCCTTGTTTGTTACCCAAGTCTGTCCGGGTGAGGGCATATCAACGCCTTAGCTACAAAAATCCCTTAGAAGGGTCGCAATAGCACCCTGTGGCTGAAATGGCTCTTGAATCAGGTACGACGAATAGCTAAGTACACAATATAGTTATATCTCCCCGCGGACTCCTCCTGGGCATTTATTTAATCACCCTCTTCAGTGTATTGAGAGTATCCTCCTTCGAAACTGGCTTCAGACCAAGCAGTTAGTTATCGACTTTTTCAAACTTTCCTCCATAGAGTGGATCCATGATAACGCGGAAGACACAAGATATCACTACCCCCATGTTGATCTCGCCGGCAGCCATCCACTTTTCAGAGTCAGCAACCATGTCATCCAGACTCACGACCTGGGGGTTCCAAGGCTTCTTAGGGGCAACTCTCTTGGCTAGCTCGAGCAGTCTCTTTTGGAAAACAACCACGTCATGAACCTAGACGCTTCGGTTTTTCGCCTCATCGAGGTGAGTGAGCACGCCAACAATGGCATCACCGATTCTCTATTAATAATCCAAATTCAAGTGCTAACAATACCCCAATTAACATATCTTAATGTGACAACCGAACCTTAGCTAGTTTTCCTAATTTTAAAAAGCCAACTTGCAAGATACTAAAGTTTATATTGAGAGACCAACTTGATCCCCTACTTTAAAAGGCAAGTCTTTTTCTAAACATCTTTACATCACCATACAATCATCCTTTTCTACCCACTTATATATAAATAATATATATCAGGACTAATGTACACTCATTAGCAAAAGGGTAAATTGGCAAAAGGGAGGCATTTGTAAATGGTAGAGTTAACATCAATTAAGTCGTCTAAAGAGTTTTATTTTGGTTTTAATTGTTAATATAATACCCAAGACCCGACCGCACCACTTCATGTTGGGAGGTAATCTGTTATTGCTGACTCCAGGCGTAGTGGCTAAGGTCATTTGCTAGCTCTTTGGCTCTATCGTAAAAGAAAAGATAGGTCTATTTAAGCTGACAGTCTCACAGCCACCGGCACTGCTACTTAACATAGTCCTAAAGATAAAGCTTTGAGAATATACTATACTTTTAGATTGACTCATTTACATAAACAGGTAGGAGATACGGGCTGTTTATAGATTCTGTCAGTATGATCGATGCTGCTACCGATTTTTCATAATGGGATGCACCGGCTCCGATATTTATGGTGTTCCATTCGTCGAGCAGGAAATCATGACTGCGAATGAGTCCTTGACGCTTATTTCTATAACAGTCTAGTTATACTAAAAAACCTGCTCACACGATCAGATGCCCGTTTTAGAATCTGTTTTTATCGCATTGGCCTGAAACAATTATGCAGTTTGCGCAGCGGTCTGCAGTAAGAGCATTTAGCTCAACGCAGCCGTTAAATTGTCCCACACCGAACTGGCATAGGGATATGATCAGATGCTTACACCATAGAACCAGTAGAGTGCACGGGCATCTACTTCAACCTTCAGGAGGGTGGTCGAGCATTGCGATCGCAATAGCTCCAGATGAGCACGATCGGGCTCCGAGTCCACACTGGCGTCTTTGAAGAAATCTTCCACAGCTTTATGAGTATCACAAATACTCGTTCTGCCCATATGACAGCGAAAGTTAATTAATCACTTTCAATGTCTGCGTTTGAACTCATGGCATAGGAGTGAGCTGGGCTGCCTCGGAGACGAACTTATTGTAAACTTTGGTAATGGAATCTGCCGGTAGCGCCTCTGCTCTCGATTGGTCTCGGAAAATGAGGCCACCAGTGGTATCATCACTGGGAACATGAACGGTGTCTTCTTCCAGTCTACACGGCGATTCTGAGCGAACCCTACAAATGCTGTCTTCAGAACTGTCCAGGGGATCGAGGAGCGGTGGCCGAGGCGGAGACGGAGAGGGATCATTGACCCAGGAGTCAGTGTCAACAAGACTGGGGGAACAGGAAAGGGGAGTTGTGAACATGTAGCGGGTCAATTCCTCCATGGCGGTTGGCAGTCGTCCCTGCTTTGTATAGCGGAGGCACCGAGCAGGTCCTTCTTTAGCGAGGCGAGTAGGGAACGTCACTCGTCAACAGTGAGGCAATGCAGCCACCTAATTATCTTTATATTCGCATGACCGGTCCGCAGGTAGCAGTGTTATTTGCTTTCTTCTCCGGGCTGAGGTCTGGCCAGAGGGTACCTCTGTTTCCGAGAACAAAGTTCTTGGAAACCCTAGCAGTACAACAATACATCCCCACTCTACATCCATGGTACGGTCTGACCGGTCACCTACACTTCGTGTGATTGTCTGGGGTAACGCTGCAGGTGATCCCCTATCCTTGCTACTTGTACCAGCCTCCTTCCCTTACCTACATGCTGCAGGAGTTCTGTGCTATATGCGGACTGGGTACACCATCTCCTACGAAATCAGGTAACTCAAGGCAGCCAATTCGGAGTACCCCACTGGCACTTCTTGATCCAAATTGTGTCGCATCAACAAACTATACTACCTATCTCGAAGAGTACACGATTCTCTAAGATATGTATATCGCTCAACGTTATCCTGTTTCTCCAATTAGAACGAACCCAAGCGACAGCAAGACAGACAGTAATGGTTCCTACATGAAATCGATTTTAACAACGGAATGTCAGAGGAAAGTCGTGATGTAGTTCACAGTGGGTTGTGCAGAGCAAAGAAGAAGTCAGGATTGCTCTATTGTATGCTGTTAAGTTGAAATTCGACAATAAATGGAGAGGTGTAGTGTAGGTTGGACACTTGAAGTCCACCTGGTCATACCTCTCAATATATCAAGAACGGAGGAAAACTGCCTGCCTCCTTCAAAGTCGCATATATCTCGCGGCTGCTCGGGCGACGAATGAGATTCTCCTATAGTACATGCTCGTGCTTTTCTTGACGACAATCAGCCACTGCCTATTAGTAGTCAGGTAGGACTTGAGGGTAAAGAGCTTCGTCATGACATAGAACACTAGATTTCACAGATTAGAGGCAAACTTCCCTAAACAGCGCCATTTCTTTCGGAATTAATTACACCAGACTGAAGCTTTTCAGATTTGCTTGACTGCATTTGCACAGTAACTTAAACGATTGTAACTGAGGGCCTCGTCGACGGCTTTCGCCGTCGCGCACAACACATGCCAAACAGTGTCACATACAGCAACTACAGGAGCGAAGCCGGCCCAGCAAACCTTCTTTTACTGCACGAGATATCTGCAGCTGCGGCCGGCTATGGTTTTGATACCTTACCCAAAAGCACCCAGAATTACCCAAGAGTACACAAAAGTAAAAGCATCTAACGAGCAGGTACTACTTCATGCATTGTATAAACACCGAACTGGAGAGGAAAGGTGGGAGGGGGAGGAGAGAAACCCCCGACATGGATGCGGCTCAAATTTGGGCGGCGGGGCGAACCACATGAATACGTAGGTACGTATATGGACCAGGCAGCCACCCCACATAAACTCAGCGTGGTGCGCGATCCACAGAGACGCTTCCTGGATAAAAGGCGAGACCACCGCCGTGGCTATTTCCTTAGGTTCCTCACGAATCTTTCTTCAGTTGATCCTAAGCCTTACGAGTCTTGGCCCTTTTGCATATTGTTCACTTCGGCGCAGTCCTCCTCTAAGTTATTGCAGTTGTCAAAATGGTCAACCTGGCGCAAGACTGGATCGATTACTTATGTCGTCGAGCGAAGAAGTGCGTCGCAAATATAGCTCATCGGTGCGAGATCCAGCTGAGTTTTGTAGCGACCAAGCCCGCCCCGCAAGTGCAAACGAGATAGAGTTCGATGATGCATCATTAGAGTCTCTTCGGCCCAATGAGACCGATACCGGGCATAGCGAAGGGCACGGGGAGGCTACCGAAGCGAGCGATACCGAGCATGAGGTAACCTTTATTCACAGCCAAAAAAACGATTCCGTTATTGCCGGCGACTCTGTGGGGGAGGCAGCCATGGCCAACAGGCGAGAAAACGATTCTATTATTACCGCCGCGGCGATCCAGACTGTCAAAGCCGACAAGGACGACGTACTACCCAACCCACTACCGTTACTTAAGCAGCCTGATTTTCGTCGGGTCTCCCAGGAGCAATTGACAGCCGAAGGGAAAGGCATCTATGCCGGCTTGGTGAAGATCGAATGCAAATGCATCGAAGTGGACAACAGCCAGGATGCCCCGATCCACGATCCATTGGATTTCACCAGGTTTCTGGAGAGGATCCCGCATAGAAAGTTAGCACTACTTTAGATCTACCGAATGCGGCCACATGACACGGTTTGCAAGTGGTTCATCACGGTTCAGACAGGGAGACAGGAAGCTGTCGACTCCCCAATCGGTCGAGGATATGCCTACTCAAGTCCCCAGCCCCGAGGACTGTCTGCATGGATTTACTGTAGCTCTGGAGGTGCGTGCCAAGGCAGAGGAATGGCCAGAGCATGAGGAATTGGCGGCGCTTACGACAGCGGAAATTGGCGAAGAGGGTCGCAAGAAGGTGATAGATGGAAAGCACATTCTCGGCATCGGAAAGAAGTTGGTCGACAAGCTCTTGCGAGACGTGGAGACGGCCAAGGAAAACGCGAAGGCGAAGCAGGAGGCCCAAGCCAAAGAAGAAGAAGAGATCTACCAAGGTCCGCATGAGAAACATTGCGGATGTCCCAGGTGTAAGGCCCCACCTCCACCTCCACCACTTGTTGATAACAGGCCGCTGCAAGACCGGGAGCTGTATAAGAAGGTTGGTAACGATTACTCCTTACGATCAGAAAACATATGGATTCCCAGTTTTGACTTGACCCGGAACAATATAATGCTCTGCTTAACATCCACCGCACATTATTACATGAGCATTGCGACTTTTTCTCGGTATCGCAGCATCCTAATGCGTCACCAGCATTCTAGAAGTCTGCAGAGAAGTATAGCATGACTATGAGAATGTGAAGGCACAGCATACATGCCTTTCTCGAGATCCTCCGCCATCGACTACCCGAAAGTCAGGAATTTATGTCAACTTTTATCACCTTGGCATAAAATATATTATCTTTGCTAGATGAGACTGTTCTGCAGTTTCGTTACACCTGGGTCGAATGGAAAGGAGATTTAGCTCGATACAGGTATGTAAGGTGCTGCCCCTGCTGAATCTGCTATACGATGGATAGATGACAGAAACTGATACCTGCTGGATAGCTGGGCCAATCACGACGAGGATAATAAAGTCGGGGAGCGCTGGAAGTATGTCTGCCAGGAGGAGTATACTCGGGCTCTATACGATGACCCAATAGTCGGCCGCCTCTACCACCATCTGGCCATTCTAGTGAAACCCCTCTCCGAATCCCAGTCTGACATATACTTTGATGCTACTGTGCTCCAGCTCTTCTACTTTACTAAGTCCCTTGTTGTCGAAACTCCGTTTTTCGCCTCGCGGGATTCCCTTTTTGCCGTAATCGACCCTATAATTTTGCAGGAGGAAGTATCGAAGACGGCCAGTGTCCCCCCAACCGCCAAGGATTACATCCTTGCCGCTGTTACCAACCTGATACTCGCTTCTTTGGAGGCCGATCTTCTCCAGGCACATGGCTATAAGATTGGCAAGAAAGACTATCTCCAGGCTGTCTACGAAGCACTGAAGAAGATCGGTAGAACTACTTCCGCTGAACAAGTCCAGAAATCCAGGATTCGTCCCAGGTATGTGCTAACCCCGTGGGTTGCCTTCGGCCTCTGACTGACTAGTTGCAGCGCCGAGCTCGGCCTCTTGCTTTGCCAGTTGCTGCTGGGAATTCCCTCTGCCTCTGGAAGATGGAGCTCAATGATGGCGGCTTGGGCCCCCGATCTCGTCACGCCTGCGGATCGCGCTGATCTTGCCACCAACATGACCAAAGCGAGGGACATTCATAATGCAACGATCGCGATAATCCTTTCATCTCTCTGCTTATGGCCGCCATGGTTCATCATCTCAACGAAGACTGTGCTTCGACCCATACTGAATCCACACAACCCGTTGAGCCAGAGGTTGTTGAAAGCCGCGTGAAGGAAATCAATCGTCTGCAGAGGGAGGTGTCAATCAATATGTTGACATTGTCGCCGAGCGATCACCCCTGGATTTTGGAAGCACAGCCAAGAATGTTTCTGAAGCTCCCAAGGGGGAACTTGGCTATTCAGAATTTGCACCCCTCAGGATCAGTTCAAGGGCGAAGACTCCCTGTAAAAGTCCCCGAGGGGTTTTCTGAGTCACAGCCATCTGCCCGGGTGGACGTCTTCGGCCTTACACATAGAGAAACAAATACTGCGTGCGAACCAAACGACGGTGTCATTCACTTCTCCCTACGCACACAAAACGGGTTGGACGAAACGGGATTGTCGAGTTTGGGCCATAAGGCGCTACCACTAAACCACAAAGTAATCCACTTCTCCTTACGCACACAACACGATTTGGGCGAAGTGGAACTAGAGAATTTAGGTCATAAGTCGCTGTGGGCTATCATGCTGACTGGTTTGGGGGCTGCGACAGACATCTGTCCCGGTGGCAGTAGAATGCTATCACCCGGCTGTTGGAGAATTGTTTTGGGATCAAACTTCATCGAACTTAAGATCGAAGCAGATCAAGGTGGTGGTCAACAACAAGCACCACGGAGATGGTTCGCGGGGGTATTCTAGCATCTAACCCGCCACTTGCGGAAGATGGTGAATGATGCTCTTGGCCACTGAAAGGAACGATATTCTTCTATGACTGATCAAGCAGTCCGAAATTTGATGCGATGATCAGGAATGACTTTGGAGAATGACACTGTCCAAACCGGACGGTCAGGTGGAACGACGTGGAGAGGCGAAATAACACTGGAAGATAAGTATGGATGATCGGGCTTAGATTGGGATACAATTCCGGATATGGGTGCAGGACCCGAAAAGCGGAAAGACTTACTGGGTTTGCTGCTTGTTCGAGAGCTTGTGGTACTGTAATTGCACAATCTCGCTGACTGCTACGTCTACTCATTTTATGACGTTAACTACAATGGACTTTGATGCCGAATTCAAATCGTTGAGCAGCTGGAGACAATCTTGGTTCTCAACTGAATTACCTTATTAGGGTTCATTTACGCTGCATGACTGAGTGTTTGAAGCTGTCCAACAATCCCCCGTCCTTGGTGGTTCCTTCGATCCCAAGGCCTCTTCCACTGTCTGCCTCAGCTTCTCGTTAGACTCAGAAAGGGCCTGTCTCTGTGTAGAGGCACTTCCAATTCTACCATATTCTTAGATCCCTCTGACTAACCAGCACGACAAGGCTCCGTTCCTGTGCTCCTGCGGCTACGGTGTGTTCCCCAGTGACTTTTCTTTACTTTGGCCGGCGTTCCGAGTTGGCTGTCGATAGCCAAGAAGTAATCTACATGTACGGCCACCCCGCCGGTGTTTTTCGGCTCCGTTGCTCACAAGGTGTACAAACGCCCAAGGGATGGCATAAGGACACCGTTAGGTGCAACCGCAGAGTAACAGTCCCTATGGTGAATCTGCCCACACATGCCGCCCCAAGTGCGGTTCGACATCGATAGCGACATCCGCCGCACAGAACGCACTTCTCAGGCAGTGCAGCAAAGCTGCAGCGTATTTCTTTCTGTGCCAGTGACGGTTCTATAAAAGTCTTAACACTCCGCCAGCCTGGTATGTAGCATTGACGAGTTTCCAAGACTGGGAACAGACTTCTGCGACAAGGGCTAAGCAGAGCGATTGGTCCAGACTTTAAGGTGGGTTGTGTTGTTAGTAACGGCCTTTATAAGCTATATAATTCTGCGGCTCTGAGAGAGCTAACAACTAATATCTTATAATTAGACCCCGATCTACTGGATTTTTGCCAGGTAGACAAATACGAAGAAATCCTGTGTTCCAAAGCAAAACGGCTTGGTGGTAATTAGAGGGTAGAGAATCTAGAGATTAAAGAGAAATAATAACAATATAATAGATATAGAATGATTAAGGATGCTATATTATAGGACTAACTTTTGCTATAAGAGGAAGTTAGCAATAAAATATTATAATAATTATAAAATAGCTTAACTTTATAGTAATATAGCGGGAAGACACTAAAGCTGCTACCCCAACCTAATAAATAATTGCCAACAAGAAATATCCTAGCTAGGCTTGTAGAGATAATATCCTTTATTCCTTAAATCTTATATAAATAGGATTTAAGGCAGTCTATAAGGGGAACCAAATAGCTCTGTAGCAGAAAGTTTTGCCTAAACAGGTTTCGGTATTTATTTAATTTATTGCGCTTTTTAAAGAGAGTAGGTCTATTTACGCCATTTGTCCCTATAGCACTATACCTGGCAAAATGCTTTATTTAAGGATTAGTATACTATATTTAAGATTCTAGTAGCGCCTAATAAACACGCCGTTATATAGGGCAACAACAACTTACATAGTCATTAAAGAAAATAGTACCGCTTTTAATCGTCAGTTATTCTCCGATAATAATATTTGTATACTTATAAATAAAGAAATATAGAGATATAATAGCCATTAAAGTATAATAATTCCGCGTCTATAAGGGGAGAAGTAGGCCTAGCGCCAATAGCCTGATATACTGTTTGGTTGGACGCACCGGAGTGGTGCTAGGAACACAGCCTTGCAATAGGCGCTTGATGCGTTATATTTAATTTCCCAAATCCAACAAGGCCGTTGTCCTGGGCCTGGTGCCTAACCCTCCGCCAGGTCCGTCCATACACTACTTATACTGCCACCTGCTGCATATGGCCATCGTGTTTGGGATTGGCCTAGCCATCTCATTCGTCTTTGTGTCCATGGCTTTCCTGGTGCACGATATATCGGATGCCTGGAAGTCAATGATCCGGACCGCGAGATCCTATGTAGGCCGCCTTGGCCGCAAGAGGACGCCACTGCAGGATGGCGGAGACCAGCCGGATGATATATCGACGTGGATCTTGAGAGACAATAAGCCAGGTACTGCCGGCGCTGCCTCAACAGCCGCCTATCGATCGTACGTAGAGGATGTGGAGTGGAAGAGGGATGTCCTCGACGGCCCGGACAATTATACCTTGCGGATGAGCCGCGACCGCGATTGCTACGACCATGCTCGACTCCAACTGTCGCCACTTTAATACGGCGGGCAGAAGCTTAGCGTCGGCAGCTATCACGGTGCCTCTCTACTCTGGCGGAGTTTTAACGGTCGCCGTGGGAGACCAAGTGGTGACCTTGAGAGGGACAGAGATCCTTCAAGAGTACAATAAGTACCTAGCAACGCCAGCATATTAGTGTAGATAGGCGGTTATTGTCTTCCGCCTAGGCAGACTATGGGATAGTGTGAAAATACCAATCAATTTAAACCCAATACTACAAGCTCCTATGCGTCATGATACGGAGCGGTATGCTGTAGGTTCTCGCCAGGTTGACCTTAATCTATGTGTAGCTTTGACGATACTGGTATGCCAAATGACAGGTGGTGGTCTTATAACGGTTGCTGCATCTTTAAGTATCCTGGTCTGTATTGTGGAAGTTCTGGCCGTCGTTATGGTTGCGGCCGAACTTGAGGTTATGGACTTTAAAATTGTACCCAGTTTCTCTGTCCAAAATCCACCTACCCGTTATGCGGGTTGATTATGATTATCCTCTTCCCAGTTGGTTATGTTATCTTGCGGTGTTGCTATTATTCCCAAAAGCCTCCAGAAAACCTGCTGTATTCTGTTGTAGACAGGGTGGAGTGTCGGGATACAGGCTGATATGAGCATGAGCTGGGAGGGTGTCAGTCTGATAAAAGTACGCCTTTAAGCCCAAGTCTGTATGGGTGCGAGATGCTTATACATCCTTTGGTAGTGGTCCAAATTATGAGGTGAGTGACGTTGTCTTTGAGATGTTAACGAAGGAACAAGCATATTAGGGTTGCCTACCCGAACTTACAGAAGAAATCAGAACGTGCATTGGTTCCCAGCAAGGAGGTTTTGTAGCAGCCTGCAGCCGCCGCTCTGCGAGCAACTTGCTCTTAGCTCCCGGCTCACAAGGGATCGAAACAAAAAAGGACATATCCTAGACTTACATAACCCCTAACCCAAGCATTGTACTCAAGGTGAACTTCCTCCTCCTGTTACAAGTAAGGCGATGAAAGACAATCGCTGGGTAGACGGCAAAGTATAGATCGAGAGCCGCAGAGAGTGCTGGACAACCAGATTGTGAGCCTCGACACCGTTCCACAATTCCGACTAGGATGCGAGACAGTGTTTGCTCACCGGCAGCGAAATAACAATACCGAACGAATTGGATCGACTGGAAACACTTCGCGCCTTCGATGGTCGGGTCCCATAATGCTTGGACAGGTTTACAGCCGAAGAAGGCCATAAAGGAAACGACAAAGAAACCGAGCAGGCATAGCACCACCGAAGCACACATGCCAGCCTTGTGGAGCTCGCCCGGCTGGAAGATCCGGCACAGCAAGCTCACAACCGACATCTTGGACACGGCCAGATTTATGCTTGACCTCAATGGTCAGTCGCAATACTGGGACATAGGAAAACGGTTAGTAGGTGGAAGAACAAAACTCACACGCTAAATGGCGTCCCGACCGTATACCAGAACTTGGCCCTCACCTGTTCCTCGTGCGACAGCACAGCAGTGTGGCGGCCGAGGCCGCTGAACAAACCCTTCGTCATAAAGGACACGTTGAGCCACACGATGGCCAGGGACAACACGCTCAGCCACTCCTCGGCATAGAGCCTCCTCCGCATTATCCTCGAGCAGCCGTAGGCCCTGGCGGCGACAAAGACGGTGGCGGCGGCGGCCATTGAGAGGAGGACTGCCCTGGCTTGGTGTGCGCGATTCTCCTCCTCGGACATGCCAGGCGCTCGGTGTATGATTGTTTATCCAAGAGGGCGATTCATCTCTGGATGGGGCAGCCGTGGGAGCCTCGTTCTTCTTACTACTGCGCGGGCAGGTGCGTCGGGGGCGGACAGACGGCCGGTTCGGAATGGCACGACCTGGGTCGCTGTGAAGTCCAGTGCTTCTGCAGCCCGATTTCCTGTATTTGAATCAGGGCGGTGCATCTTGTCTCCGAGCTGGGCCGTGGCGTATTGATACGTCGACCGGCATAGTCGCAGTGCCGAGAAGCCAATTGCCCTTGGCTGAGGGTTCAAGGCCAGCCATATCGATAGTATTGATCGTCCCGTAAAGCTTAACTGGGCGGTGTAAACTTTGAATGACTCTCGTCTCGCGTTCAGGGTATCGGGATGGTGGGGAGGAAAACAGCTCATGGGTGGAGGATGGAGAAGAGAAGAACCTGGTTCGGCACAACTTTATTGGACCTGGCATATTTTCTTCACATCTACGTGTATTTTCTCGATTGCCCAGCCCGAATATCGACCTCGAGGGAGATCCGATTATGCACTATCGCTTCTGGCGCGTAATTTCCATCCCAGACCAGAGCGGTTCAAAGTGCTCGCTGCCCCAAGGGGAAAAAGAAATACAGATTTTATCCCCTTTCCTTTACCTATTTTAATTTGACCCCCTGAAGTGTAACCTCCTGTGGGATCAAAGTTGCCTGGATTCGTGTTGGCAGACGACATCCTGTCTATCGAGTTTACTGCTGTGGAAATTGGGTCTGTGGATTGAAATATATGTCTCTCAGAGTTTTAGGACGTGAGGGGGTCATCTTTTAATGGAGAGAGCTGTGCGATATTAAATAACTACGTGAAGTGATCTAGTTTTCCGATGAAGTCATCGTTTCGATGAAGTCATCTGGCTTTTCGATGAAGTCATCTGGCTTTTCGATGAAGTCATCTTAGTCGCTGCTTGTGGATTCTGTGTAGCACCTCTTCCAAATGCCAATGGGCGAGCATTGTGGTCCGGGTGGTTCCCAATCGTTGTCCTCGCCCCACACAGCAAATGGGCTGTTGGGACGTTGCAGGATAAGCAGCACGTCTCCGTCAGGATCCAAGTCTCGGTCGATGTCGTGCATAACTCCCGACCCAAGTATCCCTAAAATGTTCTAGGATTTCAAAGAAGGGAATCGCAATGCAAAATAATTCGCAATGGAACCGGGTGTTAGAACAGTCGGATCGCGGCATTGATGCGCAGCCAAGCCAAGCCGCGCCACTGTTACGGTAGCGCTGAAGCCGGCACCCAGGGTCTTTGGCCGGCCGTGGGTGATTGCTAGAATCCTGTAAAAAGGTGATGCCGGTGGCGCGTGAAAAAGGGCGTGGGAAATCAAGGGCAGTGGGCTGCTGCAAGCGATGATAATTCAATCAGAACGCAACTTGGAAAATGGATGGCGGGGGACCAGGGTTGCCATGTGTTCACGGCCGGAGTTGGTCTTGGCTCCAAGCGATTTTTGGAAGACCACCTTCGAGCCACCCTGGCCCAGTGAGTGGGAGGTTGGTTATGGGCAGTTCTGGCTCTGTTAGGTCCTGCTTATTTTAATACCTCTGCACTACATCGGTGATCCACCAAGCCACAGAAGCCACGGACCTACACCACCACTACTAAAAAAGTTAACTAAAGATTTCAGCGACACCCATTTCGCCCTTTACTGTGCCACTCAGAACCCTTACGCAGGCGAACTAGCAGCAATAGCACATGCGTTTGGGCAGCTAGAGTGGCGCAAGTACCATAGCATTACGCTTCTGACGAGGAACAAAGTAGCTGTGCTTACGCTTAGGAATCCACGTTAATAATCTGGCTAGGAACATATTTACAGCATCTATGAGTTTATTGCAAAGCTAAGGAAGAAATGCAATAAGATTACAGTAGTGTGGTTGCTATTAGGAGACAATAACGAGCTCTGGACCCGCGCTAATGTGATGATCAAAGGGTTCTTGGGTCCTCTAAACCTGTAGATCGGGGTTTATGTCCAAGATACGTAACAAGGCAGTTGATTGAGCAATAGAGTGTCTGACAATGATCACAGCTAGTGAAAGCTATTCAGGGTGAATACTTAGATTGACTGCTGAAGAGCTGTCCGTACTGTCTAGCTATCTGGCAATGAGTGTGTCCTTATATGTCCATCTCTTCAGTGAGGCTCGCCGGGAGCGCTAGTCGCTCCTGGCGATCTAGTATGGGAGCGTCTGGAGCGCTGGTCGCTCCTGTCGCTCCATGGTGTTGGATCGCTGGGATCGATTGTCGCTCCAATCGATCCATCTTATCTAATCGGCGATCACGTGACCTGTGGCTTGGTTCCCTGTGCCGCTCGTCTGGCCGGTGTGCTGGCCGAGTAGAGTTGTTCCTTTGCAGAACCAACCGTTGGTCCTACTTCTGTCAGGGTCGTGACAGCTAAGGAGAAAGCCAAAGAAGCCACACGGTAGGGCGAAGAGCCTTAAACACTAATTCTTAGAGTGAGATTAACAACACTTAATATAGTATGTATTACCTGAGGTACTACTAGCAGCTTGCTGGATAAGATTAGAAAATTCTCTAAGAAAGTTGACACTATATTGCT
>JAJTUP010000102.1:0-200555 GCA_021399435.1 Diaporthe sp. PMI_573
ATTTCGGCCAAATCTTGCGACATACTCGTCATTTCTATTTGTCATAGTGGACATTTTGACTTGAGAGAAATTTTCAATAGTGTGCTTCAGCTTAAAGAAATTAGAAGCAAGTAGATAGGTTAGGACCTACAATAAATGTATTTGAAGTCTATCCTCCTTATATAGAGTAGCTAAGAGCAGTTAGATATCGAGAGTCACCTGAACTCGCGCCCACCATGGAACCGAGAACCCGGATTTAAGGCCAAACACGTCCCGGTCTTCGGATCGCAGGCAAATGATCTTCTCACTTGGTCCAGGAGGTAAGACAGCAGGTCGGAATTGAGGGCGAAGAGAGGCATCCTCTCTGACGGGCGCTTCTCCTCACACCCATGGAACCAGGCTTCCATGTAGTCTCAGGACATTGAAGTATTCGAAAGTAGTGGTGAGAGACTCTCGCTCCTCCAATTACCAAGCCCCTTATTTAAATGCCACAACGAGTGAAATAATTAATTGACTCAACCGATCTGCTCATGTTATATTAGCAGCCAATGTGTTGCCCATAATCCTATGTATATTTTCTGTTTCACACTTATCCCGGCCATGGTTTATCTTGATAGATGCTTTTGATCTTTACCTTCTTAAACGTTCGGGAGAGACTAGGGAGGGGACTATTATCACGTGAGGCGATCTCCGAGATACCTCCTACACATCAGGAATCTAGAAGCTACGCATACTATCCCTGCATTACAGTACTTCAAATTGCTTTAGGCGAAATAAGGGGTTGTGGAAAAGAGCCCTTACAGGGAACCAGAGGTTGGAGAAATAGACTTCCGACTAAATTAGGCTTAGGTTATATATAAGAGCCTAGAGCTGATTTTAGACTTGGTCTATTCTCCCAAAACATAACTTCCACATCATCAATAATGGCACCTATCTGTTGCAGAGTTTTGAACGCTGCCGGGCATCCTATCCCGAACGTCACCTTTCGTTTTAACAACACAATTTGAAGTAATAACGCAGCGTTTCGAGAACATTACATCTATAGAAGGCTGTATATCTCTTTGGCTTCCATCGGGCATGGAGCAATCCTCCTACACTGGAAGTTGATGCTATCCGGTATTCCCGATCTCTCCTCACATTCTTTTCCACGGCTGGGACTGCCGACGGTGTGGCCCCACATTGTATCAGATTTCTATATCGAACGACACGTCCCGGGGTACATTCAACTTCGGCTGGCCTGTACTTCCTATGCTATCGAGGTAGTGCCGATGCACCTGTACAACCTCCGAGGCTCCGATGGCCGCTACGCTTACCCTGGGGGCCCGTCGCAGCTTGTTTTCGTTCCTCCTCCATCACAATTAGGCGAGTGTCCCCGGTACAGGTAGGACAGCCTTCCACAAGAATTCCAGCTGCCGCTCCCAAGGCTGAACAACGAAGAGGCTATTCAAAGTCCTATACCAGGTATTACAAACTCACCTCCCCACTACCCTTGACAGCACTCTAATCAGCACCTAGGCCAGGTGCTGTATGTGAAAGACCTAATTTCTCGGATCACGTCAAAGAGGAAGCCATATAGGTTGAGAGTTACCTTTCTCAATAGCTGAGTTATTGGTGGTTAAACCCACAGGTGCTGGACAGCTCTATGATGGCCCTGGAACTGGTCACATTCAGTTTAACTCGATGTACTTTTCTGAGATAGTTCGGCTCAGCTGATTGCTATGCTCACTAACCGGCTCTGTCTTCCTAGCAATTACCTTATCGTTCTACACCACATTGAGCGGCTATAGTTGTGTTTTGAAATAATATTTCTCCCAAAAAGAAACATACACCAGCTACCTATGTGTCTCTAAATCGAATTAGAAGGTAAGAAACACGCAAAATCCAATGTGAAATCTAAATGCCACCGTCTTAGAGATTAAATTTATAGGAAGAGATGAAATACAAATTGCATCAGATCTATCTATATAAACTCCTATAATTAACCATTCTAGTCGTAACGCCCTCCGAAAAGCAGTACGGCTGTAAGCAGATACATGGTCGCTACTCTAAATCAGTGCAGTTCGTCGCAAAGTCAGTGTTTGTAGTAGACACGTTATCCTGCCTGGAATTTCCACTGAGTAGGCGGTACAGAGTCTTAGCAAACATATCCATACTCCTACGCAACTTCTCTAGCATATCCTTCAAAGTTGCAATGCTAGACTCCAGACCTACCAGGAACTCATGCATCTGGTTCGTAAAGCTCTTTGTCTCCGCGAGATCAGTCTGCATCGCTGCAATGCTAGCCTCCATTCTATCCTGCCTTGAACAGATCATTATTTGTAGACTACAAACGGTCAGTCTTAGAATTAATAATGATTCAATAAAGCTTACCTCCTTATATCATCGTCAACTGTGCTCTCACACTTTGGCGCAGAAACTTGCGCTCCTAGAGTGTCAGGTACAAAAGTTTGGGCAGTAAGGTTGTCGTCCTGCCTCTGTATATCATGCACAAAAGACGCCCAGAAAGCAGATTCCAGGTCGCCTTCGCGCAAATGGTGGGTATCCATGGCACCTGTCTTTCTAGTGCTGTAGCCGGAAAGTGGCGTAAACCGGAGCGCACCGACAACGTGTTTCGGGACACGGTGCAGGGTGGTGGCTAGGGGAAGGTGTCCGCGATCCTGGATTCGCGGGTTTCGGCTTTTTCGGTTCCGCTGGGGACCATCAATAAGATGTTTTGTGGCCTTTTACGGATTAATGGCTGAGAGAGGGGCGCGCCTGATCCTGGATATACGGCTTCTATTTTCCGGGTTCATAGCTTGCGTGGGAATGTCGCCGGTATTTAAAAGGGATATCCGCGCGTTAAGATAAGTACCAATGAATACACCCTCCTTGTTCTGCAGATCTGCGCAAGCTCAACAGAAATCCATCGCGCCGTTTCAGATCTAAAAAAGAAGACTGTGGCAAAGAAGGCTGCTGCGCCATGAAGATCGCACTCACACTGGGAGCCTTGCTGGCAACGTCGGCAAGGGCCTTTGAGGACCTTGCCATCATGTGCATATCCGACCCCCCCATCCAGCTGGTTGCTGGTACCTCTAAGATCTCAGCTATGTAATGGAACCCATTCGAGGCTGGTTGGCACTTAGCTAATTATAGTAACCACAGACACGAGTCTCCGTTTGGCGATGAATGCCGTGCCCTCCTACAATTTGAGAATGTAGCCTTTAAGCCAATATCATACACGTTCAAGTCGATCCTTCCTTGCACTGGACCCTTGTCTACCAGCTTCCTAATTCCAGCAGGTGCGCCCAACGGAAGCGCGCGGGTAATATGGTATGTTACCGATGTCGGCATCCGCGATAGGATTATATATATGCTAACCACGGTGCAGGCAATGCGCAGAATCATCAACATGCAGTTTTGCCTCTATATTGAATGGAACAGGGGATATGCTTCTTTCACGGCAGCAAGAGGGTACCGCAAGTTGCCTGTCCACAAATCTGCTAACGGACGTGAGCACCGCATCAGGATGGGAACCTCAATCACTGAATTCGATGCTCCCTACTGCGCCATTCTTTAACAACGGGTCAAACCATACTGCAACCAGCATTCTCCCCCCAGTCACCACAAATAGGCCTCAGGTCAGCTCTTCTGGTCAGCTGATAACTCCATCTACTATGTCTTGGACGATGTTCACCGTAACACGCACAGTCACGTCGCTGTTAACCACAACATTGACATCTATTTAACCAGCGTGTGTAGCCTTTTATGCCCACGGATTTTGCTATAGGACGGTCTGATATAAGCGACTATTTTAAGAAATTATTTTTTATTTTTCGAATTCCTTCGGGGTTGAGACTCGCTATTTTTGGTGAGGGTTCCCCAGCCTTTCTCCTAGGCTCCCTTGCTTGGATTACTGAGTCTATGTATTGGAAGTGTGTATTGTACTTTTAAGTCCTGGTTTAGTACTCATTAAGCAGCTTATATGGTTCATAAATAGCTTATACCGTTCCCTAACGATTAAAAAAAATGTACCGTAACACTATCTTTAAGTATCTAGTACCCTCCTCGTGTACTAATCCCTTTGAATTTATATTAATTACTATTACTTATAGCGTAGACTTTACTAAAAGGAAGGAAATATAAAGAACGAGGTTTTAAAAATAGAGCGACTTGCATATTATCTCTCTTGTTGGTTTTAAGAAAGGTCTTGTATAATTAAATCTCAGTCTTGACAAATTGTGAATCCTGTAACTTGAACTACCCGAAGCTGCGGTGCCTGCCAGGATGGATCGCGCTGTGTCTCCAACTCGAACTCGGCTAGGACTATTCCCACGATGGCTCTTAGTTCACGTATAGCCAGCCCATCAGAAACTGTTTCAGCTGCTGAGCAAAGGCACTTCACCTCTAGCGTAATGGTTTTGAGGCTTCGGAATCGCCGAATGAGATTTATGCCACGGTGAAGTGATCCCCTCCGCCAGCAGGGACGCACCCCCCAGCTCATCCGCAGATGCTAAAGCTGCTCCAGCTGCGAGAATTGAAAGTCTGAAATAAGATCTTGTTGCTTGTTGGCACATTGACAATTACTCATGGATATCAGGATACTCACATTCTCGATGTAAGTATACTGTGTCTTTCGTCCAGTCAATGTAGACATACCCTTCTTCTTCCTCGCGTTGTCGTAGGCGTTCGTACTGAGGAGTGTCTCGACTTCTTGAGTGTGATTGTTGGATAAACCAAGCTCTGGTCTCTGTACATGTTTGAAGCACAGGTGGAATCGCCCTTCGGAGCCCAAAGCTGAACTTGTCGTTGTTCCACGTGCGAACGACAGTAGATGGACGGAGCAATGCCCACTCCCAGATCTGGCGTCTGATCTCGGGTGGTAGGAGCGGAAAAAGGTGGAACACCGCTTCGGAATCGCTCACGACTCTATTCCCAACCTTGGAGGTTTCGAAAGCGATAGACATATTCAAAGCGATCCTCTAAGGAAGTGCCACTTAAGTTGACGCAAATAGAGAGAAATCTTGGAGCTATGAGCAAAAGGACAGCGAATGTCTATCCCATATTTCGGGAATGAGCCAGTAATGATGATGTATTTATAACACCGTTTTGAAACCTCCTTGCCAAAGCCCCATCAGCTACAGGCACGGTCTTACATACGACAACTAACTGCGATGCTAAGGAGCTTCCCCGGGCATGTCATCGGCCACGCATTAGGGCACCAAGACAAACGTGACAGATGTGCAAGGTCTTGCCGAGCTCCGGCTGGCGAAATGCAAAGTTTCGGGGAGATGTATTTGCCTCTCTAGGGGCTGGGAAGAAAGGCGTTACCTTCCATGCCGGCTAAAGCGCCGGCCTTGGGGTCACGGCCCATTTTAAAAATGATGGACGATTGGACGATCCAGCGACTCGAGCGTGCGTACTCATGCGGCGGGCAATCAGCAGTTGCCAGAGGAGGGGGAATTGCACGTAGTATTTACCAGCACGGGCTTGGTCACTCCAAGTCATGATTAAGCATGCGCTATCGAGACTACTCCGCGAACTCACCGAAGCCTTCTTTGGGGAAGCTGACATGAATGCACTAATGCAAAGCACATTCTGTAGCAAGTAAAAGAGAGGGGGGCCGGCGGTTGTAACAGATTAGGTATCTATGCCTGTCATGCCAGCGTGGCATCATCGCACCTGCAGGACACCGAGAATTTCTGTCTAGCGTTTCCCATCATATGCACATCTCATCTCCTCCACCTGCAGACATACCGCGAAAACACAGACCCTGCAGCCACCTGGACTGTTTCCGCGTCATTCCCGTGACTTTCGGCACTGACGTATGTCCAGTCGTCCTCGTCCTCGTCCTCGTCCTCATCTACACCATAGTCTTGCGACGCAAGGATCCAGGTCTTGACAGCCTTGGAACCGTTCCTTGCCGACGGGATCGAGCTGAGCCTGGCCTCGCTTAGCTGAACTACC
The DNA here is from genome assembly GCA_021399435.1 of Diaporthe sp. PMI_573. Classification (NCBI taxonomy): domain Eukaryota; kingdom Fungi; phylum Ascomycota; class Sordariomycetes; order Diaporthales; family Diaporthaceae; genus Diaporthe; species Diaporthe sp. PMI_573. The sequence continues at coordinate 5,923 of JAJTUP010000102.1, forward strand.
TCGAGCGGTTCTTGCAAGTCCGCGCTTGGGCTCTCGGCAGCGGCGGTGCTCGCCGATTTATCGTCGGCGAAGGATATGGCCGGGGTTGTGTCTGCCTCCGCTCTGCTTGTCGCCATGTCTTGGGAGTCATCTCCATAGGTATTCGATGACCTGTCCGCGTATATCGGCTTCTTCGCAGCAGTAGTAATCTTCACAAAGCTGGGAGTCTTTGCTAGATTCAGATCAGCGGCCGAACCCGGCTCATAGTCTTCGTCCTTGGGTACTAGTCCGGGTGCTCCGGTCGAGAGCTTAACGGCTTCCGGTATCTCTTCGGCGTCGGTATGGTAGATCAGCGTGTCGGATCCTGTAGCTCTCTGCCCTTTCGTGTCAGCAGAATAACTTTCTTTGGGAATGGGCTGCAATTACCTTTTCCGTAATACCCTCTGCCTTCTCGTCAACTGCTGTGGCCGCGTTCGTAGTGACTGTAGGGTTTTCCTCTCCAGTTTGTCTGTTCTCTTCTTCCCTGGCCCTTTTGTTCCACTCGTTCTCAATTTCGATGATGTGGGAGGAAGGATCGACGTAAACATACTTGACGCCACCGTCGCGCTCAACGATATCTGGCATCTTCATATTAATGCAATCCTTCGAGTATGGCCTTCCAAGGGCACTGATCCAATAGAGCCCATTCTCCTCGGTGTGGAACTCAAAGAAGACGTTGATCAGTTGGGCAGCCAGGCCCAAAAGCTGTCTGGATCGATTATGATACGTATCGGCGTCCTGGACATAGTGGTGACGAACCTGACTTTCGTCGAAATCGTATTTCGAATCCTCGAACCAATTCGCCGGGAACAGAGCGGGATCACGAAGAAGGCCTTCCTGCCTCATCAAATCTGCCTTTCGTGCCTTCTCGGCTTCTTTCTCGGTCTGCTCGGCTTCCTGTTGCGCCGTTTCTGCTGCTCTCTCCTCCGCCTGCCCGTCTTTCTCTCGTGTATCTTCGTTTTTGCTCTCCGTCTGCTCACCTTTCTGTGCTTCACTCTCTGTATCAGAATCCGTCAGGGATTCTTCCTGTGCTTGGTCCGCGGCTGCTCCGTCGGCGGCCTGCACCTCGAAGGCGGGAGGGCAGGCAACGTTTGCCTCTCTCGCAAAGAAATGCCCCCTAAGCAGCTCATCTTCCGGTAGTGGATTGGTGTAAATTCGTTCCGTGTCTGGCCTCGTATTGCCCCAGTCCCTCTCGTGTGCGCTGTCATTTGTCGCAGCCTCATCTGTCGTGACTATGACGTCTTCCGGCATTGTGGCCTCCGTGGTTGACATATTGCCGGCGCCCTCTACCTTTAGATAGTCCTCCTCCTGGGCGGGATAATATTTTCTAACGACTACCGCAGCGCAGATACCGCAGTATCACGCTTCTGACGAGAAACAAAGCAGCAGTGCTCACGCTCAGGAACCCAAGACAACAGTCTGGACAGGAACATGTCTGCAGCATTTACAAATCCATCAGAAAGCTCAGAAGAGAAAACAACGTGATCACGGTAGTATGGCTACCGTCGGGTGAAGATGACGAGCTCTGGATACGCGCCAAACAAAAAGCCAAGGAAGCCACGCGACAGGGCACAGAGCCACAGACACAACTCCCCAGAGTAAGATCGACGACGCTCAACGTGGCACGCGCCAAGCGAGGCACCACCAGAAGTCTGCCAGATAAGGTTGGCAAGCATTCCAAGAAAGTCGACACAGCGTTACCAGGCAAACACACGCGACGTCTGTATGACAGGCTCTCCTGGAAAGAAGCTAGTATACTTGCGCAGCTCAGGACGGGTATGGCAAGATTGAACGCATATCTGTACCATATCGAAGCAGCATCGTCAGACCAGTGCGCATGCGGACAAGCGAGAGAGACCGTGGAACATTTCCTTTTTCGGTGCAGGCGTTGGACGATACACCGAACGCAGATGCTCCAGTGTACAGATACCCACAGAAGTAACATCTCCTTCTTCTTAGGAGGGAAAGCACCGTCAGATGGTACAAATTGGACTCCAAATATGGATGCCGTCCGCGCAACGATACGGTTCGCTATTGCCACGGGGCGACTCGACGCAGACTGACCACAAGGAGGAACACCTCCACCCCATCACCACTAATCCGACAAACCTTAATCACCTCGTGTCATATACAGCAGGCACCGCTTCAGTCGCCGAAGATAGGACACTGAACACTTGGAGAATCGCCTTCAAGTTGGCCTACTAACACCACTAACCCACGAGAATTCGCAGAGACATGGTACATTGAGACAAGCTATAAGCTAGGAACAGATTGCATATGGGCTTAAGGAGGTCGGGATTCATTTTAGGACATGTATTTGCAGATTAGTAATAGTTGCCCTTTCGGCGCAAGCCGCCGCCGGGCGTCAATAAATTGTGTGTGTGTGTGTGTACTAAGATCAAACAATACAGACAGAGAGATCAATCGAATTATCACTATACAGTAGGTCGCATTGTTACTTTTATACTTTAAAGGCAGTGTATAAAGCTAAGACCCTGGAGAATTTCAGATACCCAAGACCGAAGTCTTTATAGGCCTCGCTCGGCCCTTTTCCTGAACGGAGGACTACGATATTGGCACAACGATGACGTGTAATATGATTTAGTTTCCTATCGTTTACTGATGCGGATCTTGGTTCTAAGAAGGTTCTATATAAATGATATGTTTCCTTGACAGTATTCGACTTTCTATGACTGTTGACTTTACTGTCGACCCGTTCCAGGATTCTTACAATGCCTTCATCTCGTACCTCACATGAAGCTGAAAGCATTGCTTTCTTTGAAAACAAAACAACCAGGAAGAAAGTCTCATGTGATCTACACCTGCTCTCCAATTCCTTTCTTATCCTCCCTTTCTCTGTCTTCTTCTTTTCATTGTTGTTATTGGTTGCTATTCTAGGAGCCTAGATCCAGTCGCCAGTTATCGCCAAACCTATGGGTACTCACCTCTCTATAACCGAATCCCTCTTCAACCATATCGAGCAACCATCAACGGCACCATCTGGCCATCTACAGATAGCAGTGTGGCTAGGCGCTTCCCCAATCCAATCGACGAGGCTACATGGGATGAGTGGGAAACTACAAATATGATTCCTATCACCTCTGCCGAGATTAGGGGAATGGGGAAAGACCCTACTACAGCAGCCAAACTGGAGGACTCAATCTGGAGTTTAGGTGACGATGCATATGCAGGTATCTTAGATTTGTTCCATCAGATACATTGCCTCAACCAACTGCGCAAATTTGCATATCGTGATTATTACGATATGAAGATTGCAAATGCAAACCCTGAGAACATGACCATGCATGAGATACACACAAACCACTGTGTTGACATTCTCTTACAAGCTTTACAATGTTCTGGCAATCTACGTCAGTGCTTTCTCCCACGCATATCTGTTAGCTGTTAGGACCTTTACTAAACAATTCAACATTCCAGAAATAGCTACAATGCATTGGACTGAAACACAGCTATATCCGTTCCCTGACATGAGTATCCAAAGGCAGTGCATTGATTTTAAGGCAATCAATGAGTGGCGCAGGAAAAATGCGATCAGTATGGAAAAATACAAGAACGTAATGAGAAAAGACAGGCAACTAAAGCCTGTAGAGGAGCGACCTATTGAGCAGGGCTATTGGGATATGTTCAAGAATGAACCAGACACGTTTCTATGAAATTGCAAGCAGGCGGTTCGAAATGTACAGGGCGGTCGCGGGTATCAATCAACAAAAAGAAAGAAGAAAAGAAAAACGCAACCCGGTCGACGTACCAAAACACTTTGGCAATATTTATTCACGAGCCTGGGAGATAGAACCAATCTATCCAACCCCCTAATCGCTTGTGAATCACCCTCGTCACTAAGTGCAGTGCGCCCCGCCCCCGAAATGGCCCCATTGCAAGTTACACCCTGATATAAAGACTCCCCATGGCCTGCACCTAGGTAGGAGCATCGAAAGCTGCTTAGTTGATCATTGGGTCTACCTAATGGGGGCAGAGCCTTTTCTCTACTAACAAGCAGCCATTTGGGTTCATTGTAATCGTCTCTTGCCCATTGAGCAGTGTAGTTGTCTCCGCTGCCCTTTGGCCTCGGAGTGGCGTCCAACTGTCGCTGTGCCGATGCCATTTCCACATTGGTGTTGCCCGTCAATATACCATACACGGGGGCACGTTCCCCGTACCCAGCAGGCCATTTGCCCTAGGATCATGGAGGCGGCCTAAGGGCGACGACGGCAAGGCAGCCAATGGCTCGCGGCCTACCCAACTGTAGCCCCAAGCGCGGTCAACGCTCTCATCGCCGTGCGACGCGACGAAATTCCAATCTCTGCAGCGGTGGCACCGTCACCTCGGGCGGACTTTTGGGCCCTTTCGTACTTTCTCGATTCTGGAGGCCGCTTTCCGTGGGGCCCCCTGCGATATTTGCTGGGTATTGACGTCGCCTGCCATCACATAGCGCTCCCGGATCCGAGCACTGCGCCGGATTACTCTGTCCTGTTTTCCCCGTTTCTCAGCCTGTTGATTGCGGGATGGCGACTTTGTTTGTTTTCTCAATACACCATGTACGGGTGATCCACGCTCGGACGGCTCCGCCTCGGTTCGCGAGTCAACGGGTGTGGAAGTTGAATCGCCTGTGGAAGGAGGCGTGGGGTGTGTCGTGTCGACAGTAGGTCCGCGCAGGGTCGGTGGGGACTGTTGGATTGGAAGGAAACCGGCAAAGAATCGAACATAGGAGTCGAATGAGTTAGAGTGGTAGATATGGATCGCGTCCGTCCACTGCGCATCGGAGCTCGATAGTAATGCCGGCGACGCTGCTATTTGGGTGAATGACAACTGCCAGAGCTCAAGGAGTTCCTTCTGCCTGAGGTCCCGTCGCTCGTCGAGAAGATGGAAGAGGTCGTCCCTATCTTGTGCCGTGGCACTGAGCTCGCAGACATCACGATTGAATGCGTCGACGTCGAGGACGGGGAGCGTCATCGAGTTGCATCGCTTCGCCAACGTAGTGAACAGCTCTTCTTGTCGCATTCCGAACTTCCATGCGGGCCATCTCTGATCGTAATTTCGAAGAAAGTAATCGTCAGGTGCGGATGGGAAGAGATTGAATTCTCGGGCCATTTTGGTCTGCTCTAGGTAGATTGCAGTGGCTCAGGTACCGGGTCAAAGCTGGCGATGGGGTCCGCTGGGTTGAGGGCATCAGGAGAAGGTGGAGGGAGCTGTGCGTGACTGCCTGCGACTGTTTTGGAGCTAAATTGGCCCCACTGTCGGCCAGATCGGTCCCCGCTGATTGGCTGTAGCTCTGTTTAGCATTATGCGCGCGTCTGGGGAATTGGAGCGTTGCCCAGAGGACGAGACCTGGTTTAGATGGTCTACCATGTACATGCAGGCATTACACCTCTGTAGGCATCCAATACATTAGATGGAGACTTCTCCACTCAAGGTCGCTTTTGTTAGCAAATTGGGCAAAGTTTAACGGTTGGGATGCCTGCGGAGGTGTATGCCCATTAGACGGGGCGGCTCCAGATAGACTATATTTACCCCCAATCGTCCTGCCACATTATCGCACCACAGGCAGTGTGTCCTCTCTTGCGTCATCCGAGCCTTCGACACAACCGCAATCATGGCTCAGAAGGAAAGGAATTTCACCAACCATGTCACATTCATGTTGCCTGATGCCACTGGCGATGCCAGTGACAACACCAATAGGGGGAACACCGTCGACCAGCTAGACACCTACCTGGAGGCACAACGGACCCGCCAACGACATATGCAAGATCTGGCGCTGACACTCCCAATCGACCAGTCATATACGGGACCCCTCCACCGTGTCAGAGTCCTTATTAAGCAATCAGGCCAGGACAACAGTCGTCTGAAAGTCTGCAATTCGGCGTCCGATCCTATTAACACCGAGCTGGACGCGATCACACGACAAACGATCCTTGGGCAGCATGTTCGTGTGGGACTTCTGGCGGCCACTCAGGATCACCTGGAGATCAAATGCTCCTTCGCATCAGGAGACGTCGCCTGTGAGGTCTATTTTGACCCTGCATCTGACGACGTCCTTCTTTTCAACACTGGACAGAGCGTTGTCCGAGTGGGCCAAACCGTGCAGGCCGTTGGTGCGGAATGCCTTCCCCCCGAGGAGCTCAGGCTTCTTTCCCCGGGCCTCTGGTTCATATCAGTCGACGGTGCTCCTGCTCAGACTGTTGAGATGCTGGTGAGGCCACAACACTATAGTCTCTCCATTGAAGAGGTAGCAGGCCAGTTCAACACGAAGAGGGCCGGCGCAAAAATGCTTCCGCCGTCCTCGAAGAGGGTGCAAGCTTTGTCTGGCGCCATGATCGCATCAACAATGGCACAGACTCGCGGTGACTCTACTACCAGCGGCGAGCCTTCTACACGATCTGAACCGAGCACAACTATTACGAACTCACTCCAACCTCACGAGCTGGCACAGACGGTCGTTGGGCAGAGAATCGTGATCAAGAATACGGACACGCAAGAGACTGAATACACTCTCGAAAGACTTGGGAATTGGGTATATACCAGGACGCATACACATATGTTTACCGCAGTCCTACGCAATGGAGAATCAAGCCCCACTGTCGCCGTCTTGATGCCGAAGCTTTGGGAGCACAGATGGAGAGACTTGCCCAAGCGTGAGCTGTACGCCGCCGTTCACACCGCCAACAGCTGGTGGAGGCGGTACGATATGATGGTGAATCTCAAGCACGTCAGTCTGTCTCATAGCCCCCGTGGATGAGCCACCAGCTGATCTTGTCCAAAGCCTAACCTAGTCTCATGTTTCGGGGCTGATCTCCGCTGCCTATCTCTATACTTCCAGTGGCCTGGTACAATGAACCTTGCTGCAGCTTGCAAGGATGATCACTACACAGGGGGGCCTCATGACGCGCGTGTCATTCTGGCAGATTGCTCACAGGCTCTCGAATATCTAGCATCTCATGGTATTGTACACAACTCAGTCACACCGTGGAGCATCGCGTACAGGCCGGGCGACAGAGCTGGGGCAGTTCTGACAGACTTCGACTGTGCGATGAGGCGATCTGGTGCTGCCGACACTGGACTCGCTCCTGTCTGTTATGCGGCGCCCGAGACTTTGCAACACAGTGGTAGTGCGAAAAGTGATGTGTGGTCCCTCGGAGTGGTGATGTTGTACGCGATGAGACTCACACCCCTGCCTGGGACGCCGAAACACACACGGAGTTTAGGACGGAGTCGATTGGATCGACTGAAGGCTTGGCATGAGAGAGTGGTTGCAATCCGCTCGACACTCGACACCCCGAATGACGGGGTGGCCGAGATCGTCGGACTCATGCTACTGCCTGAGCAAACTACTCTAACAGGCATTAATGGCAGGATATCACCCTCGGATCTGGGGCATAAGACAAAAAGGTGGGCTTCGACCGAGATATTCTCATCACTGATTCCACACTCAAAAGAAGTATGAGCTGTTATACTGGTCGCAACTAAAGCGGTGTATTGGAATGACAACATAAGCCTTTTTCAAGCAACTTTATTACCAGACAGGGTCTAAATACCATCGAAGCCCCCGCGCCTACCCAGCGTGCTTACTGCCTTGGTGGAACTCCGTCTAGTACAGCTTGTGTTGATGCCGTGTACTCTTTCAGTGTGATTCTGGAGATGTTTCTTGTGAATCAGCGTCACCTTGCAAATCGGACATACAAAACTGTCATCTGCGTTTTGGGAGTCCAAGTGGACAGTGATGAAATGTTTGCGCAAATGATCTGAGCGGGAAAACTGACGACAGAGATCGTCAAATCTGGGGTGTGACTGCCCAAGAGTCTCTGCCTTAGCAACACAGAGAAAGCATCTCAGCACCTTGCCGAATGCGGCGAGCGTCGCATCTTTGATCTCTTGCATCCGAGCCTCGGGAATCTTCTGCGTATTGATCTCCGTGGCAGGCCTTGTGACCCGGACTAGCATCGGCACGATAGGATCTTCCTCGTCGCAATATGCGACAAGCGCCTTGATGGCCTCGGTTCTTCGCCACAGCTGCGCCTCAACATCATTGACAAGGGGGGATGTAAGAGCGTCGAACATCCTTTACTGGACTGCACCCATCGGCCGCACAGAACGCGGGTTCTTGGAGATCTGGGTGATGTCCTCCCCAGCGATCTGTCGCTCAACGTCTTCGACCCCTTGTGTCTTGCTCCACTCGTCGCGTATCTTGGCAAGCTTCGACTTCCGCATCCTTGTCCAAAGTGCCTTGCGCTTCAAGCCAAGAGCTCTTCTCTGAGCCGATTTCGGAAGGGCTGCTTTCCATTCTTTATCCACGCGCTGGTACCTTGGGTGCTTCTTGAGCTCTTCAGCCTGTTGTAGCGTCAGATCAATCGGTCGGCGGTGGCTCACGGAATGCCCAAGACTCGTGGCCTGTTCGAGAAGGGCCTGTTGTGGTTCTCGATCCCGGTGAATGGCCCACAAGTCGGCGCAGACATTGCGTTCGAGGTAGTGTTTTTGGAAAGTGTTAGAGTTTGGGGCATGGTCCATAACTAGATCGCGCAAAGCGCTGCTAATGTTCACTGTCTTGTGTCAGAGATGGGGCTGGAAGCGGATGTGGCTTTGGCCGCGGCAAATACATGAGGCATACCGTTCCTGTCCAAGCTGTTTCCTGCCATATAGCGGAGGTTGTAGGCCATGGTGCGATGCTCGAAACCTGACAGCATGCCCATGGTGGATATCCATTTGCTCATCATACCCTGTGAGAGACGTTCCTCACCCATACGATATCCCGAGGCAGTTTTCACGGGCTTCCGAAAAATGTATTTGTTGAGAATATCTGACCGGAAAGCAAGATATATCTCATTTTCACCCTGGTGAATACGCGTTTGGCCGAGTTCCTGTGGATTCTTATTGAGACTTGACGATTCGAAAGCCTTGTATCGGAAGATGATAGCGAGTAAGAATACATGAGGACTGAGGAGCAAACTTGGGGGCCAAAAGAGCACAACTATTAGATCTTTACATTCAGTGGATATATTCAGACGAGAACGAAGAGCCGGACTCTTCAAATACAACACAAATCTATACGACAGAAGGCAACGCACATGAAAATCAGGCATCACAGGGACAGAATAGGATTCTATCACCACCTATCAATACTGTGGGTACCAATCGTCAAGCACTGACTCAATTCAATCATGGTGCAGACCAGCAAGAAGAGGCTCGCGGCAGAGTCCCACAGCGAATTGAATACCAACAACATTACCAGAATAACTTAGACGGTGAGGGTACGGATACATCAGACACAATCTTAATGCTAGAGCGCCAGCGAATGGGGTTCGGGAACAATGAACAGCCCACGAGAAACCCTACCGGACAGAATATACTGCCAGATACAGTTCCCGTCAACGAGGAGGTTTACAATGACCTGGTCATGAGAGACCCTAGTCCACCACGTCATCAACCTGGACAGAATTTTCTACCAAATACGATTCCGGTCGGAGAGGTGGTTTACAATGAGCACACCATGAGAGACCCTAGTCCACCACGTCACCAACACCAGGTAGCCGGGCAGAATTTACCAATGAACCAGACAGGTCCACTCCCATACCTGCTACAGAATCAGGCAGTCCAAGGCCAGAATATACCACAGTATCAGGCTGCTCCGGTCCATCAAGCTGCTCCAGTCCAAGGCCAGAACCTGCCACAGTATCAGGCTGCTCCAGTCCATCAAGCTGCTCCGGTCCATCAAGCTGCTCCAGTCGAAGGCCAAAACCTGCCACAGATTCACACAGTCCAAGGCCAAAACCTGCCACAGAATCAGGCAGTTCCGGCTCAAGCCAAGAGCCCTCCCAAAGCCGCCGGATATGCTGAAGATAATTATGACGAGACCGAAAGAGTCCCAGACATTGAAAATTATAGAATAGTCAACGGGTATATTAGAATAAAGATCTGGGACCCGCAGCTCTGTCGTGAAGCAGAAGCTCGTGTCGAAGGGAGTATAGGCAAAATGTTCTTCATGGTCTCTTTTGACCCTATTCCACGAGAGACTGGCCGCCCTCGAAGGTGCTTTGCCCTACCGAACCTTCCCATCGATCCTGACATAATACCGGAATTGAAGCGAGGCACCGCAAAAGATTTAAAAGATCATAAGGGAAGACTGGTTCCACAGAACGCCGGATACGCACAAACGCACATGGAGGAGCCCCAACAAAACCAATGGAGATGGCATAGTTTCCATGGGGACTTTGAGAATGTTAAAGGCGACCCTTCAGAACCAACATGGTTCGGCTTTACGGCATGCCAGGCCCGTTACAAGAAGAACACCTCTGCTATGTTCCTCAGGACATGGGCGTGGGCAGGCCAGCTTCCTCCCCGAGCGCCAAGAAAGGCAGATGAGCGCGCAAAGTTCCAATATGTTGGATATCAACTCAAGGATGAAGCATCAGTGACGATGTGGCAACGAGCACGCAGCGAGACACCAGTCTTTAGCAGGGAAGCGACTCTTGTATCTCCGTCACCGGCTCCGGTAAAGACCGCGGTGAAAAGTACTGGTGTTAAGCGGGAACCCAAATCCGTCTCGTTTAAAACGGATCCACCAAGACCCAATGGCCGTTTCCCGGTGCGTACTCAGGCCGAGCAGGATGAGGAGAGTGATCTTTGACCGACGGGCGACAAGGAACAAGATTTGATGGGCTTCTGCTGGCAGAAGTTTGGGATTAGGATGGTAACTGCGTGAAGTTGCCTTTAAGCTGTGTGGTTTAATTTGCGTATAATTCGTGGTCAGTTCCCTATATGTACAGTTATGAAAACATCCTCACTCACGAATTGAAAATGCCCTACAAGTGCTTGTCTAATTCATGGAATGCACTGAATTCCATAAATGAATATGCCGGACTGCCGAGAGCATAATGGAAGTGGTTTTGTCTTGACCGTGACCAACTCCAGATCGAGGCATGGAACCCGCACCCAAACACCTTAATGCCCTTGCTCACCCTGTGGTTCCTTAACACCTTTGTCTGCGCCATCGTGTAGACCCTCCCCCTTATGCTAAACGACATCAAGGTTATGTCTAGCATCTGCTAACTATATGTATATAGTTAGCAGAAGCAATATATATATTGGCACAAGTAATTTCGAAGGATTTTATCTAACTTGTGGACGAAAATGAGGATATCGAGATCTGTCTAATAACGGCGGTGGAGATTGATGAAGTACGAACGGAGCGGTGGATCGAAGCAGTTTGTAAACGCAAGAATCTACTCATTTATTCTTAGAGCGGTCGCACCAATATATATCCCGCAGCTTATGTTGCCCTACCACTGCTTCTCGCATTCCCCCTCGTATCATCCTGTCTTGTCTCCTCTATCAACCGAAGATATATCGCGAAATTACAGAACCCAGAGCTACCTGGGCCGCTTGAGTGCCTTCCTCGCAACTTTCGTCACTGACGTGTGTCCAGTCGTCCTCGTCCTCGTCCTCGTCCTCGCCATCACTGTTCGCCGGAGAGATGCAGCGTTTGATATCCTCGGTATCGTTCTCCGCTACAGCCTTCTCCCTGACAACTGTAGCCGAGTCTGTAGTGGCCTTGGCATCGTCTTCCTCCTTAATCTGTCTCTTCTTCTCTTCCCTTGCCCTTCGGTTCCGCTCCTCCATTTTGGCAACGTGGGAGGAAGGATCCACATAAACAACCCTGGCGCAGCCGTCGAGCTCAATAATCTCTGGCATCTTCAAAGTGAGGTAAGGCTCCGGGGGCGGGGCTCCAAGCTCGCTGATCCAATAGCAGCCGCTCTTATCGGTGTGTAAGTCAAAGAAGACCTTGATCAGCTGGGAAGCCAGGCATAATAGTTGCCTTGACCGGTTTTTATACGTATCGGCGTCCTGGACATAGTCTTGGCGAACCTGTCTCTCGCCGAAGTTGTATTTAGAGTTCTTGAACCAGCCTGCAGGGAAGAGAGGGGGATCTTCTCCCTGGAGTCCCTCTTGTAGCTCTTTGTTTTCACTCTCCTTTTGCTCGTCTACCCGTTGCATATCCATATTCTTCCTCTCGGACTCCTCTGTCTCAGAGTCCAGCAGGTCCTCTTGTGCTTGGTCCACAGCTTGCCCCTCGGCGGCTTGCTCGGCCGCTACGGTATTAGGCAGGCTGGCCTCCCTAGCAAAAAAGTGTCCCCGGAGCAGTTCATCTTCCGGTAGCGGGTTGGTATATGTCCGCTCTGCGCATATTGTCTTGTCCCTCCCGTGTGCGGCGTCACTGGTCGTTGCTTCAGTTGTGGTCCTGGACTCTTGGGCGTCGAGGTACTTTTTGATGTGATCAGTAGCACTAAGCCCGTACTTGCCCAGCTTCTCCTTCTGGTTAAGCGGTGAACACAAATTGAGGAGTTCCGATTGAGACGTGCTCTGCAAGGCACGCCAGCCTCGGGCCTCGTCTTCGCGTAAAAGCATATTGAGGAAAGGCGCCAGCATCTCCGCGTGGAATGCACCACTGAACCATTCTTTTAAGTTATGCCGCCACTTCAGAGAGCGCATAAAGACCAGGATTACATAAATAAATCCCCAGACCCTTAAGTCGCGTGTGTCTGCCACCTCCAAGAGGTAAGGGACCATGGTATGAATCATTGCGATCGTCGCCTCATGGATATCCCTGGCGTTAGACATTCTGGCGGAAAGATCGGCGCGGTCCATATGCGTCACAAGACTAGGAGCCCACGCCGCCATCATTGGGCTCCATCTTCCAGGGGCAGGGGGGATTCCTAGAAGCAAATGGCAAAGCAAAAGGCCGAGCTGGGCGCTGTAAACAGTTAGTCAGAGCTGGAAGTAACCCAACCCATGGTGTCAACACATACCTGGGATGTATTCTATATATCTCGTCTTGTTCACCGCAGGCGGGTCTACTGAGCTTCTTTAGTGCTGCGTAGACGGCCTGAAGATGGTCTTTCTTGCTGGTTTTATAGCCATATGTACTAAGAAATTTGGGATCCAGAGAAGCAAGTATTAGGTTTGTAACGGCGGTAAGGAAATGGTCCTTGTCGGTTAAGGGGACGCTGGCTGGCTTTCCGGCTTCCTCCTTATTCCGGGCCATAATCGGGTTGATCAAGGGAAATAGAGAATCCCACACAGCAAAGAAGGGGGTCTTAACGACGAGGGACTTGGTGAAGTAGAAGAACTGGAGCACAGTGGCCTCAAAATCCGCGTCAGACTGGGGCGGAGTTGACTGGGGCTTCGCTAGAATGGCTAGATGGTGGTAAACGCGGCCAATTGTGGGGTCATCGTCTAGAACACGACTGTACTCCTCATGGCAGATGTACTTCCAACGCTCCTTGATGTCCGATTCCTCACAAACGGCCCAACTATGCAATAGGTATTAGTCCCTGTTATCTATTGTCATCGAGTAGACCTTCAGGGGCAGCGCCCTTACGTACCTATATCGGGCCACATCTGCTTTACTCTCGACCCAGCTAGAACGAAATTGCGGGACAGTCTCATCTAGCAAAGCTAGAATGCTATGTGCCTCGAAGGTAAAAGTCGCCATAAATTCTCTGCTCCTAGGCAGTCGATGGCGTAGGACCTCGAGAAAGGTAAATATGCCGTGCTTCCACATTCTCGCAGGCATAGAGTACTTCTCTGCGAGCTCCCGGAGTGCTGGTGACGCGCTTGGGTGCTGCGACGCCAAGAAAAAATCGTAGTACTCTTGCAATAACGTGCGGTGGAGCATAATGAGGGCAGTGTACTGTCCTTGGTTGAGGTCCGATAGATGGTGTGTCGGGGAGCTGTCCAACAGATCGCGTGTCGGGGAGTCTAGGCCGCTGTCCGTTTCTATGCATTTGGATTCGATTAGGACCAATCCGGCATAGATACCTTTCACTTCGGCTACCAGAAGCTCCAGAGAAACTCGACGGGTATCGGGCTCTTTGAGCATCGGGCTGGGAAGGTCTTCATTGTCAAGTTCGAGAGTCTGTTCGTCCAAAGCGGCGGCAATGACGTGGTTGTTTCCTGGGCTGTTGGCTGTGTCTATCTCATCCGCGTTATTCGCTTTGGTGATCTCCTTATGGCCTTTACTGTGCCCGGTATCGTTCTCCAAGGGGCTTCTAATCTCGTGTCAGCCCAGTGCGTGTCGGGTTGATCGTTTTCATGTTGACTTACCCGACAGGATCAGGACTGGCACTTAACTCGATGGAAGGATCAAGACGCGGCGAGACCGGGACCACAGGGACATGGGCTGGAACGTCACCCATAGTGGCTCTGGAAAAGGAGCTTGCTAGACAAGTGACGAAGCTCCTAAGCCTAGCTGAGCTCAAAATAAAGTGGAGCTCGACGAGTGGGATGGGGAGAGCGACTAGACAGGCGGGAGAAAAGCAAGCAAAAGGATTGAATAGAAGATGAGGAGCACCATACGAGGAGCGCGCAGGGACGGTGGCATTGACCATAATATATGTTTCCTTGACTTGTTGTGGCCGCGACGCCCGCGCAAGTGGCTGCCTGGGGAGAAAGCCGGATATTCATCTGGAAGGGCCCATGCAGAAACCGGGCAACCAGCTGCGTGAGACTAGCCAGCTCTGTCCAGATAGTGGTTACCACCTAGGCAGAGAAGGCGGACAGGCAGGATTCCCTTTTTACACAGTTAAGTCACGGACAAAGCGGACCATAAATCAAGGCGGACACTTTGTTCTAGGATGACAATCCCACGCAACGAGAGGCAGGCTTCTCGGGGCGGCCGACGCAGGTGAGAGAGGGCTAGTCGACACGAAGCATACAAAATGATAGTCCACTTTGTCTCAAGGCGTTTTGACGCTGTTGGTGGTCTTGTGTGGGCCATTGCTTGCACGGCTTTGTCTACTCTGTTCTGGTCGAGCATCTTGCCACAGAAGGATCCCGGCGGCATAGACTCATTGCAGATGGACACAGCGTCACGACGCTCTCTTGATCATCTGTCCACGAGCACCAACCCACGACATCCCTCACACCTGCCGACTCAGCAATACAGGGCACCCTGGCAAGGCTAGTTGACTTCAGCGCCAGGCCCAGGTACCTGCAGGGCATTCCCTGAAAGAAGATTGGTTTGTGACTTTTGAAGCGTTGGTAAAGGGATCCCTACCCTATCTTGTCAGTTGGTAGCAACATCAAGCACTTTGCCGCAGAAGGATCTAATGGAGGATGCATTTAAATTTCAGCCTTGACCAGTCCTCACGATTCAGCCTAGGGGATGGATTCAAAGACTGGGTGGATGGGAGAGTTGCGATGGGCTGCCCAGGCATTAGTCTAGGTTTTCATGGCAGCACGACATTAGCGCTACTAGTACAGTGTACCAATGAGTCTACAAGCAGTACGACACGGAACCACGGCCTCTCTTCTCGTCACACCAGCGTCGAACACACCTTTACACTGTGTGCCGATATGGGCTGCACTCTGAGTCCGTATGTATGGATGTGGTTGAAAGCCTCTACGTCTCCCCGCCCATAGCTTCATTTTCTTTGCAGTCGGGATGGCCCATCTGTCTTCGTGGCGCAGTAAGCTGCCGTTTCCACCTGGTCCTTGGTAAGGACCAGGTCCGTCTCGCTCACACGTCGTGGTTGGTCAAGAACATCTTGAAAGTCAGATTTAGGAGTAAACAACCTATCAATTGATTTCCGATGTGGTAGTCACCCTATTCCTCGTAATTCCCATCATCCACAGCCCCGCCGCCCCCGAGGGCCGTTCTTTTCACACCTTTGAACACGTCTCTGGTGTACAAGACGCTCGGGAAATGGTCCTCCATCTTCCTAAGGCTGAGGATTTTAGTTCCATTGGGAAGCAGTACACTCATCGTGAAACCCGTCTCATCCGTGGCTTGTATGGCACTCTGAAACTCTTCCAACGTAGCAACATCCCTCCCCGCGATAGACTCGATGAACATGCCAGGCTCAATCCCGTATAGATGAGCGGGACTGCCGGTCGAGACGGATGAGATAAAGATCTTGGAACGGCAGTTTCCTTGGTTGAATTGCGCTTGAAGGGACGGTCTGTGAATGAAAGCCCCGCAGAAGTGGATGAGTTCTCGGGACTGGACCTGGTCGATGGGGACCGTGGGCACCGAGAATTCTGCCACCTCACCGTCACGGAGGACACGAACCGAGATGCAGTCGTCAGTGAAGATGTACCGGAGGTCGGAGCTCTGTACTACCACCTTGTTGTTCAAGCTCAAAATGATGTCGTCCTTGCGCAGCGGATGGGCTTCACTCTCGCCGTTCAGCGTGGCGCAGTGTGAACGCACCTTGTCCACAACCAGCACTTGGGTCTTCTCTGAGGAATGACCCAAGACCGCGGAGACAGTCTCATCCGGCAGTTTCTTCCGCAATGCATCAGACAGCGACATGGTCGTGACGTCGAAGTCCTGAAATCGTACGTCGCTGAGCCGGCCTGCCTCCCAGTGCTCAAGAGCATCAGTTACCCGGCTGGCAGGGAGGAAGTCATGTTCTCCGTCCTCGTGATAGAACTGTAATCCGGCTACTGTTCCATCTTGAAACAGCACTACACCGCTACTCATATTCGAGAATGATGAGTTAAGCAGTATGGTCTCATGGTGAAAAGCTCTGTAGTCTGCACCTCCGGCCTCGGCCGTGCGATCGCCAAGCAGCTCAACAGAAGTTTTGACCACCCTCTTCTTCTTAGTCGAATCGAAACTGGCAAAGAAAACGTGGTCGTGTTCTTTGAGGAGACTCTCACGGGAAAGGCAAGCCGGCTCCAGGTCTATTCCCTTCGGTACCGCAGTAGTGTCGTATGTGATGAAGACAAAATTGACCGCCTCGTGCATAAAGACGATGTGCGCCGGTACCTCTATCCCCGCTAGCGTAAGAATGATCTCGTCGAACCATGTGGAGTCGTTGCGGCTCATAATGACAAGGCCATGCTTGAGGAGCACACCAGCCTCGCTGAATTCGCCGGTGTCGCAGTCATGAACGCCCACAGAGCGGTAGATTTTCAAAGGTACGATGCTGCGGAAGATTCTGTCGCCCTTCTGGCAGAAACCCTTCTTGGGCAGAGCTGTCTCAATGGGTGCCTTGATTCGGGAAAGGTTATGTCCATTCTCCTCGATGGACCAGCCCCCTCCTTGTAGAGGCTGTCTCCTCAATCCCACTGGTTGGAAGAGGTCGGTTGGGAGATAGGCCGCGGTATGTGTCTTGTCTCCAGAGTCTATGGGACTTCTGTGAACGGTGCTAACGCGGCAGCCGCCCCTTCCGAGTGAGTCCAACGCTGTTGAAAGGCTGTCCATACCCGTTATAGGCAGACCGTTGATAGACTCAAGGAGTTGATGGGGTTTGAAGACCTCACTGAGAGCTCTGCCGGTGACATAAATACTTCCAACAGGGGCCCCTCTCTCGGCGGCGGATAACCAGTCGATTTGGTGGAAGACAGCGCCAAATCGGACCATGATATGGTTTGCGACGATGACGTGAAGATCGCCGACCCGGCACACAACCGTAATTTCATGATCGTGGCGCCAAACTCGGAAACGGACTTCCTGATCAATGCACTCATCCATGTGAGTGCTCAGTTTCCACAGATCGGTTTGCAACTTCTGGTCCGCCTCCAGAAGTATATCTCCAGCCTTGAGCTTCCCGTCTGCCGGACCTCCTTCCAATACCACACCTGCTACAATGGCGTTGGTCCTGTCTCGCCTGCGAATCTTCTCGTCCCATGTAGCTGGCAGGTGGTACCGTTTGCACTCGTGCAGGGGCAGCAAGCTCCATCCTACCTGGATTGTGCCTCGAAGAACTGTTTTGCCGGCAGCTAGGAGCTTCAGAACCCTCTGAGGATAGTGAAGGGGAACGAAGGTGTTGATGGCGGTTTCTGATCTAGCTACCAGTAGACCAACGGCGTGTCCCCGTATATCCAGAGCTGGACTTCCGGAACTGCCCCCCAGGGCCGAGAACGCGGCTTGGATGTGTTCGGTATTGAGAGTCCTTAAATCAGTTGGGCAATTAGTGTAGCTGATTTGGGCATCGGTAATGTTGATGAATCCTTGTCCGATACTAAGCCCACGACCATCGTGATAGCCTAGAAGACGGATGGCGACTCCAGGCTTGGCCTCTTCCGCGTCGAGAGGGATCGCACTAATACCATAAGAGCGTGCAAGCTCTGCGTCGAGCTGTACAATTGCGTAGTCATGCTCGGGGTCTGAATATACAACGCGTAGAACCTCGAGCTGGTCCAGTCAGTCCCGTCAACGTGAAGGAGGCAAGGGGTGAGGGTTGGGTGATAATAATACCTCAATGCCACCTTCAAATATCACAACGCCTGAGAACGGGCCTGGACCAACATTGTGTCTAACAGTAAGCAGATACCCATTTTCTTCATCGACGTAGAAGCCAGTACCGTCACCACTCAATGGCGAGAGTACGTCAAAGTGGTGCGTGTGGCAGACTTTCAAGCGAGCTACGCTCTTGCGGGCTTTCTTGATGACGGCGTGCCATGCTTCGGCCTCGCCGATAAGGTCGTTCTTGGGGGTTCTGTCCGCCATGGATGTCGTGGAACTTTCAGAAGTCATTTTGAAAGGCCTGTGAGTATGTCTACCATCAGAGAAACGGGAGAGAAAGGACTGATTCCCAGTATTTATACTTTAAATCCATAAAGTTTCAAGCCCGTGCATCGTCGCCAGAGGGCAAGATATGTTTATTCTCGCCCGTACCGTCAATATAAAATCAACAAATCTCGCACGCCCCCTCCTTTACCCTCCCGCGCGTAAGCGGTGTGATCTTTTCGTGAACAGGGGAGCATGGGCAGGACCGGTGAGTCACCAATGCAACGAAGCGTTGGCAGTCTCAGAAGTAGTGAACGCCGAGGACCCCCGAGAGAATCCTTCTGTGGCAAGTTGTTCGGCACGCAAGGCCCTGGAATCAGCCTTGCGCTCACCGGGACTGGTTCCGATTCCCTTCAAGCGTGAGGCCGGCCTCACTTACCCCCTGATGGTGCGCAGCCCGTCCCGCGATAGGAAAGACTCTGAAAACCCATGTCCCTGCTACGCGCCCAAACGAATCAAATATATCCCTGTCTGAATGCACATAAAACTTGCTCGAGAAGAAAACCCGCATGATGTGGGTGCAATGGTGGCTGCATCCCAGGTTGCCTATTGTCACTGCACTACAATGAGGCGTGGATCCACAGTACCGCCTGCAGGGGTTTGGTTCTTGGGTACTTACCTAGGCATCCTGCAGGTAGAATGGGAACCTAGGTGCTGCGCCGTTAATCTCCGCATGCCAAAGCGTCTGCTCGCGCATTAGTGGGTGCCACTCCTATTGAGGAGTGCCCTCCTCCCATGGGACCGGGCCACGCGTATTCCCCGGCACAACTCCTCATTTTTTTTTCATCCCCAGCGTCGAAGAGTCTCAACAGCATATTCTCCATCAAGAACCGGGTGTTGTAATTTTCCGAACACATTATATGTACACTGTACTGATATGGGTTGCACTCTCAGCCATGTCGTGGGGGAAAGAGCTGCAGTCATCAATGACATCTTGGAAGATGAAACAGTAAGTTCTGAATCCTGAAGCATTGACCAAAGCGCTGATCATAGCAGGTGATCAGAAAGCTGTCAACTTACAGCTCATCGCTGTCAGAAAAGTCCCGACACAACCTGCTATTACTTGCGGAAGGGCGTCCAAAGGGGTCCGCGACGGCGGAGTTTTCCTCATCTGATGTGGCCAGGGAGGCAGGTTATTTTGACTCACTGGACCGTAAGGACCTTAGAGTGTTCCTGCACCTCAAACCAACGCATGTCAACGTTGACCAGGGCCTTCAAGGCGACTTCGATTGCTGGAAGAGAGAGCCCATGACTTTCTTTGAGGGTCTTGATGTTGAAGCTGACGGGGACGCCAAGGCCTATCTCATCAGGCAAAACGAGAATGCTCGGCTCCTGAAGTTGGAAAGCCATAGTCCAAAATCCCACATCAGATTGAAAAGTCGCATCAGATCGAGATTCTTCAAGGCCTTTTTCCATGAGGCTGAAGGGATCTGCCACAGCTCCGGCTTTGGAGAGCTGGAGGAAGATACCGGGAGAGGCTGGGCCAGTCGAGGTCGCAATTATAACTATATGAGACGGCGCTTGGGCATAGGTTGCCTTTTCCTGCTACCTATTACTGTTGGTGATACTGTGTAAGTTTTAGCCAGTTCCAGTTGGTCGCGCCTTTCTAATGTCTACAGTTGGGAGGAGCGGTTGTCAGTCAAAGGCGAGGAGCGCGAATCGGTAGTAGACATTCTGAAAAAGTTTGGCATCAAACAAAAGAGCGATGACATTAAGGCTGAAGATCTGGGAAGCGCCATATTGACACAACTTCTAAGACCCTTGAAATGCGGTTTTGCTGCGCCAACATCAACATCGACCACCTCCATTGGTGACGCGGGATGGAGCTTGGCTCCAGTTGGTGCACGACTGGACATGCAATCCGAACAAGTCTACTATCGGTTTCCATTTATTTGCGACTACGATTCGCCCATTTTCATATGCGCACAGAATGGTGATATAGAGGGAATGAGGTATCTGTGGCGGTCAGGCAGCGCGTCTATCGATGTGGTCGATCCATATGGTCTTGGAATACTCTACTATTCCACCTACTACTGCTGGCGCAACCGCGGTATAGAGGCCTCTTTCGCCACATTTAGAGCATTGGTTCATGCTGGTGCCGACATTGGGTGGATTGATGATGTCCAAAGGCATGTGCCCTCTCTTCCCGGTACCAGAAGGTTGACTAACTGGCCCGAAGCACCCCAGTAGATACGATGATCGATCTTATCTTGGTGGAGTCGGCCATGAGAGGTCAATCTTCCGATCCGTTCCTAAGCGAGCTGAGTGTGCTCTTCGGGATGCCCTGTAATGATATGTGGACAACATACATATCCTCCAGAGGGTTCACGGACTTGCATAATGTCTTGCTCAGGATCGATACACAGAAGCCGTTAGAAGTGTATCTCACTGAACAAGTCGCAAAGAACCAGGATCCCGCCATCCTTGACGCCAGAGACCTCACTGGTAGGACAGCGCTCGATTGGGCCGTCGAGCACGGCTGGCTGTGTGCAGCGAGGGCCCTGGTTCTCCATGGAGCCGATGTCAACCAGAGGAGAGAACGCGGTCTATCTATGCTTCATCTCGCCCTAGCTGGACCGATGTCTGAAGATCCGTGTGGGTCATTCTTGGGGATTGTGAATATGCTGCTTGCGATGGGGGCTGACGCCAACGCGACTGACGATGAGGGGTGGACTCCGTTGCATATAGCGGCATCATGGGGTTCAAATTCGGCTGTCAACCTCTTACGACAACTTTCTGGCGATCACTTGCTCACGTACCATCACGAGACTGTTGATCAGCTGGCTCAGAAGAACTTGGATGGACAGCGCTTGACCAAATCTATTATGGCTGGACCGCTCATGGACTTTGAGCCGTGTTCACCAGGGCCATGAGTCCAAACGTACAGTTGCCCTGTTCGCGTTCAATGTACTCGCGAACAACACTTAATCCACCTGAAGCTAGCATGTCTTCTTCGGGTTCAAGCACCAGACCTCTATCAATAGGGCCTTTCCGGTCACCATCCAGTTCGTATAAATGCCCGCTTCTGTGAGACTGAACGAAGCACACAAAATGATAGTCCACTTCGTCCTCTGCGCTTTCTGGCACCTTTGAATTCCCTTGAACCGCAACCTGCCTGTACACGCGCTCAAGTTCGACCGAGTTCTCAAGGTACGAGGATCGCTGGTGCGGCAACAGGGAAGAGCACTGGTCGACCAATTTCGCAAAGAATGATCCATGGCCTTTACGCATGTTAGCGAGTGACCCATTTGAATATATAGCACGAGTCCCGCTCACCGACTAGATCCCGCGCTGGCCCGTTGCTGAGAGCATGGAGAATGCTGTAGAGTCCACATGCATTGTTAATGGTTTGCATAAACCACATAATGTCATCCTTATCTCTACCACCTTCGGAATCGCTGCGTGTTGCATCTTCGCGCGCCCGCTCCTCCTCGTATCTGTCAGTAGTAGGAAAGACCAGAATCAAGGCGAGGGCTGGGTGGGGTAGCAGGTCTGGATCGTCCAGTGACACGACATCTTGGAACTCGAGACAATCAGAGGTGCCAAGACAGCGGATGAGTCTATTGAATACGTCCGGGTTTGACTCAAGCGGGAGAAAATGTTTGGCGTATGAGGTAGACATGTTCGATGCGTGCATCATCACACCGAGTCTGCCTTGTCGGCTGGCGACAACATTTAGCCATTCCCCGCAGAGCCGCAAGCGTCACAAGATCTCAACCCCACTCCTGCCGTTGGAGACAGCTGGCGGATGCGATGCAGGCAGGGGCTTTCGGCGCTAAAGTCGAAACCTGTAGGGGTTCACGACGCTATTCTCGAAACTCCCCGATTCGGAACGACGCTATTCTCGAAGGCGTCTCCTCGAAGGCGGTTGGGATGCTCGGAATATATGCACATGCCCGCGTTTGCTCTCACGCAACACATCGTTACAAGCGCTTCCAAATCTTAACAAAGCTGACGCCGCAGACGCACAGGCCTAATCCTTCGCGACTTGCCAGACTGAGGACGGGCTACCTGCTCTTCCACCTGGACCTGCATGTGTCTGGACCTCGATCTCGACCTTGACCTGAACCACACCCGTACCATTCCAAGTTGTGGCCTCGCCGATCCCCTCCTTCATGGCGACCTTTATTGCGGTTAATCAGCATTCAAGGCCTGTTTGGAATGAATATGTGGTTGCATACCGTACCGTCCACGACAAACTTAGTTTCTTGCCTGTCGGGAGTGGACGATCTCATCTGGGGCCCATTGGTCTTCTTTGAGCTACTCATGATGGCGATGTCTCCTTGCGTTCATAAGAGGAAAGGATGTATGAGGTTTTCCAGAGATTGACTAGACCTTGGCTCAGTACAAACCAGAGATGGTCAGGATATACACCAGATTCAGCATGCCGGGCACACCTTCAGCTTTTGAATCCGAATCGGGTAGCTCCTAGGACCAGAGGTGACGAGTACGTCCATGGTGCATCCTACCCTCCCTCATCAGCCTACGGTATTGTGAAATTTACATATTTGTGATCTTCGATCCCTGTCATCTATGCAGCCGCAGGAACATGAAATCAGCACACTACTGGGCTTTGGAGTCATTGGGGACGCATTCCAGGCATTTACCTTTGGCCATCGATGA
The DNA here is from genome assembly GCA_021399435.1 of Diaporthe sp. PMI_573. Taxonomy (NCBI): domain Eukaryota; kingdom Fungi; phylum Ascomycota; class Sordariomycetes; order Diaporthales; family Diaporthaceae; genus Diaporthe; species Diaporthe sp. PMI_573. The sequence goes on from JAJTUP010000102.1 coordinate 29,090, forward strand.
GGCAAGAAGCCTCGAAAGGTATAGTGTCCAAGTGCCAATCCCGACATGTCTTGAGTGAGGGTGTGGCCGCGGTCACTAAATGTATATATATCTGCTGCAATTTGCTGCATCTCGTGTCTTGCAATAGACCAAGGCATCACATTGATCATCTAGTATTATACTTCAATCATACAACTCCGGCTTGCAGGCAACGCAATATCCTCTCCAGTAGCATGGGTGATTATCTTAATACCAAAAAAGAGGGTGATGACGGAGTGTCCTCTGGGGGGCAAGGCAGTGGTAGCGGCAGTGGTAGCGGCAGCACAGGCTCCATGGATGCAATCGGAGGAGGTTCAGGGCAAGGGACAGTGCCACGATAATGTAAGAGCATGCTATCCTGTCATGTGGATGTAGCTGATAGAGCCAAGTCGGCATTTTGTTTCTCCGAGAGCCGGACATCCCACAGGGGTGATTAGCGGGATCTTACTGGGCGGAGTCAATGCCGGATTTCCAGCATTGAATGTCACACCCGGTAGCCTTCTTCAAGGGAAAAATGACTCAAAACCATCGGCAGGGCAATGAGGGTATCTAAGTTAGCATTATATCCTCTCAAATTCAACTTTCAGGCATGTCACCGACACGCATCGAAGGGAGCCCTAAACTTGAAGCGGCCATTCGTGAGCTTCGTTCGATTATCAAGCAGGAAGATTTCATTACTATCAAATTTGAAAAGGACGAGTCTGGCCAAGAGAAGATTCTGGATGTATCTAAGTTGATCGAGAACACTATTTACAACGACGCTGTCCAACAGATCGGCCAAGAGGTCGTGAATCAAAGCGTATGTACGGCCGCTTCAAATAAGCCAATACTGCTGACCAAACACAGAAGACATTAGTCCGGGAAAGATGGCCAAATGACGAGATAAGGTGGCGCGCCAATGTCATCCGTCATAGGTATGGCTCTATAGCGGGCTATTTGAGTGCCCTACTCCCCATCAGCCAGGATGCCAGTGCAGAGCGAACCCAAGTCGTGTTCCATTCAGCACGTCGCGACCAACAAAGTCAGCGGCCTTCGGTGGTGACCGTCACAGGGAAGTCGGAGATATATCTTTTTGACGAAAGTACCAGTGTCTGTGTGTACAGGGGAGAGCTCACCTATGTACTGGTACGATTTGACAACAAGATGCATGGGCAGCAGACCGAAGACAATTGAGATTTGTTTCTATTCACCGATGATACCATCCAAGGAGCCCAGCCCGAAGGCGTTAGCTGATCCAAAGTCAATACCATCCATGTTTGCTGTCCCATTGATATCGAAACTTGGCCAGTCTGCTTCCCATGCAACGGCGCCTAAAATAGAGCCGGCACTATCAAACGTCGCAGGATCCTCCGGGGAGTTCGTGCCCGGCTGCGAGGTTCCCGAGTCGGGGCCCTGTGTCTGCTGTGCCGGATGTGCCTGACGTGCCGGGTGTGTCTGATGTGCCTTAATCCAACACGCATCCACAAGGGCAAAGTCGACCTTCATTAGGAGCTGTTCCCTGCCTGAGCTACCTGTCCACTGAGGCTTCAGGTCCAAAACGGCGAGGTTGGGAAAGGCCAAGTCACGGCAGGCATCCTGAAAATTGTACGCCGACTCCCCACCGGACCGACTCTTCACCAGAGCGACCCAGACAGGCGTATTGGGTATTTCGTACGATGGCGGAGGTATTTGCAGCTTCCCTCGTAACGCTTGGGCAGCCCGATCGACGAACTCCTCGCGGATCGCAACACTCTCACGTGATATTTCGGTAAGACGGGCTTTAACCTCTTGGGTTGAGTCAGCAGTGGTCCCAAGAAGATGTCCATTTCACTTACCGGCGAGGACGCCAAAAAGGGCCGTGGCAACCGCTCCCTCGGTGTCGAGCAGTTGGTTTACGATCGAGTTAATGATGCATATCGCCTTGGCTGCGTTCGTGCTTTGGCCCACCTTACCCTTCCCATGATTGACAAAGTCCATGCAGCCCTCGAAGTACCAGCAGTCCCAAGAATCGCTTTTGGTACCCTTGGCCAGGCTCTCCTTGTGGAACTCCTTTGAAAGATCATTAAGCACCTGTCTTGTGTCTGCCTCCTCATATCGTGATAGAATCGCCTGAATACCGGATAGCTCTGTTGCAATAGATTTCTTCTTCTTCAGACGATCTTGTCCTTTTACTATTCTATAGACAAATCTGTCGACCATCTCCTTGCATGACTTGCGTTCTTGTGGGTTTCGCCTTTTCGAATCCCGCTCAGTAGTTCCGAGCGGGCTCGGAAGCTCAGAGCTGATGACATCGCTCGATACGGTGGACGTGTCATTGTGACTTCGTTTTCTCGGTAGAGCCGAGAACTGAGGCTTTTTGGAACGGACATCTTGTGTTATTGCCCGGCGGGTACTGTTTGAGTTGAATGATGTATTGTGCTGGCAGCAAATGGCATTCGGTTGTTCCCGGGCGATATTAGTGCTGAGGCGGGAAAATCAGTTTGAGGCCAGGCGTGGAAACGAGGTACCTACCAGCTGGCGTCAAAGGTCCACTGAACAGGGACAATGGCGTCGTAGATCTTCTGGATCTGATCGTAGAGTTGACCGTCTCTAAAGGTGGGCTGACACGAAGTGACGTGACAAAATGGTCGAAATCCATAATTGGCCGTGCCTTCGAGACGGAAAGGGGTGATGTCGATACGAACAGAAGCACAGCATTCGTTATGCTTCACTGAGAAACGGATGCTAGTGGCCTTCTCCGTGTGTAACCTCGGAATCGGTCGTCTAACTTTGAGTGCCTGTGTGATCTCGAGATCGGATATAAAGAACCCGTCCCCCTCAGGAGAGATTGGGGCCACGTCTGCCATTTCTCCTAGTCCTCTTGCTCACTCCTCCAGAGACAAAGGTTCTCGTTGGTGTTTGAAGAATACTCTATTCTTCAAAATAAGCGGGGCCACACCACTCCGGGACTCGTATCCCCGTGCTTTGAAGAATAAGCTATTCTTCAAAATAAGTGGGTCACTTGTCTCCGCATCCCGACCTGGGTTGTCCACTCCATAAACGATCGGGTTGCGCTATCTGATGTACTCCATCCCGTGGAATAGTCTCAAACGAAATAAGGGAGAGAGCTGCAGGATCCATGTATCCGAGAGTCTTGGACGCATCTCGGCTCAACCAATAGTCATTTCGAAGTCCCTGCTGAGCTCGAGCATCCGCCGGGATGCGTCCCAGTTCTTGCTGAGTTTATCGAGGTGCTTGTCTAACGAGATGACATCCTTCAAAACCATCCCTGCCACTATGCCCCCCCCATGTAGACGCAGGTGTGAGGCATATAACAAAGAGCGCAGTGGCCAGAATCCCTTGTCGTAGCCCGCACCCCGTGATCCTGCTAGTCCTCGCCGCCGTGAACTCTGATTGGGCTTCTGCCTGACCAACACGGTCAACGGATTTACTATTGAGTATCAGGCATCTGCGATCAGGGGGTCCCCGCAATACATACTACTTCTGGTTTCTGATGTCCTTCTTTTCCGAAACATATACATGTGTGCTGAATCCGAGGTGTGTTGTCACTTTCCGTAGCACCACGACTGTTGCTAGGGCAAGGAGTGGGACGAGAAAAGTTCCCGCTGACATGAGAATCACTGAGGCTATGGTCGGCATAAATTTGAAGAAAAAGGTATGGCCCCAACTGTCAAAGGATTCAGATTTGCTTAGCGCTGTTTTGTCCTCGGCAGAGATGTGGGATTGACGAGCAGCCTCCTGCTGAATGGAACTGTCGAAGGCACATGAGAATTTCGTCCAGGCCAGTTTGCCGAGCCACTCTAGAGTTGTAGTGGCAAGAAGGTAAGCGCCAAGAAGAGTTGTGCGAGGGACCAGAGGCTCCAGCCTCGTGCACAGGAGGTTGACACCGATCAAAGCGCAAGAGATGGAAATACACGGAATGGCTTGAGGCTGGTACCTCACCACCGCCTTCAGCAGTTGACGGGAGGCAGAAATTGCATCACTGTGTTGGACTCGGTCGTAGGTATCACACATGGTATGTTTGGTAGTCCTGAGGTGGTGAACCAGTGACGCCTGAAACGCTGGCCAGCTGTGCAAGCCGTGTTCTGGCGGCTGTGCATTGTGATTGTGGGTGGGTAGTAGGGATTCGTACTCATCCATCGCCGAGCTGAGATATCGGTGATTCTCCAAGAGATTCCGATTCACCTGATCATCGCCGAGGTGGTTCGACCAAAATATACCCGGACAATTGATTTTTGGCTCGCGTAGAGGCCGGCCCAGCAGCACAGCCAATTTATTCGATGCTACTATCCTCATAGGCATTGAAGAGACCGCCTGCCAACGGGTCACACCGGTCGTCCTAGGACTCGTTGACCCAGCTCCCACCCGTTCCCTCTGCATCACGCTAATCGGATCGGATGCTCTTTCGATGCTCTGCATTGCCAACCTGGTTTGGTTAACCCCTTTTAAAAGACCACACCGGTCTCTGCCGTCTCTCTCAGGCAACGACTCAGTGTGTTGGAAAGAGGCATCCAGAGGGCAGCGTGGTTCGCCTATGTCATGTGCAGGTGGAATTGGGTAGGTACTATCCCAGGCTCAACTTTACCTCGTCAGAGTTCCTGACCTCCTGTGGGCAGGTTCAGCAAAGCTGCGGACACCGCTGGTTCCAAGCAGCCGTGTGGTGTCCGGATTTTCAATTGGGGCGCGGCTGTCCCTTTGGAAAACCGGACCCGACAGGCACCTGGCCATGGCCCAAAGAGAAGCCATGTGGTACGTACGCCTCGTACGAAACTTGAGTTGGTCCAGGTCCTGACAACCAGCAGGCCACTGTCAGCCTTCCAACCCTGTGCCTTGGGAATACTTAATTGATCGATCAAAGAAACAGACGGCAGATTTGAACACGATTTTCCAGCAACCTACTCCTATCATTTTGGATGTAGTTCGGTGTCAAACGCAGCCGGAGCAAGACAGCAGTGCAGCGTGTTGTTACCCCCCCTTGACTTGCCTACAAACCCGGAGGCCTCGACAGAAGGGAAGTGTGGATGTGCCCTTTTACGGGCTGCCTTTGGCCACTCTGCAGTTGCACCTTAGCCGCCAAACGGCCTACTTTAAATACAAAAGGTCCCCGTCGGCCCTTCCACAGCCCGTGGCGATACGTGGACAGCCATAGCAGACGGAGACTGCCCAGCGATGCAACGTGTTATCGCTTCCTGCTTGAATTGCGAGCAAAGCTGGAAGCCGCGCCCGCATGATACACTTGTCCTGCCTGAGACGAGATGGAAAGAGCTATGGGAGAGGGATGTTGAATTGAGATCCAACCTCGGATTCGTCTCCTGTGCCCAGTATGAACAGGGGGGCACAGGGCGTACTCAAAAGTACGGTTCTGGATCCCATCGGGTTGCCATTGTGACCGACCAATCCTTCATGATACTGTCTCAGACCAAGTTTACGCTCGAGAATGGAAGCTAGGAGCGTCGCCGCCGAGGGTAGTCAACGGCATGGATGAGTTTATTGATCGTCAGGTCAGAGACTACGAACTTCATGCAGAGCGGTGGTTGAAGCAACATCCAGAGGTGGCGGAAAACGATATTGTGGTCTTGGCGATAAATCTTGTGGTAGGGAAGCAATGTGACTTTGACCTCTTCGGGTGCAACTTCTCGGTGGTAGCAAGACCAGGCAAGAAACAAGTAGTGTCCATGAAGGGGCACACAGATACTCGCGCCTTAGGTAGCCACGAAACAGACTGAAGTTGTGTCTTTGCGGTCCAGGCGGAATACGACGAACGCGTCCCTCTGTGATGGCCGGACCTGTTAGCGTTGACCTACCTGGTTGCGGCAGCGGCGCTTGCGCGGTTTCCGCCGCCGGGGAGGAACGTGTTGAATGACGATTGGCGCCAGAGCTTGACCGGTGGCTGAGAATGAGTCCCTTTCGCGACGTTGGCCGCGATGCGGCGAGACGCTGTTTTGGCCCCTGGAGCCCTCACGGACACTGACATTGGCGTGGGTGGGTCGGACTTGGCACGTCCAGGTGCGCTAGTGGGGTACTGGGGTAGACGAGTCTTAGTGAGCTTGGAGGCAGCGCGACGCTAGTAAAGTACCTAGGTATCGCATGTCCTAGCGCCAGTGACTCTCCACCCGCCCAGCCGCCCCACCCTTCGACCTCCTCGGGGCCGTGACCCCTCTCTGATCCCCCAGAAGGATGTAGGTCTCCCAGTCCCTGTCACCTGCCTGGGTACTAGAATTCCTAACGGCACTCCCATCAGCTTTCAAGACGGCAGTCTCAGTGCTGCCATGGACCATGTCTTTACAGGATGTCAGACGCAGAACTCATTGATCATCTGTTCCACTTATTGTCTGAATTCCTTTCCACAGAATGGACAGGAAAGCGTCAGCCGTACAGCTTTCTTCAACACTTCCGCACTGCCTCTTCCTCGCACAGTGACAACACATCCCGCATTTTCCTCGACTCTGGTTTCAAGGCCTGGGTGGCATATCACGTTTTCAAGCCGATAACAGCAAACGCTTATGGGCAAGCCTATCGGCGTCGACAGTTTGGTGCGTTGGACTGCCTGCCGGTTGGTGAAAAGAAGAGGCTGGCGGTGAAGGTCAACGAGGTGCCTCCCCATTTGACAGTCGCGAGCCTCGTCCTTTCAATGGAGCAGGAAGCTCGACTGACTCTGGTACCTTCCAAACGTCCTCATATAGAACGTGAAGACTTCGTTTTATCATCATCCCCAGCATACCCGGCTCCTAGCTATCCTCAGCTGTTCAAGGACGGTTCTGGAACAAGTACTGATCTTGCTCGACTGGCCGACTCGACTGTTAGCAGCCTTGCGCCTGTTTGGACTCCTCGTACGTCTCCTCCCGGTTCCCTCGTCGTGGAGACTGTATGCTGACAAGCATCTTACAGGACAACAAGCCTTCATGCCAATATATTCATCGACTGATCCTTCCCCAAGGTCCTTACAAGTATTTACCGACCTCTCGCGTGGGGCTACCAACTCGAGTATATCTCCAAAGCCAGAAATACTTGTAGGAGCGGACATTGCTGAACTCGATCTCTTTCCCGAATTCCTGGCCGGCGTGATTAAGAGAAATGACATAAGCCCTAAGACTGCTGCCGTGACATTTGAGTTCCCGAGGGACAGCATCGCGGATATTAATTGCGCCATGTCTATTGTGGTTTTCCCAAACAAGGTGGAGCGTCTCGCGTTGCTCCTGTTTAACGCATACCTCGAGACAAACGGAACCGTGCGAGAGTTGATCCTACCCGGTGGCTTGTGCGTTATACCAAAACAGCTTCAGGGTAGTCCTCTTGAAGCTGTCACTAATGTTTTTGGCCCGACAGTGGCAGCCGCGCTTGAGTCTGCCCTATACCGCAAGATTGAATTATCAGAAGCTGCCCTAGGGGTGGGTACTTGCTGTGTCACGATGTCTGAGTGCTCTGACGTGTATGACGGTGCCGTTATTACCGTCGTCCTGGGTAGGAGAGAAGCCTCCAAGATGTACGAGAAATTGTTCAAGTCATGCAAATGAAGATTTTAGCTCACTTAGACCGCTGTGTGTCCTTTGAGTCTTGCCTCTTGTCTTCCTATTCGGCAATCTGCGAGGTGCTCCATGCTTAGCTCTCTACAACCTTGCCGCCTGAGAATCCGAGCGCCCAGCCCCGAGGGAGCATTCCTTTCATATCACGCCCTAGTATTTTCGCTTCTCTCCACTGTTGATCTTCGTTCTGTTGCAGTAGTTGCACAGTTGAACCAGCCTAGTGTACCGTCTGATTCTTCCCTTCTATCCACTTCCGGATCGAACCTTCTTTGGAGACTTGCTCGGCTTCGGATGCTAGTAGCACTGTGAAGTTCTGCTAGCAGGATTAGACAAGCCAAAGCTCGAGGGCAGTACAACATACCGGCTCGCACATAGTCGTTTCCCGGCTGTCTCCGCGTCGGTAGTTGGGGATGCACTATCGCGCTTCTGTGGCACAGGCGAAAGTCGAGGATGAAATGATGATAGATGGGGAGACGGACGAGGGAGCCCGAGATTTTGAGCGGACCACGCGTCGCTTTACTTGCAGTCGATCGTGACAACGGCGAAAAAGTCGTGGTGCCTCGTAGACGGATGGCCTGCGTACGGTCGGTAAGGCAGAAATGTCGCGGCCTTGTCCCATCACACCAAGTGGGCGATGCCGTGAGCCAGAAATGGGCCGGTCACGGAAGCCAGCGCACGCTGTTCGGTCATGCGGGGCCTCGTGGTCGGGTAGCCTGGCTCTCCACCTTGACGGCGCTGACTAAGTTGGAGCTCATAAAATTTTACTAGCGCGATGGAAGATACTTCCCCACATTGGCTGATGAGTACCACACCGTTATGTAGCCGAGGTCACAACCTTGGAAGCGAGGGAAGCAAGACGCTTTGGGGACATGGAGTCGTAAAGCATTCCCTCTCTCATAATAAAACAATTGAAAGGCAACCCCCAAGGTCATCATGTTTGCTTGTCAGCGCCAAGTTCACACTCAAAGGCACTTGCAGATGCCAGCTTGTATTACATGACGAACGAGCCTTACCCCATCGGCCTACCTTGAAATTTCAGGTGAGGATAACAGTTTCCAGTTGTTAGATCAAAAGGCTGATATAAATTGTACAAAAAAGATTGATTTAGCACTCAAGATGTGTGACTGGGAAATCAAGCAATGCAGCAGTTGTGAATGGGAAATCTCAAGGAGGAGGACGGTGGAGTGTGGGAATGGCGACCATCCAGCTTATCACGCTGTTGGAAGGACGAGTGTTTCAGCATCATAAGTGCTATGACCGATGTCGAAGACAAGATGAATCCTGTTCCACCTCTCCACAGCGAGGAGTCGAGAGGCCGGAGCAAGACCACTTGGGACCAAGCCGTGGCGCTGGACTAGACGGAACGCATCCGCGACAACCGATTCAGGATCTTCCCAGGCAGCATTGAACAGCGGGCTGTTTGTGGAGACACTGACAAAAACACGCCTTGCCATTTTGATGTGGAGACCAGCGATGGCTGGGTGAAATTTCAATTTCACCATATTGCACTCGCCTGGCACCCTTTCATTCGGGCTGGTTTGGGTGGGTCTGAAATGATGTGGAGTACTTCAAGTTTAGTGGGTCTAGCTCACATTATGAGGTATCTTATCTAACCCTAACCCAATCTTCTTAAAAAGTGTCAAAAAGGGTAAGGGTTGGGGTAAGGGTTAGAAGCTCCTCTTATTACCCAATTAATACTAGCGTCTCTTTTCGATTTCCTTCAGTGGTTTACCCTGAAATTTCGATTTCCTTGCAGTCAGTTGCCCGGCCCCACTATTTCACCATCGCTGGTGGAGACAGTGCAAGGAAGTGGCGCTCGAGTGGGGAGAGAAGTTGTCGCAGGAGAGGTCATGATCACAGATGTCAGCCTTTTTGACCCACGGCCGTCATCTTCAAGGTCTGTCAGCCGATGCACGTGATCCGCCAAGCTCCAATGAGCGCGTCCTTGTCACACGGCAGCCACAAAGAACATCAAAAGATGCACTACACATGCCTGTGACTTGCCACTGTCACACGTAAAACCGAATCAACAATCAGGTGCCAAGCGATTGAATGACTGCAGTACGAGATAGCCTGGTGAAAACGCCTGAAAGTTGTGTGCTCCCTTCTGATGCTTCTCATTCCAAGTCGTGTGTACCTATACATGATACCCATGCAATAATGTCCTTCAAATATTCATCGCCCTACTCAGGTATTTGGACTATTCCTCCTCCAATTACAAAACAATGGAGCTGTTCCAAAGTCAACCAAGCCTGAAGCATGACCGCGCTTAGGTGCAGCTCACCCTCCTCCTCATAGATCGTGGCTTGGCTGGCGGCACACCCAGGTGGTAGCTTCCACTCGGCCCCGTGGCCAATTAGTGTGCAATTTTGATGAAAATAAACAGGATTCTCAGGTTTAGTCTTTTGCACCGTTACGTACGCAACCAGAAAGAAGTTTAAATGGCTTCCAGGATTACCAAGCCCCTGAGGACTGCCCCTTATATCGTACAAGGCCCAGCAGGGTTCTACACAAAGTCAGTGCACGGGATTCCAAGAGCTCAGCATCTGCGTACCTGGGGTATGTTCATCCAAATATATTCCAAACTGGCTGACATCTGGGGTCTGTCGCGCAGGCGACTCAGGAGCAACTATAGACATGAGCGAGAACTCAGCTTCTATGTCTATTTGATCAGTCCGCGCAAAGATTGAGGCCTGCGGCCGCGTCTCGCTCTGTTCGGCAGTCGAGGGCAGGGTCAGGCGTTCGTTTGGATCGTGAGTTGGAAATGACATGTTGAATCAATCTCTAGACGAAAGTCAATTGATTGTGTATCGTAGTATCAGTAAAAGGGCAGAGATCTGGGACTCGACGCCGATATATATACCCACTCAGCTGGGCTGGCTCTAAATGGTCGCACAGCTTTTTGGAGGGCGTACTGAATGAGCAGGCTTGCATGATAAGCTTCGGAGTTAGTCTGAGTAAGTAGTGCTTCCATCCATGGAGTGATCCCTCCGCCAGCAAAGACGGCGTGCTCTTCATCGATCAGATCATGACTCGATGGCCGCAGGATACAATTTGCCCATCACATTACCCACGCTGGTCTTGCCTCAGCCAGGCTGAAAATGTAGGCGAAACCGTCACAGTCAGCCTGGCCGCGCCTTGCATGTCATTGGCTGACTTACCCACCCCGTCTTTATCTATGCTACGCTGACATACCGTTTTCGTACTGAGGCACAGACTCGTCGTGCTTGTGAAATGGAAAAATGCGGGGGCTTTCATTGCTCCTATTGGCGGCGTCTTTACCGGACTTGAGGCAAGCATCCACGAAAGGGTCAAGGTCTCAATCGACCGAGATCAGCAGTTTCAATAATCCTTCGCGCTTGGCCCCATTGTCACTTTACCACACCAACACGTTACATGTCGTATTACGCATCTGGTTGGCTAGGCGGTAGTAAAATATGTGCAGTCAAAATCCGTGTTGAAGATCAAGCCAGGGGTCGGCATCCATCCCCAACTCTCTCGATCATTCTGGCCTGCAGGTGCGAAACTCTCCAGAGTTCTTCATTCAAGGCTTCAGTCACCTCGACCACCGTCAATTCAAGGTTTCACAAAGCTTGCACAACTTTGTATCTCTTGGCTATTAGAATACTAACGCTTAAGTAAAATATACCATCCCGACCTAACGTTTAAAGATTGATATTAATTTCAGCCCCTGCCAAAATTATCCCGAACGAGTTGCGACGATGTCGAGATCTCCATCCTCGCGAAGTCGTAGATGGTCTTGCCGCTCATGCTCCTCAATGAACTCCATCTGATCGCAAGCTAAATTTTTAAAGATTAGCCGTAACTCTCAGCGTGTTACGATCATGAACACTTACTAAAATCCGAGCGACCACTGGTGACAAATCCCGAGCTTTGTAGATTGCTGGTCTCACTAAAGCCCCATGTATTGGGCAATTGAATGCTATAGAAGAAGCGATAGCTGCCCTTGTTCTTTACCCGCATTGAATGAGTAAAGAACACAAACTTGAGCACCCATACGCCATTGTGGCCGCGTCCTATGACAGGTAGCGTGCTCTGGAAGGACTTCTGGCCTTTCAAAGCATGGTCGACATCTGCTTCGGTATCCGAGTCACGCAGTCCGACATTCATCCGAAGAGGGTTCCGAGAAACGGGTCCGAAGAAATCCTGATTTAACTCCACCTGAACTGCCGTTGTTCTAATCGCGCGGCCGACGGTCACGATGCGAGGAGGAGTCAACTTCTCGATTATGCTGACAAGGGGTGGCGTGGGGATTATCGCAACCTGGGGCACACCGATCATTGGATTACCCGCTGAGTCGGAGGGACGAGGTTCCATTCCATGTTCTCCCAGTGAAAGCTCACTCAGACGGGCTGTGACCTTTTGTATTAGTAGGTGCAATACTATGCGGTCGGACATGGCTAATGTCTTACGGTCTTCATCGGATGGCTCCTCACGTCCTGCGGTCGGAGAGGACGGTGCTGTTGTGCCACAACTCTCATCGGATGATTTCTCATCCTGGCTCTCGGAAACAGACGGTGCTGTTGTCTCACAACTTGCTGAGGAGGACTGTGCCACTCTCACCAAGCTCTCGCCTGGTGGCGGCGTTAGGGGAAAGTAGACATCATCTGGGTTCCCAAAACATTCCAACGAGTTGGCGCGTGTGGATTGCTTAATCGTCATGTTTCGCTCAGAAAAGAAAATAGAATGAACCGAAGCTGACAAAGGTGAAAGCGAAATGGAACTGCACAAGGCCTTATATACTTGGGACAAGGCCCTGTTGCTGAACACAGCCTAATGCAACATGGCAGATGGGGCAAAATCACTCGAAGGACTGAATGTCTCGAATCCTAAGCTGCAGGGAACTGTGCCATGAAAAACTAAGCTGGGTCTGATCCCTGGCACCCTCCACATCCTCAACACCTAAGGCGCGCTTTACATGGAACCCCCTCGGTTGACGGACCAGCCCCCGTCTGCCTTGCGTCACTGCAGAAGTGCAACCCGTTTGAAGTCGGTGTTGGTGCGACTGCCAACTCACCGAGACGGAGTGACCCTTCCTGATCTTTCCCCATTCGGAGTCGGTGGTGGTGCGATTGTCGTCTCGCCAACACAGGCTGTCCCATCTTCACCCTTCCCCTCCATGTCCAAGGCCGAGGTGCAGAAGAAGAGACCGTCTATTGAACCTCTAGTCGGAAACGAGGCTATATAGAGATCAAAGACAAGTCTAGCTAAAATTTGGTCGATGCATTTTCGGGAACGCTGGATTGATTTCAGCTGAAGCAAGGACTTGACGGCGCTTTCACTATCCACTGCCAGGCCTCTGGTCGAGCGAGTGTGTCCTACGACCATGACCCAGGTCACTTGCTCTGCGAAATCTTTAAATGGGACGCCCAGCTCCAGCCTTCTCACCACAATGCAGTCAGCAAAGGAGGTAAAAATATGGTGCATGAGGACACAAACCGATAAGAACCTAGTCTCCTCAGAAACTGGACACAAACTTCCCCCTCTGTTGGTTCGTAGTAGTATAGAAGAGCCATTAAGCAAGCCGCCGTATTAATAATGATAGTTGCAGGCAAGGTGAGGTGCGACTGTGAGTGAGCATGTAGATAGAGGAAGGCATCAAATTCATGCCATATATCCCGGGGCAGGTCTTCGGAGGACCGAAACGGTCGGGTCATGACAAGAAGAAGGAAACGAGCTACCGCGAGGTCCAAGTGGAAATGCACCAAAGCCTGCCACTCAAGATCAGTAGCTTTCCGCCATTCCTCTAGATTCGGTTGCGTATGGATCTCCCAAAATTTGAACTTGTTCCGGGTAAGGAGGGCTTTCAAGCTTCGGATCTGCTGCATCGTCACTTGCACGGTGTGTGGTTTGTGCAAGGCGTGCCGTAGGACTTGGGTCTCCGTGTCTGTTTCCATGATGGGGGCAAAGATAAATACATTTTGAACGAGACCAACACATTTGGAACAAGCTGTGTAGACGCGCCTTTTTATCTTTGGACGGACCAATTAATGAACAAGGCTGTCCACGAGGAACTTTCTGCGCGTGCTGACTTGGAGACCGAGGGGATGGCGCTGTACCCTAATCAATTCGGACTTTCATCTCTAATGTGAGCAAGCATACATGGCGAACATTAAAGCTACGTACCTAGGTAGCCTTGGTGGATGGCACAGTTTACAGTAAGCCAGCCTCGAGATCTGGTCAAACTGCCACCCACCCAGCCTCGTCCGAGTCTGACATGCCATCAGCCTATCACAGCATTATTTCTACTTGGATACTAGTACGCTTTTGAAAGAGGCTGCATTGATCGACTGCTTCCGTTGGCTACGGCTGTACCAGTTGATTGGCCGCATTCGAATTTCTGAAATCCGAATCACCGCGCCCGTTGATCCTCCCTCCTCTGGCTTGGCAATGTAACTTACCCCCAGCTGCGCCGGCGACTACCACAATCCCAGAAACCCTTGATGACCTTTATCCAAATGGCGTATGATGTGATGGCTTTGCTGGACGAGAGTGTACATCAGGAAGCCGCTATGATGAATTGGCTCAAACAGTATACCAGCACCGCTTCGGAGGAGGGTAGAGCTTGAGGGTATTGGACATCAAGGGCAGCAAGGGGCAAGGGAAATAGTGGTACCGAGTGCTGTGCTGCGGATCACCCGTTCCTGCTCACACAGTACTGAGAAATGACGCCGCTCAAATAAGCCTGTCAGTTCGCCTGTTCATCCTTTTTGTAACTAGGTCAATGTACTAGCTCCTGGCCGCGCTCTGGTTAGTTTCGGTGGAAAATGCCCGACGGAATTCTGCTGAGGCGTCGGTCAACATGGCAAATGGCTTGGTGTACTTTTAAGTATGATATAAAGGAGTGAAGAGGGGTCAGAGAACATCGTAAAGCATGTGACAGAACAGCCGATGGGACTAAAGCGGGCGGCTTAAGAATAATGGGTCACACAGTAGCAAAGCGTTATCCTAGTTTAAATGCTGCGTTCAAATATATTAGTTCTGGGAGCCCGAGCTCTCTTAGTAATCTGGGTGGCTGTGGTGGCTATGCAGAACAAGCTTAGCAGGGGAGATTTTGAGCTCTTCGAATAGACGCAAAGCTGCCCGGTCTCTCCCCCAGCCACACCCTACGTAAGTCCCGAGGGTTACGCTTAGCTTCGCGGCTAAGTGTGTGTCAGAGATAAGCAAAGCGGGGCGTCGGATTAAAAAACGGCTAAGTGGGTTGAGCCAGGGCCTCTTAAATCTACATCCTCCGCTCTCTTAGCCTGACCTCACTCCTCTCCCCGTCAAATCCATAGCACGCCTTGTTGTACACGTCACTTGGGCTTTATGGTACGAGGGCTCAAGATTTGCACCAGATAATGTGGATTTTCAGAGAAGGCCAGCCTAAGAAATAAAAGAAGGAAGGAGGAAGCAGAGAAGGGCTTCCAGGCTGCAGGGTGTAGGGCAGGAGGGCCTTATCGATAAAGGGGCCGTGTGGGCCCCACCCGCACTAGCCCCTGCACCCAGCCCTAACTCAGACCGTAGATGCTTGTTAAACAACTGTGGGCTTGTCTTTCTCTATTATTACCGAGAATCATGATACTAGCCGCTACTATTCATCTGTGTGCTGCTGAGGTTGAGGCACGTAAGAAGGCCATCTTTGCTGTAGGGGCGGGTCGCTACCCTGGCTGGGTCAATATACTGAATGCTGCGTCCAGCATCGGAACTGGCTAATTTCGCCCGGGAGATACGGCCAAACCTATATTATTGGCTGATTTGGCAAAGCTTGGTAATTAAGATACGTCATTTCATCCGGCGGCTTTCCGATCCTAGCCGGCGGCAGGGGAGACAAGAATATTCTCATTGGCTATAGAAACCCGATCGGTGGGGAAACCGCGTCACATGCAACACGCAACCTCACATTAAATAGCGCATCCGCACTCTCTTCATGACTACAGAAAGTTAGGGAACGACAAGTACGTTATCACGATGGAGGTTGAAGCCCCTGCAGTTCCTGGTCTTCACAAGACCCTGACATTGACAGATCTGGAGCGGAGCCGACAGATGTACGCTATTTTGTCCTATGCGTTAATGTCAGCTAATCTAATTCTATAGTTACAACAATCTCCCCTCCGACTCGGTCCAACCTGTTGTTAAACAAGAACATCTTGACGGCCTTGCCAACATTTTTGTCCGACACAATGCCCACGTCTACTTTGGGGCCCACTTACTCCATGGACACTTTTCCCTTGGAGAGGGAACTGTTCTTGTCGGGGACGAGTCTCTTCCTTGCTGGACACAGCCTGTCAAGACCAGCTCCTTGAACCTCGACGAATTGCATGGTCACACGTTCATTCAGACTGAGAACGGTTTCCACCCATATGAATACCATACTGGCAAAATCCCCAACCTGGCCAGTGTTGGCAGCGAATTCTACTCTGATTTACTTCGATTCCTCAACGAATCCAACTTGAGCAGCGTCTTCGCACTCGAAGTTCTGGACAACCCATCATCCACGGTCATGATGGAACTTGTACTAGGGGACCGAGGAACTTTAATGATAGAGCCCTCATGTGCTATTAACTGTCATCCATATCGACAAACCGGTTGGATGTTCACCATCTACAATGGTCAACCTTCTGTCTGTGCGGATGGTAAAACCTATCATGGTACGGGTCCCAAGGGTCATGTAATTGCTCAGACACCGATGGATAAAATTGAAACACGTTCGGAAGCCTTGGATTTCTTCAAGCGTCATAATCTCATCCGCTAGATACATAATGTTTCCTCAAATGCATACCAACATCAAATGTAGCCCAAGTTGTGATGAAAGGCAGTTTCGGAGGCACAGGGATGTTTAGAAAGAAATAAGACCCCTGTTCGACAGCTGAGCGTACGTCATGTCGCGTGATTGGAATTGCAGATACAGCTTGAATAACTCCGGAAGTGCTCTCCGGTGGATCGCCAGGCTGGCGAGCCAGCCCATCAGCTGCTTGTTTGGAAATTTGGAATGTAAAGAAACATCTCATCTGACCACGGCTATCCAAAGCTGTTGCAAGGATGATTAAAGTGAATTTTTGATTACCACTAGCATGATTCCCAAGGGCACACAACACCTGTTCTTTGTCCACAACATAGGATGTGGAGTTGAACGATGGATCTGCGTCCAGTCAGTTAAACAGAATGGAAAGAGGGGAAGAAGCGTAGCTACCATCTGAAATCACATCTGTTTGGTCAACTTTATCGTGTGTATGCCGGCGAGGCACTAGGCCCCGAATCGGGGAATCAGTGTCCTGTGGCTGTGGCCTTGGGTTTCGGCAGCCTGGTGATGGTGAGAGGGCTTCTGCCGGGAGAGCAGATGGCTGGCTGCTGGTAGCAGTGATCGCATGAAGATCGGTCACAGCACAGTAAGAGATTCTGGTGTTGGTTACACCCGTTTCCTGGTGTGGAGTCTTGTTCGGCTCGAATTCTTGAAACCCAGCATGTTCACGCTGTATGCTCTGGTAGTGTTGAAGGGCTTTTTGGACTGCTGTAGAGAGCGCATCGAAGCCAACGCCCTCGTCGTTGATAATTCTAGCGAAAAATGTAAGAAAACGGTTTTCAAGGCCAGAGATTTGAGGCTCTTCAACTTCAGCTGGGTGTGTCGGCTTCTCAAGAAGGGGATGAGAAACCTTCTGTTTTTTCGCCGAGGGGATACATCCTGGACTTGCCCTTTTCGCTTTCTGAGCCTCCACTAACATTTGGGAAGGCGATGGCAAAGACGGTGTCGAGGTTGGGGAACTGTCTGAAGATGAAAAGTGGGAGGTTAACGGCTGAGGTGACGTCGAAGGCAAGGAAGCATCCCTAGCTTCAGCTGATGAATACCGGGTGGGTAACAGTGGAGATGACAGAGTACCCTCAACCTCCTCAGCTTCTGCCCTGGCCTCTGATGGTGATCGACGGGGTGTTGGTTGAGGCAAGGATGAGACGGTTGTAGACTCTGCTAATGGAAGCTGGGAGGGTAATGGCGCTGTTGCGAGTCGAGGCGATGAAGACAAATTTGCGCAGTCGACTGGTGAGTGCTGTTGTGACAACGAAATACAAAGCGAAGCTATGGTTGCGGAGGGAGCGTGCTCAACATTGTCGACTTCTGGTAACTGCTGCGGAGGCGAGGTGATAGTAGTCGGCGGTGATGATGGGGGCAATGGCGTATCCCAGTCTGGCTGGGCTGGCGATGGCTGGGTGCCTTGTGACGATGCTGGCGGTGGTGTTGATGATCGGGGTAGCGGCGCATCCCAGTCTGGCTGGGCTGGCGATGGCTGGGTGCCTTGTGACGATGCTGGCGGTGGTGTTGATGATCGGGGTAGCGGCGCATCCCAGTCTGGCTGGGCTGGCGATGGCTGGGTGCCTTGTGACGATGCTGGCGGTGGTGTTGATGATGGGGGCAACGGCGTGTCCTGGTCTGGCGGGGCTGGCGATGGCTGGGTATCTTGTGATAATACTGAAGGTTGTGTTGATCGGTGTGCGGCTCTGCCCGAATTAGTGTTTTTCTCCGCCCATTTCTCCCGCACAAGGAGCCCATATTTGTCCAGACCAAAGCCTTCCAGATTTGATACAATGACCTTTGGATATTCACCAGACCGAAGCTTGGCTAAATCGCATTGTTCAATCGGATTGATGTGGTCTTTCACCTTTGGTGTCCGCCCATCTTTACTGGGCTGTGCTCTTTGGTAGATGCATTGATTCAAGATCACCACAGCCTCTTCCCACCTCCTCACTTTCTTTGCGGCTGCGCAAAGTGTGTCGCAGTATTTCCTTTGCCTTGAGAGAAAACCATAATGACGCACCAATTCCGCCTTCCATAAGTCAGCAACAGTCCTAATGGCCTGCAGGCGCTTCTGACCCTCCGTCGAGATGTTGTTGAACCGCGTCCAATCACCACCATCCTGCTGTTTGAGATATTGTTGGAAGACAAGTGAATGAACAGCACAAAGGGCTTCGACATGCTGATATTTGTCAACCAGCTTATCCCTGGCTCCTTCGCACAAGCGCACTCTGTGGTTCTCTTTGGCCTGCTGTAGCGATTCAATAAGGTCATGAATGTTTTGTCCATCGTTCTCTGGGAGCACCTCAAGAGCTGAGTCAAGGTTACGCTGGTGACCTGTTTTGCTGTTGTGTCGAGATGAAGGCATACTTAGATGACAGCTAAAGATGATGATTTTTTTTCGACTATGGATGACCATAGGGTATCTCTGGCAAAGATATGAATAAGTACTGGTGGGTGAGTTTTAGTTGTATGCAACCTCCGAAATATACCAAAAACCTCCCACCAGTACTTCAATGGGCCCATGCTTGTACGGCCGCAGAGGTCTCCGTTAGATGAAACGACAGGGGATCAACTGTACAGTGAATGCACACGTGAGACACCACGGACACCATGGACACCAACAGCTTAATGCGAAAGCCAGGGAGGTGTAGACAGCCTGCTGCATGCAGCTTAATGCTAAAACAAACAGAGTCAGCTGCAGGGGTCTAGACGTTATGAGCCAAGGAAAAAGCAGATATCCCAGTCCTGGACGGCTCTGTACGCAATGCGACTTGTGCGACTACGCCATGCTATGTAAGCCTTTGTCACGCACACCAGCTCATTGGTCACTTGGCTCATTTGGGCAGGTGCTCCGCATGTACATGCGTGGGTCGCGCAGGAGCTGAAAGAGTTGGTGTGGTCTGTCTCCGGAGGTGTGGCTGTTGCGGGGTAATGGACTTTCCAAGTAAGCCTAAGGTCACAAAGACCGCAACGATCGCACATTGCGGTGGCGAACAAGTCACTGCCTTGATATTACCCCGTGCCGTCTTACGATCCAGGGCAATAGAGCACAGGCCACGACACCTCGTGCAAAAGACCGCTGGCGCCACTGAGCCCCTTACATCTCCCGAGAAGTGTCAGATCAGCACCGTTACAGCCCCAGCAAACTTGCTGTTGCGCACACAGCCAATTTCAGTGCCCTTGGCTTTCCAGAGAGACAATAATGCCATCTTATGTCTGTGAAATCCAAGTAAGCCAAGCTATCGAGATTGCCTGATCGATCCCTTCAGAGTGCCACCACATGCCAGAAGCGAAAGGCATATTACCATTCACGACCTTGTCCATGTAGCATCACACAGGTATTAATCTAGCTATTTATGCATTGGAAAGGGGCACCGGCACAGGTGAGGCACGAGTCGGTCCCCCGCAACGATCCGTACCTCAGCCAGCAGTGCTGCGCCGCAGCCGGCATAAGTCGTCCAGCACGGTCACTTGCGATGGATTTTGTGTAGTTCTCAAGACACCCAGACTGAAATGCAGGTAATAGAGACAGTAATATTCAACGGGCAGGAATATGACAATCATGCTTGCTCATACTCGCCAGGGCACCTTATGGCTTTGTGGAGATCACTGTAGAAACATCTTGGAGGTGAGGCAAAGAGGCCCATCTTGATCCCTCTCCGTGCCGTCTCACAGTCTTGGGCAACCAAGTACGGGCACCTCTCGAGTCAGAAGACCGTTGACGGGGCATTGGGCTCGACCGTCTCCTCGAAAAGGGTTAGGTCAATAGTTGCTTTTTAGAGTGTGGCAACTCGCCATATATTCGATGGCCAGACTGCGCCGCAGCCAACTGGCCGGCCGGGACTTCCACTCGCTCCAACTGGAGTTTAAAGCGGTATCTACCTCGTGCAGATAGGGGATAGGCTGCACGAAATGGCAGGTTCCTAAGCATGACTAGGTCAAGGGTATGTCACTCACTGGCAGGCGTATTTACGGCACAGCCGTTTCGCGGACTACGGGACGCGGGCGTCGCCTCGCGTGATAGGTTCAAGCCCGGCAGGGTGGCAGATGGAACGGTAGCTCCCCGAGACACGTCTGGGAGGATTGTGGTAGGTGGAGCTCGCTTCCAGTAATGCCAGGGTACAAAAGGCAACTAATGGAGTTGCAGGCCATCCTATTATCACCTTGCAGGCCTTGTCCCCTCCATGACTACAGCTTGCAGGCGCCTGTCCCCGCTCTGCGCGAGGTAGATACCGCTTCAACCGCCAGTGAGAGCGAGGCTGGGTGTCTCGGCCAGCCGGCTGGCTGCGACGCGGCCTGGCTATTGAATGCATAGACGGTTGCCACATTCTTGAAAAAGCAACAGTACTGATCTGAACCTTCTCGAGGAGATAGTTAAGCCCAATACCCCGCTAACGGTCTTCTGACAGGAGATTCGAGAGGTGCTCCAATGCAAAGATTGTGAGAGGTGTTGAGCTTTGGGGTGACGAGGGCGGTACGAGCGTTGGAAAGGGCGGCCGCGGCGCATGCTTTGGAGCCAGCGTGGCCGCCGCCGCCTATTACCACGACATCTGGATGTTTCTGCTGTGGTCTCCATAGATCGGATAAAGTCATGAAGCCATAAGGTGCCATGACGAGTAGAGGCATGATTTTCATCATCCTGCCTGTTGAATATCTATCTCTATTACCTGTATTTCAGTCTGGGTGTCTTGAAAACTATATGATCCTCGCAAGTGACCGTGCTGGATGATACTACGCTAGCCGCAGACCGCAGATGTAGTGGTATTATCCTCTGCCTCCAGTTTGCTATCCTCTTCGTCCTCAAACTCAAGTTCACCGAAAGGAAATGATTTTGGATATTGTGTAGGACATGCACTTCCCCTTCTCTGATGTGCTTGTAAGCTAGACAACCACGTCGTTTGAAAAGCACAATTACGATTACTACAGCGGTAGAATCGCACCCTAATGCGTCGTGCTATGGCTGCAAACCGATGCTCCATTTCAAGTGCGGATTTAACCCTGATGTGTTTCTTGATGGGGCCTTGCTCAGTAGCGACATATTTGCAATATCTGGCAGGGCACTTGTTTTCCTCATTGTGTTCGCGGCGTATATGGGAAATGAGTTCTTTGCTGGTGGAGAATTGTTTCCCGCAGCATTGAAAGTGCTCGATGTTTGATGATGGAGGTGACGTGTTTTCGGCCGATGCTGACGATAGGGCGATAGGGCGTGTATCAGTAGGTCGTATCTCATTGCTTTCGTGGTTGATAACGATCTCGTCATCGTACCGATCTAAGGAAATCCAGTATGGAAGGTAGAGTCATTAGAAATCTGTAAAGTTTCCCGGAAGCTCACACTCAGGACGAACACCACAGTCGACAGCAGCTGCCTCCACGGTTTCGGACTCGCGTTCAGGTATGGCAAGTATTATTTAGAGACATTGGAAGGCACCCTAATTTCGACACCCAACTCTTTCATTTCGACATCCAACTTTTGTTTGCGCGCGCACTTGTGCTGGAGTTCTCGAGTGATATCAAACAATGACGCCATGGTTGGATCGTGTCAGTGATAACGACTGGCTGGCTGTCGACAACATGGTGGGGTAGAGAGGTTCTAGATAGGATCGGATGTGTTAACCTACTTATGGGGATCAGGCTGCGGCGCAGCGCTGGCCAACTGGTCGAGATTGGCTGTTCGTGGTTCGCGGCGAGCGGGGGGGGCGCCTCGTGCCTCATCTGCGTTGCTGCCCCCTTTCCAATGCATAAGTTTTAGCCCTAGAGGAGTACCTGTGCGGCCGATCCTACATGGACAAGGTCGATCGTCTGGAAAGGTATATTTCATTTCTGGCACGTTTGTTGCTGTGGCTGTGTGGTCGAATTCTTTCGCACTTACCAACCCGGCCAACTCGCTCGCCGGGAGCGGCCACTTTCACGAAAACATCTCTTTTGCACAGGACATGAGCAGACACGAGATATTCATCCTAATTTTCATTCAGGTTTCGACGCTTGCTCTGCTCTCCCACGCATGGGCGGGTAAGGAATCCACCAGTCGGACTTGACGGCGTCAACTGTTCTCGTCACCGTTCCCTCATCCGTGAATACCTGAGCTTGCCAGAATTTTGTCCCTGTCTAAACCATCGTATCGGTCTCAGGTAGTGTCCCTTTTGTTGTCCTTTTGGAGGGCCCCCGGCGTAACATTTCCCTCTTATATCCCGCGCCCACTATCCAAATTATCACGACCTGTGCCATCTCTTTGCCCATATACCCCAGTCTCAGCACCCTTTGAATCTCACGTGGCGCCGGATGTGGGCGACGTGCCGAGTTGTGTGTGATCTCTTGGTGGAGACGCTGGTCTGGTAATGCATACTGTGCTCTCAGAAATGGCAAGACGGGCTTCGTATCGGCCGAGGCCTTCCACATCTTGACCACCTTTTCATCTGTATGGAGGATCATAGGGAGGATGAGGATGAAAGCGTGTGGTTCGGGAGGATTCGCAATAAGCACAAGCAAGCCTAAAGCTAAGAGGACGCAGACTCGACGGCGAAAATCCGACTGCCTTAGGCTCCGCGAGCTGTTTGCATAGATCGGAAAGACACCTTCTTTGCCACTATCCAATGTTAGTATCCTAAACCTAGTGAGAAGCAATGAACTCACGCTGCATTTTCTTTCTGACGTCGATACACCGATACATCAGAAATAAGTTTCTTGGATTTCACTGGAGGACAAGAGGCAGGCACAGCGTTAATATAGAAGCTCCACATGCAAATGGCCAGCTGCAACCCGCCTTCGAGAACGCCAGGAAGGTTGTGATGCTCTGGTCGAGCAGCCCGAGGGAGGCTTGGAGGGCGTCAGGAATCGCTGTGGCTTTTCGATTCGCCCTGGACGCTGCTTTCTTGGATTCGTCCGACTGCTCAGGGGCGGCGGTCACAGCGTTGAATGCCTTGAATACTGCCGCATCAAAAGATAAGACAATCTCCGCCCAACTAAGCTGCACCACGCAATTGGAAACCTCACTAAGAACGAGAAAAACAGTAGACTGCTGGCCTGACGGATAGAAATAGGCAATGTACTTGAGGCAGTAAGAGTGAAGTTTAAAAGTAGCACACAAGGCTGCGTAGACAAGATCAGACGAGAACAGCCCTTGGGAGGCGTCAGGCCTGGTGGACGGACCCATTGGAGCCTTCTCAAGTAAACTTGTCCACTCATCCGGCATTTTTGCTTGGAAAGCGGAGAAAGAGAGTTTCATAAGTGCGTCGTGCAAGGTACCAACACTACTAATATTTTCAGAAGGACACCTCACGCCATTTTAATTTCCGCCGACGGCCTCCTGCCCCAATAGATTCATGCTACTCTGAACTATTATCTCCGGCCCGCATCTTCTGCCGCCACCTTTGTAGTGTGTTCTCGGGGAGACGAGTTGAGAGCGCATATGCATGTTGCTTTGTTGGTCATGCCTCGCCTCCTGCAGCCGGGGGGATCAAGGATCACGCCGGGGCCACACGCCTTCCTCATCCGGTCCCCCCTGGGATGCAATACGAGATGGGCGTCAATGGACGTCGGTCCCATTCCTCAAATGTGGAAGACTCGTCCACCGTGTCAACTCGCTACCGGTGGCTGATCAGAGATCGACTGCCCGGCGGACATGGGAACATCACTCCAAGAGCTGCTGGCTGGCTGTCATGGCGCAGACGCGCAATAGAGCAGTGGCTCCCTTGCCGTAACCAATGTTCCCAGCCACGAATCGAGCGCCCGGATGCCAATGTCATCTCCTTTTGTTCCCCGAGTCGCCGAATGACTGTGCTGTTACCACCACGGTAGGGTTACGGCCTGTAGGCCTTCATTGAAACTGTCATTAGATCGAACTCGGACGTGTAAATTATTGAAGGTATATATCTTATCAACATCTGTCCAGATAGAAAGCATTTGTCCTTGCCTTGTTTACGTCACTTGCGAACTGCACTTCTGACAGCACTCAGGATGCCCCAAGACGGTCTCTTCCAGCTTATTGATGGGTGGGCTGCCTTCGTTTTTGCCGATGCAGCCGTCATCGCCTGGTTCGTCATTTGCCTGCGTCAGCCCAACCAGTGGACTCGCTTCCGAATGCCATGGTTCGAATGGAGGCTCGCCTGTCTACTTCCTCTATTCTCTTTATCAATAACCCTCTTGCTGGCTACCTCGCTTCTATTGAGCTGGATCAGCAGAATCCCAGAGTCATTTCAGCTCCCCTTTCTTATAACCTTGCGAGCTACCTGCATTTTCTTAATCACATTTATCGGAGTAAGTTTAACAATTCTCGTGCTTAGTGATGGTCTCTATGATGATATGCTTGGAAGTTCTTTGAAATATTTTATCCTTTTCTTGAATGCAATCTAGGGCAACGCTACGATTTAATTCTATGCAGATATGGTTTCATGTTGAGAACAACGCTTTTTATTTGGATTACTGTTATTCTTGAATGTGGGCTGTTTGGTGTGGGTATATGGAGGAGCATGGCTGATTCAAATCGCGACCTCACTGCAGCGGCGCTTGTTCTGCAGCGAGCGCTTACTACCGCCGCATGTCCCCGTCTTGTTCAGACGCTCTGGAAGCGCAAGCATAGGCGCATGCTCATGGTAGCAGCAGCCTGCTTTGTCACAACCACAACTTCTCTGATATTGTTTGCTTTCTCAGCAAAAGGGAAGCTGCCTGTTTCAACATCTCCTCAATGTCTTCTTTGCGCGCTCTCACTTGGGATTAAATGGTCGGCGTACAAAGACCATGCTACGCTGGAGACACCCCCGATTCTGGATGGTTCCAATTGGGGTCATATCTCTAGTCCGTCAGAAGTACGCATGGAGTCACGATGCCTTCAGCAAGGGTGAGCCTGGAATTTGTTGGAATCAGGAGTGGATAGACGTGAGGGGCCTAGGATGGCACTTCAGTATGAGCTGGGATGCTCTTTGAACAAGAGGCATCTCGGCCACCTCCAGATTGATCGGGTCAGGCTGCGGTGCAACAGCCACGGTCCAATATGGCCTTTTTGCAGGGGAGAGGGTGCACCTGTCTGCGTTAGTGCTCATTCGCCATGTATAAGCTACACCTCGACGGCTGGAAGGATTGCAGTCGGGAATCGATGCCATGTCTGGGAAGGATGATGAAGGTCCGGGAAGAATGGTGGAATCACTGCTTGTAGAACTCCAATCAAAAACACCGAGTATGAGAAACAGAACGCATACAAGGTGACGGTCGCATGGTCACACTCGAAAAGGCCGGAACGCGTTATAGGTAGACGCCTTAAAGCCGGCTGCAGCGGCCTTCGCTCGCCATTCTTGGAGACGGAGAACTGATCTGCATCGGGGCGCCGTGCCAGGCAACAGTTGATCCCGAGAAGAACAATTTACGCCATTCTAAATTCAAATGACGGCCTCTTAGTCTCCAGAAGCATTCCTCCTTCCCTCAACCACACCCGTACCTCTCCCAACCGCCTCTGCAAGGCGTTCCTAATGGGACCTCGGATGCGACCTACAGAGCACATTATTCATGTCTCTGTTTGGCTGTGCCTCGTCCCCAAAGGCGCAAGCTGGTGCCACATGCCTTTTCATCCGCACCCTCTGAGTGCCCAGGAGGGCAGGGGCATGGATAGTAGCATCGTTCTGGTAGCACAACTCAACCAGAGACTGTCTGCATGAAGAGAGACTGCGTCCGCAGTAGCTTGTCCATCTCAACCTGGTCGAATTGAAACTGGAACACAGCAGGGATCCAAATTAGCAACCCGGCACGGAGGTCCATCCGAAGCCGGTCCGGAACTTCAGGTATGCAGCCGCGGCCGCCACATGTCTGGCCTTGTCCCCTCCATGACTACAGCTTGTAGGCCTTGTCTGCACACAGCATTTGGCCCGAGCGGGCCACCGGTGAGTGTTTTGGGCAGGTATACCGGGACAACGTCTCCTTGCTCTGCAAGGACCGACTGTAGCCTCCACAAAATTGCTTGCCCTGTCCCCTGGATTCCGAGTTCTCGAGGCTGATCCGCTGAAAATACGTAGACCGGAGACTAGGATGTGCACCCACTATGCACACGGCTGAAGGTGGTGAGGAAGAGAGGGGAAGAGACGTTCCCATCCCCGTGGACACTCCAAGTTCCATAGACCGATGACTTGAGGACACAGCCAGCCTGCATAAAGTTTGGGATTCAGGCGAGCCAGATCTTAGAGTGATGTTCCTTTTCAATTCCAGCTTCAGCTCTATCGTTCATTCTTATCTATTTTTTTTTTTTTGATCAACAAACCATGGAGACTGAACGGCCCACGCACCCTCACTCCGTTGGATCCCCAGAGGATAGTCACTCACCCACAGCGTCGCAACTTTCATCCAGCGAGAGGTGCGGCATGAACGCATCGCCCTCAACGGACACAACGGCTCCTGCCTCTCCGACAGAAATAATGGAGGACTCACCCGATGAGGAGTGTAAGACACTGGCTTCTTCCTTCACCTGACACCAAATAACTTCTACTGACCCAAAACACGATAGGAATCCGGCACTCCTGTCCGAGCAAAGCGTCACTGCAGGACAATGATATGGATCCAAGTCCTTCCGAGCCAGCGAGTATCCCGAAGGTCGATGAATTCCAGGATGGAACGACTCCTGCCCCATTTGCCAATATTTTCGAGATCTTCGGTCCTCTGCCTGTCGAGCTTGTCGGCCGTGAGATTCGAACAACAGCCGTTCAGTTGGAGTTGGACGAAGATTTCTTCAAATTTCTTTCTAAGGGGCCTCTCTACATGACTGTCAGACTACGTGACCTGAACACCCCGAAAAACTTGGACTCAGCTTTGGAGTGCGAAGAGTCCTTCAAAAGCGATCTGCCCATCGCAGGGCGTAGCTACAATGGTGTACGGGTCCTAGGGTTTACTTTTTACACTCATTCGATGCGGGTGAAGGAGGAGGGCAGCTATCGCTTAGTCTACTCATTTCCCTTCCCGGATCCCAAGGGCTTCACTGGGATCAAGATTTTAGGAAGTTCGGGTTTTGTCACCAACCATCGTCCTGGTTTCAGTAAGTGGTCATGAAGGCAATTCGCAGAGAATTCTGGCTAATGCCCTGTACAGCATACGATCAAATGAAGTTCATTGAGGAGCAGGAGCGGCAAGGCCGTCTTCGACTTCGCCAGGATGGAGGACTCGATATCCTCGTTGCTCGGTCGGGTTAGTAGTAGTTCTGTGGGACCAAGGGCAATCTATCGTTCATAGCATTAGGTCAGGACTGTAGATGCCGTCCAAAGGATACTTTCCTACATGGTCAAAATATACACAATGGACAACAAGCGAGGCTTTCAGGTTGAACGTTGGCAGACGTGAAGCTTCAGGACAGGGCTGCGCACAAGCCACCGCTCTCGGGAGCGGACCCCACCGAGCCGCGCCCCCGCTCTACTAACGGCCGTAAATACGGCTGCCAAGTGAGGTTCCGACCTAGCTGTACTTGGAACGTTGCCATTTTGTCTCAGCCTCTTGGCCACCCTATGCAGCCCGGTAGATTCCGCTTCAACGGCCAATCAGAGTGAGGACCAGCTCAGGCAGCCGGCTGGCCGCGCAGAGGATGCCATTATACCCATCACGGGCTCGGGTGTTGGTTGGTAGAGCAGATCCTCATTATCAAATTTCCCAAGCAATCCGGGCCCATACATCATATTTCCAGGCGCCGTGAATTAGCTGGGCCACCACAGAGGAAATAACGGAGTGCAAGTGCGACCCATTTGCCCCCATCCCCCAGCCTGGTCCGAGTCCTGCATGTCATTGGCCCATCACAGCGTACCTAGGTTTTCTTTATTTGGGACCAGGTCGCATTCCCGAGACGTTGCATCGGTTGATTGCCTCCGTGGCAGCCCACACGCAGGCCCTTCACTAGTGCGGGGGTCTACGAGATGGTGTAGTGAAACCGGGGTATTTCACTAGACAGGGGGGTGAAGTCTGGAGGCGGGGAGACGACGGGCAGTGGTCTATGAGATGGCAAGGTTTCAGGGTCCCCTGAGAATCAACAAGTCAGGGGATGGACGGTGGGAGCAAATTGCAATGCTATTTCCATTGAGTGAGCAGCTTCATCCCAGTGAGGTTTTAAGCAGCCTTGGACCCGGGTTCTCGCTGTGTAACACCAATTGCCTTCTAGTGGTACTTCCATCTCAGCTGCATTTTGCTGCAACATGACGACAACCATATTCAATTTCACATGCGTTATCACCCTACCAGATGGCCCATTGTCCATATCAAGGATCGTCGAGGTCACTTCCAGCGATACCAGCGAGACTAGCGACACCCGCTCAGGCATCACAATCTCAGGTCCGCAGCAGACGGATCAAGGTACATATCGTTTTCCTGCTACAATACGAGTCTTGTCTGATGATTCCCTTATACAGATCTCTCTGACCTCGAGCCTTGTCGAAAGCCACGTCTCTGATACTCACCCACATGTCACCGAATCCTGCTATTTGTTCAAACCTCATCTGCATTACCTCCCAAGTTCTTTCTCTCTGAATGGCGCCAGGGTCATCCGGAGCTCCAGTCGCTTGTTTTGGGACTTATCGAATACCTCGATTTCGTGTCCGTCGATGTTGTGTTCATTGAGTTTGCAAAGCAAGTTTGATGACCTTAAATTTGAGGGCTCTGGTGGGCCTGTGTCCGATAAGATTGAGTCCAAAAAGCTCCGAAAATCCCTTTATTATAATGTGTCGCAGCCCAAACAGGGAGAGATCGAGGTCTATGGAATCCACGAAGCTACAACGAGGGCCAGAGGTCAAATCATGAACGCTGTACGCGCGATTTCCTCAGCGAAGCACGGACGAGGGCTTGACCAATATTACCTTTGAGGCAGACATGCAAGTGCTATCACTTCTACGAGCTGTATTCGCATCCGCCTGCGACGGAGCGAAACCGCATTTGCATGCCTTCAACAGGAATTACTCGGCCCAGGGAAACCTCGAAACGCTTAGTTCTCTCTTTTTTAACGGCGGTGAACTAGAGGCAGTCCCATTTGGTTCACACCTGCACTAGCTACCCCGTGCGGTGTAAGTTAATGAGATTAATAATATTAATAAGTGTTGCCCGCAATGCTATCTTGCACTCATCAAGAGTATTTCCTGGCTCCTATCTAGTGGTTCGCCTCTGTTGATTCCATGTGCGAATTCAATTAGGTACGTAGATGCCGGAACGACCTTTAACTCCTAAGTCTTGCTGATCCCCGTTGGAAAGGTTCTGTAGACCTGCGATCACGGCTTCTATCAAGCGGCTGCGTGGTGTAAAAAGTACGAATCGGAGCACTGCTGCCGACGCCACACGATCGTGTGGCATGAAAGGAAGAACGAAATATGTCGTGAGTAACTGTACGAAACTTGAATTCCTCTTAATTCTGAAAACTTGCAGCCAGTTGTCGGGCTCCCAAGATTGTACCTTGGGAACACATGATCCATCGTCCCAAGAGGCAGCCAGATCTGAACGAGATTTGTAAGCTCACTCCTCCAATCTTTCTGTGCAAGTAAGGAAAGACGAAGGCGAACCCACCGAAGGCTGCGCAGCTAAAGCACAACAACGAACTGGTCCTCTGCAGCGTGTTGTTGTTTCTTGCTTAAATTTCCAGCAAACGTGGAGCCCGTTCTTCAACGAGACACTTGTCCTGCCTGAAGCGACATGGAAACAGCCACCCACATCGGAGACCAAACTGGAATCCAACCTCGGATTCGTTTCCTGTGCCCAGTTCAAGCAGAGGCGGAAGTCTGGTACCAGCAAGCTTGGCCTAGGATCCCATCGGGTTACAACTGTGACCGACCAATCCTTCATGATACTATACCCGTCTCAAGCCAAGCTTACCCTCGAGAGTGAACCTCGAAGAGGAGCGACACCTTCCTTGAGGGCAGTCAACGCCATGAACGAGTACATTGAAAGCCGGGTCAGAGACTTTGAGCTTCATGCTGAGCTGTGGCTGGAGGGCCATCGAGAGGTGGAGGAAGATGATGTTGTGCTTTTGGCAATGAACTTTGCTGTGGGGAAACAGTATGACTTTAACCTCTTTGGGTGCAATTTCTCGGTGGTAGCAAGATCGAAAAAGATACAGGTGGTGTCTATGAAGAAGCACACAGATACTCGGGCCTAAGACAAGGCTAGAGAATGGATTGAAGTTGAGCCTTTCTGTATCGGGGCACGTTGTTCTCTTTGGCGCTCCGAATTCGCTAGCAATGCTACTTACTACAAGAGCAAGCCGTCGTATTGGCCCGCCTGTTAGCCCACAGTCCCGGTTGACAACCTTGGTTTTGCGGGAGCGGCGGCGCTTCCACGGTTTTCGAGGCCAGGCAGAGCGGTTCCACAACGTTGGAAGCAGGTACATTACGAGTGCTTCGGCGCCTCGCTGGCAAGACTGCATGTACTTCGAGGCATAGGTCCAGCTTGGCTCCCCGTACGCTAATAAAGTATACTATTGCTTCTTTGTGCCTAGTTGTGCCTAGAAAAGGGAACGCTAGTAAAGTATCGCTTATTCCCTACATCCTTGTCGTTCTCCCCCCGGCCCCTCATTTTCCGGACCCGGTGAGAGATCGAATGCAACTGTGGCGAAAAACGGTTTGCGAAATTTACCCCTCTCTGATCCTCCCAGCGGATGCAGATCTCCCAGCCCCCTGTCCCATCTACCTGGTACGGTGTATGTATGAGGTCCCTTATCGGCACGCCATGAGCTAGAAGATTGAGGACGTGCCACAACCATGTCTTTATCGCAGGATGTCAGATTTGGAACTTGTTGACGGGTTGTTTCTTGCTGTCTGCATTTCTTTCCACAGAATGGACAGCAAAGCGTCAACCATACAAATTCATTGAACATGTCCGTACTGCGTCCTCCGCGTCAAGTCACGACACATCCCGCATTTTCCACGAGTCTGGCTTCAAGGCCTGGGTGGCATATTTCGTTGTCAAACCGACAACCGCAAACGCCGATGGGCAAGCCACTCGACGGCGACAGTTTGCTGCGCCGCCTGTCGGTTAGTGAGAAAAGAACTTTGCGGTGAAGGTCAACGAGGTGCTGCCCCATCCACTTGGAACCCTCGGCCTCTCCCTGCATCGGTCACCGCATGAGGTAGGAGCCGCTCATACCGCTGACCAATGAGCGGGAGGATGAGGATTCAGCCAGCCGGCCTGTTGTGCCCGCCCGCACATTGCAGAACGTGTTGAAGGATCCTTCGACGCGTGTGTGAACCCGAAACAACAATAACAGTGGCTTGGCCTCGGCTCAGCTAGCGCCATATGCAGTCTGCATGCTGTCAACCAGCTGCACGTTGATGTGTGGTAGTCTGGGGCGTGCCCTGCAACTCAGAGTAGCAGTGGCAGGGGCAGCGAGGTCACCAAATGCGTGTCTCCGAAGGGGGGCCCGGAGGACCGGTACATCTGTCAGCATTTTGACCCATTGCCAGCAACAGTAACCACTCTCCAGACATCCCTTTTTTGGATGCCGTATCGGCAATAACCAAGCGAGACCGGTGTTGTAACGGATTATGGATTTCAAGCCATCATGGGGTACCTCCATTTCTACCAGATACCACCAATAAAACTTTGTACTGTCACATAAGGTTGATAAGTAACAATAATCCGTCTCTAAAAAGTGGCGAACGGCAGTTGTCGGGATTGGGAAGGGTGGAATTGAGCTCGGTCAAAGCCGCCCTGTTCCCGAGTGGGTTTATATATGTCGATGCGCGCTATAGGGCACTTAGGGAACTGGTTTTCATTCTGATGCGGCGGTGCTCCGTTTCCGACATACAGCTGCTGGGACGTAGTACTAACGGGGCTGTGAGGTATCTCGGGCGTATTCTGAGGACAGGATCCACACCACCCGACCGTTGGATGGCAGTAATGCGGGGGCTAAGAGTGAGAAATCCAGTCCAAACAGGTGAGTATTGGGGAAGCCTTACAGTGCAGATCATTCGAGACTCGAGCTCGGAGCGCCGGTATATAGATTGGAGCAGGTCTCAAGCATGAATTTGTTGGTAGGCAATAGGCTTTATCCTTCGATCACATCTTGCGTTCATCTACTTCCCCACAGCTTTGGTGCCAAAACCGCCTAAGATGCTCGTTCGACTTGAGCCTTACGTCAATCGCTCAACTTCGTTGCCACAGGTCCTGGTCCATCAACAGACGAGACGCCACATAGCATCGCATCCATTTGATCCTACCAACCAAGTAAGCTCCTACCGCCTTAAGCAAACACGGCCATCTGATTATATTCAAGGTCATCATGTGTCATTACGTACGATTTGTCTGTACAAAGTGCGGGGATCAAATCAGAGCCGTGGGTACAGACTGCGCAGACGGAGGCCATGTCATGTACGCGGCTGGCTCAACTGTGGAGACTCGTCAAGAGGGTAACTGCAGGGCCTGCGCATACCCTTCACCAGCACCATCATCATGAGTGATGGGACTAATCGACCACGAGGGCATTTCATCACGGTGCTTGAGAAGGAAGTGTGGATGTTTCTGGAATTGGGTGTTTCCTACTCTGTTGTACGTGGGTTCATGAAAAGCGGTACCTTGCCGTTTGAGTGATCAATGAAGAAAGGAGGTTCACCTCCATCGCCAGACAACCTGTGAGTTTCCCGGACCTCATCGTTGACCTTGTTTTGTATACCCATGGTGGCTACTTGCACGGCTTCATTCTTGCTCAACCATACCATAATAACAGGAAGATTCCCATGGCCTGGCAGATGGGCCTCTTCGGACTTATAGTCGTCGTGCAGGATATCAAAAACGATATCAGTCCTCTGGTTCCATCTCTCCTCCACGAGCAACTTCGGCTCCCCCCACTGAGAAATGATGTTCTCCTTCTTGATCAGCTCCACCGCAATCCGGACGGCTTCTTCGGGGGACTCGCGAATCTGAGTCCAGTGACTACTCTTTGAAGAGATGCTCAGGAAAATTCGTCTTGCGGCCATCAGGTGGGTGCTCGCGAGTTGATGTGCTTTGTGTGCAAAAGTGATCCACAAGGTGATGTGGCAAGAGTGGGTGATGTAGCGAAAAGGATCAAAAAGGGAAGGCGAGTTAAGTGAAGCAAGCGTCCTTGGTTTTGAGGGGGCCGGCGTTTATGTAAGTACTTGTCGAAGCTCTGATAGGCCTGGCAAAACTACGATACAGGCGAATATTACGGCCCCCGTGGAGAGCCAGGTACACTGTTGCACTCCAATCAGGCACGACGACTCCACCCCACCTGCAAAACGGGGAGTCAGCAGCGTTCTGCTTGACAGGGGTCTGAACCACTGAGATCCCCGACCGTTCTCCCGCACAATACCTCAGCCCTGGGAAGTCTCCAAGGCAACCCAAAGTGGGTCTATTGCAGACACTAGATGCATGTGTGCAACCACTTGCAACGCATCGCTTCTGGGGGCCCTTGTGTCTGGAAACAACGCCCGGGGGCATGGGCTTTATTTGGACTAACGCCCGAGGCCCTCACTTGACAGACGTCAAAGCAACTGTTGGCGGTCCAACCCATGGTGATACCAAAACTGAGAGCTGAGGTGAACTGCGACTGCCTGTCGTGATCCGCAGCGCCGGCCGCGACGCGACACGCCTCCAGCTTCTCGCTTAGCCGGGAGACCTCGGCAGAATCGACCGCGTGGCGATCTTTGTCCGCGTCCCAAACCTTGAACCCGGCGTGATATTCCTCAGTGAGCTGTTCCCGATATTTTCTCATCTCAGCTATCTCCCCTCTCAGTCTCGCGGCCTCTTCCGCCGCCTGCTTGCGGGTGCTATCTCTTTCCTGCTTCAATGTCTGTATTTCTTCGGTTTTCCCCTGTAGCTCTTCCTGCAGAGCGGTTTGGCAGTCGAATAACTTCCCGTATTCCTTCAATCCGTCCGTCTCCTTGGACAAGCTCGCGAACTCACTGGCGACTTTCAGCAGCCTAGCCGAGAATGTCTTGCTATCCGTCGCTGCTTTGCTTGGCCCGTTGGTGGCAGCCGGCGCTCCGCGTTTGCTCTTATCCGTCATTTCGGATACAATACGAGCAAATCCGTCATTTCGTTGTGTTGAGTCCGACGACTTGAGAATTGGGCGTTGAGAGCCGACCGACCTCGCGAGGGTTGAACCCCGCTTTATGGACAGCCTTGCTTTCGTGTCCACTGCATTTTGGGGCTTACAGTGCGTACGAATCGCAAGGCTCAGTGGCGTGGGTTGAGGGCCTCCCGCAGCTGCGTGGTGCTGCGCACCCGTCCTCGGGACCCCAAGGCCATGCAGGCTGAATCAGCTCCCATGCCGTACGTCTCAGTCTGCAACATGCCGCTTTGCCAGTATAATGAGGATGACCGTCAGCGTGCTCCTAGCATCAGGAAGACGGGATGTACTCGTACGTCTGAAGAAGAGAGGTACCAGCCTATGGATTTCCCTATCTGCTTACCGACGAGAGAGCGACACCAAGTGAGAGTAAAGCCAGAGAAGCATGTCCGCTGACGATTTTACCTTCACAGCACAATTCTAGGCTTAGACCCCCTTTTCCAAGCCCGTCAAGAACATGTTCTATGCCCACAGCACGCAGTTGAATCAACAGGACGGAGGTGGACGAAGCCCATCATGCGGCGCTAATTCGTACGTGTCACGTCCTGGGTGGACAATAGCCAAGGCCTTCACGGCCAAGGCTCAAAGCCCATTCGCCACAACCGTTTGCCCCTCACGAGAATCTGTTGGTTCCGCCGCTGGTTGGCGTAAGCTGTCGCAAAACCAGTGCGCAGCACACCTCTCTCTCATGTGTTTGTTGCCTTATCTTTGTCCATCCGCCTTGAAATGTCCAATCGGGTGCAGATCCGGGGGGGCCTTGGTGCTGCCGAGGTGCCGACCCGCCTGCATCCAACCGGAAGTTTGCCTCGCTGTATCTCGCTTCGTCCCAAGTCAAATGCAGCCTTCCTCCCCCTCGGGCTCTTAGACGAGGAAATGCACCCAAAGAGCATCTCCTTCGGCAGTGTCTTTTTCACAAGTCCCTTGCCATGAACTCCAGCTCGTCGCGAGGAATGCGGCGGGGCTCCTCCATGAGCGGCTTTCGAGGTGGTGGCACGGGGGGGGGGGGTCAACCAGCCTTGTCGGCATTTTCAACGGGGAGCTTGCACTTTCGGGGCAAGATGTCGCTATTCCCACGACCAGGGCCGGCAAGGTGGTTTGCAGCGGGACTCGACACGTCAGCGTGAGCCCGAGACGTCTACTCCTGAGCAGGCAGCAGACAGAGAAGCGTACTACGACTGGTCACGCCTCCTCCGAAGGTTGCCGACAGGGACGCAAGCAATCATTCATCTCAAGCAACTATGGGCCGGCGCCGTCCGCATCCTCGACGCAGACGACCGTGGGTGGCACCAACAGCTCGCCAAGGACCTTGCTGATGACACTCGGCTCGGCGGGCACTATGTCGAGGCAACGGTTGGGCTCGATCTCAGCTCTCCAGCAGGCAGCACGGAGCGGAATATCGCTCGCGACTTCTTCACGGCCATCTCTCATCCGGCCCTTCTGAACTGCCTCTCGGTCAACACATACGTCAGTGAACTTTACCATGTCTTCGGCGGCGCGAACAGTAACGGCGCACTGGACTTCATTGAGGATTACTGTCATAGCTTGCCCCTCGAGTATCCCGACCCTTCCAGGCTGCAACACCTAGAGACGTCCCTTTTGGCTGTCCTGACAGCGGTCGGCGAGCTTCTCCGCCGGCGTCGTCGTGTGGCCCTCCAAGACGGGGTTGACAGACTCTTCCGTACCATGGAACAGGCTGCGGAAGCCCTCAGCACTACGGATGGCCACAGGTTGTGTATCGGCCGCGTAGCTACGCTGCGCCGCATGGTAGAACTGTCTACATCCCGTCTGACCACAGCCACCAGCGCGACCGCCCTTCAGGTTGGCTCGATGGGTTCCACCTTTCTTGCCGCCATCGAACCCCCGGGCACCCGTCACGACAATGACCACGTCGACTTTGGCGACATCGAGATCTTCCCTACAATCGGCGAAATCATGTCGACGCGAGAAGAGTTTCTTCCGTCCACAGACTTCCGACAGCCGCATTTCCTGCACGATACCCACCTGCGCTTCCTCGACACGCACTTCCGCCTTCTCAGGCGCGACATCTTCGGCCAGCTCATCGACTTCCTGCACCAAATAATGTCGTCATCTGAGAACAGATCAGGCTCCTTCACGGTGCCCGAGGGCGATGTGCGGGCGTACGTGTACCGCGGCGCGACCATCTCCCACATCCTGGTGGATGACCGGCGAGGCTTCGAGTGCCAGATCTCGTTCTCCCCGCCGCCGGGCGTGCGAGAAAAGCCGGGCAAGGAGCGTCGGGCGTGGTGGGAACAGTCGAAACGGCTGGAAGAAGGCGCGCTGGCATGCTTCGTTTGTGCTGTGGATGGTCAGCCAACATGTCTCATGCTCGTCGTTAGTCAGAAATCCGTGGATCCCGACAAGAAGATCGGTCTCGTACAGTCGGATGCGCGGAGATCGACCATTTCCGTCAAGCTGGCCCCGCGGGAGACATCGCCCGAATCAGACCTTGAACTCCTAGCGCGGATCTACAACGGCAGCGTCACCGGAATCTTGGTGGACCTTCCAGACTTGATCCCTGCGACCTTTCGGCCAATCCTCGAGAATCTCCAGGGCATGATGATGCAGGCGGTCCCCTTCCAAGATTGGATTGTCCCGGACCCGGCGGGCGGACAAGGGGTTCGCCGAAAGGTCCCGCCACCGAAATACGCACGCCGTGCTGGCTTCGTCTTTCCCTTAGATCCCATCCTCAGGGAGCCCAGCAGCCGTCTAGCTGTGTCGGCGAACGACTCATCCGACGACGATGCCCTTCTGGATCGTCTTGTAGGACGGACGGGACTCGACCGAGGCCAGAGTGCTGCCCTCGTTGCCGCCCTCACGACCGAATATGCTCTTCTTCAGGGGCCGCCAGGAACCGGGAAGTCGTATCTCGGGGTGAAGCTGCTTCAAGTCCTCGTGAGATGCAAGAGAACGACCAACCTTGGTCCCATTCTCGTGATGTAGGTTTCCATCCCCACCCCCGATTTTCTCGCCCGAAAACCCTCATCTTAATGGACACTCCCCAACAGATGTTACACCAATCACGCCTTGGACCAATTTCTACAACACCTTCTTGATGTAAACATCAAGTCCATCATCCGCATTGGTGGTCGAAGCCGCTCGACGAGCCTCGAAGGCCACAACCTGACTGCTGTGAACCGGTCAATCCCCAAGACCAGGAACGAAAGCACCATACTCGGCAAGACATATGGAAGCCTGGACGAGCAACGCGACTCGCTCGGGAAGCGTCTGGCTGCCTTGCATTTGCTGCGTAAGGGCACATCGCCGCGGTTGCTAGAGCAATATCTGGCGCAGTCGCACCCTCGGACTTGGGCCCAACTCCGCCGAGATGGAGAGGGAGATGACGGGTTTCAAACTGTTGGGGATCCCATTTCTCTCTGGCTGCAACAGAAGTGGCGAGGCTCCCACCTTGCGGACGCAGCATCGGATCCTGCGCCGGACGAACTTCAGCGTTTGCAAGTGCAAGCGGACGGCAATGTCCAATCTCTGAGCCGGGAGGAGCGCCGTCTTCTGTACCGGTCGTGGTTGAACGCTGTCCAGAGGCAGCATACTGCTCGGATAGCCCAGGAGATCCAGCAAATCGAGGACAGCCGCAAATACATCGACGAGGTGCATCACGAGATCAGCCGCCGAGCTCTGGCAATGGCTGATGTCATCGGCGTCACGACCACGGGGCTGGCCAAGAACATTGCCATCGTCCGCCGCCTGCGGTGCAAGGTCGTTGCGTGCGAGGAGGCCGCCGAAGTGCTCGAGGCCCACCTCATCTCTGCCCTGATGCCAGGCGTGGAGCATTTTATCCAGATCGGCGACCACCAGCAACTGCGGCCGCAGATAACCAACAACGCCCTTAGCATGGAGAACCCGGCTGGTGAGCCGTATCAGCTCGACCGGAGCCAGTTCGAGCGCCTCGCCCTAGGACAGCCCGGACTTGCGCCGCTGCCTGTCGCCCAGCTCAACGTGCAGCGTCGGATGCGGCCCGAGGTTTCGAGGCTCATCAGGGAGACAATGTATCAGCGGCTGGAGGACCACGACAGCGTCAAAGAGCTGCCCGACGTCGTCGGCATGCGGGACAATGTCTTCTGGCTCACGCACAACCGGCCGGAGGATGCGGCTGACGAGGACACGCGGCTCAAATCCCGCGGCAACGCCTGGGAAGTCGGCATGGTGGCCGCCCTGGTCCGGCACCTCATCCGGCAGGGCGTATACCGAAGCACCGACATTGCCGTCCTCACCCCGTACGGAAAGCAGCTGCAGCAGCTTCGAAGTGCGCTGAGCCGTGACTTTGAGGTCTTCCTCGGGGAGAAGGACGCAGACATGCTGGCGATGGACGGGCTGGCAGACGACGACGCCGCCGACCCTAGCGACTCCCGCCCAGACAAGTCCACACTGGAGAGAAAGAAGCTCCTCGACACCATCCGCCTGGCCACGGTCGACAACTTCCAGGGCGAGGAGGCCAAGGTGGTTGTTGTCTCGCTGGTGCGGAGCAACGACCGCCGCAAGGTCGGCTTCCTTCGGACTCCCAACCGCATCAACGTCCTCCTCAGCCGCGCCCAGCACGGCATGTACTTGATCGGCAACGCTGAGACGTACTGCAACGTGCCCATGTGGGTCGAGGTGTGTCGCATACTCAAGGAGACCGGCGCCCTCGGAACGGCCCTCGAGCTGCAGTGTCTCCGCCACCCGGAGACGCCCATTAGGTGCAGCGAGCCAGAGCACTTTGCCCGCTTCAGCCCCGATGGTGGCTGCAGCCTGCCGTGCGACAAGCGCCTTGAGGGCTGCGGCCACCAGTGCACAACCATGTGCCACTCGGACACCATGCATGCGGCATTCGTCTGCATCCAGCCCTGCCCACGCATCCGGACCACCTGCGAACACACGTGTCCCAGGCTCTGCGGCGACGACTGCGGACCATGCCTCGTGGCCGTCAGGGACGTTCAGCTGCCATGCGGGCACAGAGTCGACATCCTGCCATGCCACCAAACCCTGCAGCGGGACAAGATTCGGTGCAGTGTCAAGGTCGCGAAGACGGTGGCGCGCTGCGGCCACACCGTAAGTGTAGCGTGTGCCATTGACGTGGCGGCTGCCGCCTTCAAGTGCCCAACACCTTGCACGCACGTCCTGTCCTGCGGACACACCTGTCCCGGATCGTGCGGCGGCTGTACCGCGGGGGAAGACGGCGTCGTCGGGCACAGGTCCTGCTCTCAACTCTGCAGGCGTCGTCGGGACGCATGCGAGCATATCTGCGGGGACAAATGCCACTCCGGCACGCCCTGTGGGCGGTGCCAAGGCAGGTGCCAGGTAAGATTACTGTACCCTGCCTCGCTTTTTCATTTTTGGGGGAGTTCGTTCAGCTAACCCCACACCTGTGGCAGGTTCAATGTGCCCACTCGCGCTGCACACGACCATGTCGCGAGGCCTGCGACCCTTGCATCGAGAAGTGCGACTGGGACTGCCAGCACCAAGGTGCCTGTTCGATGCCGTGTGCTGCCCCGTGCGACCGCCTCCCATGCGACCAGAGATGCGTCGAAATGCTCAAGTGCGGGCATCAATGCCCCAGCGTCTGCGGCGAGAAATGCCCCGAAGGCTACTGCCATGCCTGTGGCGACCATCCCGCCGCTCGTGTCGACATGATGGAATTCAAGGACTATGCTCAGATCAACCCTGACGAGACTCCGATCGTGGTCCTCTCGTGTGGCCATTTCTTCACGACAGAGACACTGGACGGGGCCACCGGTCTTGACAAGGTGTACACGGTGGACCGCAAGACGGGGTGCTATGCTGGCCTCGGCGAACCGCAGGAGACCATCTCCGTCCCGCGCTGCCCGGACTGCAACCTCCCGATCCGGCAGTTTGCCACCAAGCGATACGGCCGCATCGTCAACCGAGGCGTGATGGACGAAATCACGAAGCGCTTCCACCTCCACTGGCTGCGGGAGCTGGAGTCGCTGGAGCAGCGCATCAAAGAGACAGTCGATGCGCTCCCCGACGCCAGGACGCCAGGACCATCCGGGCCACCGGTTCCATGGCCGCATATGACAAGGCGGACAAGCTGGACAAAGAGCTGAAGAGTATCTGCCGCAAGGTGGGCGAGGATCAGCAGCCGACCCGTCGCCTCTTCGACGCCATGCGCGTGGCCAAACGCCGCGGGGCCACAGGCCTCCGGGAGGGCATGGCCGCGCTCGAGCTGGAAGACATCGCCCCGTCAGCCCCCTCCCTAGACAAGCAGATCATCCTCCGCAGCCGCCTCGCGCGCCTCCAGCTCCAGGACCCCGTCCTGCGCAGCAAGTTCCGCCTCGCCTCGACCGGCGACTGGCGCGCCCAGCCGCCGCCGCGGGCGCAGGCACACACCTTTCTCCGCGACTGCGAGCTCCTCGCAACTGAATGCGAAAAGGAGAAGCTCCCGCGGATGGCGGTGCAGGTCATACTGCACTACGCGCGCGTCACCGCGAGCCTCGGGAGCGGTGCGCGCGGGGGGCCCGCCAGCCGCGTCGCCGCCGCTGCTGCTACTACCCCCGCAGACGTCGAAAAGGACAGAAAGAAGGCCGAGGCGTACGCCGACACGGCGCGGGCGCTCCTCGGGGCCGCAGCCAACATCTGCGGCGCGGCCGCCTTCCAGGGCGCGGCCGAGCTCAAGGCCGAGGTGGAGCTGATTGCGCGCCTGTTCGAGAAGGACCGCTACGAAGCCCTCACCGAGGCCGAGATGGCCGCCGTCAAGAGCGCTATGGTCGGCGGGCCGCAGGGCATTGCGAGCCATTCTGGGCATTGGTACAAGTGTCGGAATGGACACGCAGTAAGCATCTAACCCCTTTACTGTTCCCGCAATCTGCCATCTCCCTCAGACTCCTACCCCCACGCAGCTGCAGATATGATGACATGGGCTAACGTTCGAACCACCCCCTAGTTCGCCATCGGCGACTGCGGCATGCCCATGGAGCTCGCGCGCTGTGCCGAGTGTGGTGAGTCGATCGGCGGGCAGTCGCATACGCTGACCGAGGGCGTTACGCGCGCCGTAGACATGGAGAATTGAAGAGACGCCTGTGCTTGGTGGTCGGTGTGAAGAGCATTGATTGGATACGGGCTCCCTCCGAGATCTAGGGTCAGTTCGGGCCAATCAAGGGTAAGAATCGAATCGTGTCCAAGATCGGGCCCAAGGGCGGTCCACTGTGGTTGAAGGGTCTGGGAAACAATGCATCTGCCGATTTGTGGCTAACATTATTCGATCTGTGATCGTCGACCTTTGTGTGTCCCCAGATTTTGTCCACATCTCAAATTCGCCCCGTCCCAAGTTCGTCCCACATCCAAAAATCCCAAGTCTCTCTCCCGTATCACAACTCTCTGCCCTATCCCACCACATCCTAAACTTATTCCCGAACCTGTTCTTTCCCAAGCCCATCCTCACTCAGATCTGTAGGGTGGAGCTGCGGCGTTCGCGGCTGTGACCAGCTGTGCACCAGTTGCGACGCCCGCTGAAAGGGCGCGCTGCCGGAATTCTTCCGACGGCGGGGCAGAATGACGAGTCACGTGGCCACCTTCAATCCAGGGGCCGTCGGCGTGGCAACGTGACGGATGGTCCGCGCGCAGATTTCGTCACGGCCGCCCAGCCACCCAGCCACAAATACAGTTTTATTCCCGATGATTAGGTAAGAAACACGACGCGTCATTCTTACACAACAACCGGAACCAACACCCAAGACTAAGAAGAACAGAAATTCAAGGACACCTCGGATACAACAACTCGAGGAAAATCGGCGCCTTGCAGATATCGAGAGAACTGAGATGTGCCGAGGCCGTGGTTGGGACCTTGACGGTTTACTTATGTGGCCTCTGGAGCGGGACGGCACATTGGCGGCCATGTATTCCTCAGCGTGGCCAAAGCTGGCCCATTTCATGGAATGTGCTTCCTACCGCCTCTTTACCCGTTGGATTCGGTTCAACCTGAAAGCTGACTCAGCCATGTCATTCAGCCGAACGTTCTAGCTCTTACAGGGGCATCCGTAACGTTATTTCTTCGGCATCTCTGATCATTTGGCCCTCGAAGACAAGACAAGTCTTAGGCACGGTGGAATCAGGAGGCATGAGACTAGTGAGCAAGAATTGAAACGACTAGGCGCGGTCTCGATAACGTGCCCGGCCCCGATTCCGACCACCCTCCTTCACGCACGTCGCCTTCGCCTCGTCGTCGACCTCGTCGCCACCACGATAACTGATTCGGCTTCCGATGGTGTTTCCGACTCTTCTGGCTCGTCGCTATCTTCTGGCACCACGCCGGCTTCTATTTGGGTCCTCCGAATAGCCTCAATGTCGGCGAAAAGCTCATTTGGGTCAAGTTGAACCTTCTTCCTTCGGACCACCCTGCTGGCTTCAATCTGGCGTTCCAGCTCCCGGGCTTTTTGTGAGGACATCGTCAGATCAACGTCTTTCTGGTCCCAGCTCTTGAGAATTTTCCTGAAGAGGAGTCGTTGTGTGGGGCTTGGTTGCTTCCGACGGGTATACCGGGCCACCATGCTACGCAGCTCTTGAGACCGCTTAGGGGTCGCAAAAGAGGTCCCTCGCGGTAGGCAAAAGCACTTATCGGTGCAGAAATGGCCGCTGAAGCCATCGCCGGTGGCTAATTCCACTGATCTCGCTTCCTTTACGCGGTTGTCTTCGATAAAGTGGCTTGCAAGTGCTCTATGCTTAGACAACAAAAAGTCAGATAACGAAGGTGGGAAGGGTAGTGATCGCAATCGGAGATTCGCTATGCTCTGGCGTGTTTAACAAGCGGTAGAATCTCAGAACCTGATTGATTTCTGATGAAGAGAGCTATTCTCACTGATTCTACTTGGTCGATATACTCGGAGATAGCTGAAAATAACAGCTGTCCAGATACCAAAACTGGTATTATATAGACAGCAGAGGAATGACGTCGAAGTTGATGTGTGGTTATCGAAAAGGAAAATAAACTGTATCGGGAGACAGAGTGATAGCTTCCCAGGAGTTGATCTGGTCCGAGTGTAGAGTCAAACCACCTCAAGAAGCCTCGAGATTGATTGAATCACGCCGCCTCAGCCAAATACATCTGGACAAAGAAGTCCAAGATCCGTTGGCCAACTGCGGAATAGCCCGGCACAAAGGCGTCTCCGAAAGCCTGCTGCCATGAATCTGCCACGGATCATCATTCATTAGCATCAATATTATCACGCATATATAATCAGCGCGCCAAGAGCAACTAACCATAAGTTGAGTTTGGCTTAGCCGTACACAGTTGCACAAGCGTTGCATTAGTGCCGGTGATGAAGTTCAGCCTTGGAAATGCCGCCTCGACGTTGTAGTACTCGGCAGGTGTAATACCATAGGCCGCAAGAGAGGGCAGCCCTTTCAAATCAATCAACACACCAGTTACCAATACAGCCACGGTCGGCTGTTTATACAAGGAGAACCTGTACTCGGAGCTCAGCAAAACCGAGTCAAAAAGAAGCTGCAGGCGATTGGGGTCCCAAGCGGCGCCCTCGCCGTAATTCGAGACTTGGCGCTCAACAAAGTCGGTCGTCGCGACGGCGCTGTCGACTTCGAAGCGGCGGTCCTGGGTGATCCAGGAGCCATTGAGCACGAGGCCGAGGTCGTGTAGCATCGAGCCGATGGCGTGGACTTCAAGGTCGACAGTTTCTTTGAGCGTGTTGTTGTGGTTCACGACGAGCG
This sequence comes from Diaporthe sp. PMI_573, assembly GCA_021399435.1. NCBI lineage: Eukaryota > Fungi > Ascomycota > Sordariomycetes > Diaporthales > Diaporthaceae > Diaporthe > Diaporthe sp. PMI_573. Next base: position 73,113 of record JAJTUP010000102.1, read on the forward strand.
CACCGAAGAGCCAAGTCCGCATGATGTGGTTATAAAGGAAAGTATCGCTAATTGCTGTGCGAATGCTTGGGAGGCGCGTACGCTGTTGAGAAGAGAATTAGTGATTTTCTCACAAAGAGATGTATTCCAAATATATAATTTGACTTACAGAGGTGTGTCGATGACCGTGACACCGCCAATTACCTGCGTCGGCTTCTGGTTGATATCTCGTGGAAGTACGTGGTGGAAGCCGAGGGATGGCCATGCGTGGAATGCCAAAAGCACTTGACCGATCCAAGCGAGCCTAAATTCCATAGTTGCGGTTGTCAAAAGGAAGGTTGATTTGCTTCAGGCTTCGAGAGAGTCGCAAGAACAGACTGGTTGATAGCGGTGCTAGCTAGAAGCGGTGACGGCCAAACTGTGATTTCGTCCGGGTCTATATATCCCCTTTTTCAGGTGAGTATTCAAAGGGAGGCCTTTTCTAGTCCAGTAGTCTACATCGCTACTTCTAGTGCTTACTTCTTACCAACCACCTGGCTTTTGACCGCTCAGGATTTTTGGTCCGAGAGGATTCCCTTCACAAAGCCCGTGGTTTCGCTAACAAGGGGTTGTAAAGCTTCGCTAAGCCACGCCGTGCTGCCGAAACTAGGATTCTCTTGCTAGTTGTCCAATAGGTCGCATGTTTGTTGTCCAACTAACCTGCAAAGTCACCGGGGCGCGAAGGATTCTGCTCATCACCTGCGTAGATAGTATCTCGACTGTCCTAGCTGCTTGACTCCGATTGTGTGCCAAAAGTGGGACCAAACCCACAGTACAGTTGGAAATAGGACCCAAGTTAGCGAAATTACCAACAGGGTGATTAAACCACTATTCTCTCAGCTTACCTTATCTGGGTACGTGAAATGGCATGTCGTTCGAGATATGCGACCTTGCCAAGCCGAGCTCTGATTGGATGAGGGAATTCGGACTCACGATCGGAACTTAGGAGCTAGTATGTCAGAGCCTAGGTGGTGGCTGACAAAGGAATCCACGCTAACCATTTTCGGAGAAATCTCTTCTTCTCGAAAGGGTAAAATCTCTGGTGGTCGGGAGCTAGCCGTCGTAGGGGTTCCGGGCGCCACTGAAGCGGCTTACGAATGGGGCATGAAGAATTCAACTGAAAGTACCGGCAGCGGTAGCAAGGTAACGGCGAGGGCGGCAAAGTTTCACCCCGATTTACTCACTATCACACTCTTTCTCCAGGGTTAAAGGTTAATTAATAATTTAATAATTTAATAATTAATAATTGAATAATTGAATAATTTAATAATTTAATATTGAATAATGGAAGAATTGAATAATTTATATTTAATAATTTAATTAATTTAATATTTAAATAATGTAATAATTTTAATAATTATAATTTTAAATAATTTAATAATTTTAATAATTGAATAATTAATAATTTAAATAATTTAATAATTTAAATAATTTTAATAATTTAATAATTGATAATTTAATACTTAATTAATAATTGAATAATTAATAATTTAACTAATTTATCATTTTGAATAATTTAATAATTTAATACTTTAATAATTATAATGAATAATTAATAACTTAATAATTTAAAATTTAATAATTTAATAATTTAATAATTTAATTCTGAGGTTTATTGGATTGAATGTAGGTAGCAGTCGGGGCCTGGAGGTCTTCTTGGATGCTGAGAGTGGTTTGGACAATCTTGTATGAATTCGAGTGGGCTTCTGTCAGCCCTCCTCACCACCCTCCGACATCGTCTCACCCTTGGGCACGCGTGGTTGGCTCTGGTGCAGGAATGGAGGCCCGGAAAATTCGGCCCCTAGACCCACTTATCTTTGGCTTTAAATAGCCAGCCAACCCTAACCCTGACAGTAACTAAACTAAGTACAGACAACTTCAGAAATCAATCTATCTAAAGAACTAGGTTACATGCTTTTTGGGTAAGAAATAAGGGTAATGCAGAGGTACGAAGTTAGGGTCTTAAAACAGCCCAAAAAATCGACTCACGGCCACCAAACTTATCTGCCGGCGTGCACGCCACGTAGGCACTTAGCCAAAAGCCAGTGCCAAGTCTAGGGTAACTCCTTACGTGCAGCGCCCACACAAGCGTTTCCGTTTAACATTAATAATTTAATAAACGATTGGGATGAGTTTCGCATCTCATCGTGGACGTCAACCAGGGGTTTGCTAGAGCATTGCCGTGGTCTTGTCGGTGTCAAGAAACGGCGTACTGCTAACCCAGTCCATAATGCTCAGCTGCAAGAAGCAGCCGCTCGCCGCGAAAAACCCATGGATCTCACCGGATGCGACCTATCACTGGATCTGTTCTATGCGGAGCTTGAAAGCCGTGGAGCTGGCTACAGCTCTGTCTTCATGCTCCAGCCCGGGAGCGGCCTCAAAGCCCACGGAGAGTACTCCACTTGCAGTGTGGCTGTTCCTGACACCACGTCCGTCATGCCCTCAGTTTATGAGACACCGTCCATTGTGTCAACGGCATTCTTGGATCTCTCTTTCCACCCTATCTTCGCCATTTTAGGCGCCGGTAGCGGGAATATGCCATCGCTGTTCATGCCCTCCGCCATTAAAGAGCTAGAGATCAATAGCTTCTTGCCCCGTCAACATGACGAGCAGATCCAAGTCATTGCACACGGTCGTCCAGACCTTACCAGTCCGGGACCAACCGACTTCTCCATCGACGCCTGGCACGCTGCGCAATCTGAACCGGTAGTCAAAATGACCGGTTTCAGGATGACACCTGTGAATGGCAGCAGTGAAGAGGGCCAGCCTCCGCGATCTTTGTGCTACAAGGTCCAATGGGAGCCTTTCAATCGTGAGCTCGAAATCAGGAAAGAGAACGGTGCTGCAGCCAGCGTGGACAGTCGTACTGTGCCCTTGGGTGCAGGGCGGACTGACCGTGCTATTGAGCCTGCTCAACTGCCTGAAGCTGCCACGAATGGCAACGATACCAACGGCGGGACCTACTTCAGGGACGAACAGTGCACCAATGGCGGGGATGTTCAGGCACATGAGCTGACGCGACACATGCAAGTCAGCTGCATCAATGGTAACCACAGTGGCGTCGATGGATATGGACATACGGAGGCCACCGTAATAAGCAACACTAACGGCACAAAGCCGGAGGCACGCGGCGAACTTCACCCGTCAAACGGCACAAATGGGCAGTCAAAGGCAAAGAACGAGACCAATGGTCACAATATGGCCTCTACCATCGACAACCTCGAGGGCCGGCCCATTGTCCTCGTCGTCTGTGACGAGAACAAACCAGACAAGCTCATCTCGGCTATCACCAATCTCATCCAGCTACGCACTGGCTTGAAGCCATCCATCTCCTCCTTGTCTAGTCTGGACGCTTCGTCGTCAGCCTACTACATCTGCTTGGTAGAGCTCGATGCGTCTTTGCTGTTCGATATGCCGGCCGAGAGATTTGAATGTGTCCGGAGGCTCTTACTGACATGCTCATCGATTCTCTGGGTCGGCACTGGTGCGTACCGATTTGCAGAGAATCCAAAGAATAACATCGCTCAGGGTCTCCTACGAGCTGTTCGCTCCGAGGCCAACAAGATCGCAGCCACTCTAGACTTGGATCCCAACAGTCAGCTCGAAGCCTCGGATCGTGCTGCGCTCATTCTACAGGCCCTCGAAGCCTCCCTCGCCACACCGGAAGATGGCTCGCCGGTTGAGTATGAATTCGCCGAAGCGAATGGCATGCTAATGGTTCCCCGCATCATTAAGGACGAGGATATGAACCTTACCCTCTTCCACGAGACACAACCCTCAGTGCCGTACCTTCAGCACTTTGAGCAGCCCGGTCGCCGCATAAAGATTGCTGTTGGTACGGCGGGTGATCTTAACTCTTTGTACTGGAAGAACGAGACCAGTCCTCCTCTGGCTGAAGATGAGATCGAGATCAAGATTGCCTGCACAGGTATGAACTTCAAGGACGTGGTCATCGCCATGGGACAGGTAGCCAGTCCCTACCTCGGTGTCGAATGCAGCGGCACAGTTGCTCGCATTGGCCGCAAGGTCAGCTCGTTAAAGGTTGGTGATCGTGTCTGCGCCATGTCCCAGGGAGCATACAGCACCTATGCTCGTTGCGCTGCGACCAGCGCTGCCGTCATCCCTGAGGACATGAGTTTTGAGATTGCTGCTTCAATTCCAGTTGTCTACAGCACGGCCTACTACGGCATCGTAGAACTCGCGAATATGCGGCCTGGTGAAACAATTCTTATCCACGCCGCGTCTGGCGGTGTGGGCCGAGCAGCGATCCAGTTGTCCAAATTGCTCGGCGCCGAAATCTACGCAACTGTAGGCAGCGCCGAAAAGAAACAGCTTCTCATCGACACCTATGGCATCCCTAAAACCCACATCTTCTACAGCCGGGACACAACGTTTGGCCCTGCTGTGAGAGAGGCCACCGGGGGAAGGGGTGTTGATGTCGTCCTCAACTCCCTCGCCGGAGACCTCATGCGGGAAAGCTGGGAGTGCGTGGCACCCTTTAGACGTTTCATAGAGCTTGGCAAATGGGACATAACGTCGAACACGAGACTGGATATGGCCAAGTTTGACCATAATTGCTCCTTCAGCTCGGTCGACTTGACGCTCGTTGCGGAGGAGAGACCGAAGACAATGGGCCGAGTCCTCGTTGCCGTCATGGACTTACTCGCTAAGAAGGTGATCAAACATATCACGCCCATTACGGCTGTCGGTATATCTGAGGTTGAGACTGCCCTGCGCAAGTTGCAGACCGGCACGACCCTGGGAAAGGTCGTTGTCAGCCATATTGGGAACCAGCAAGTTAAGGTAAAAAAACACAAAGAAGTCAAAGTCGGTTCAATGAGTGTGGTGATTGTTGACTAACTGAATTGTCTAGGCAGTACACCCGGCTACTTCCACTGACCTGCTGCAAAGAGATGCCACGTACTTGATTATCGGTGGAACTGGTGGTCTCGGTCGTTCTCTGGCAAAGAGGATGGTCCAACGTGGAGCTCGCCACATCGTTCTCCTGTCTCGGAGCGGCAAGATCACTGATCTGAACGAGCTGATCGAAGACAGCAAGGTTGCCGGCGCGTCAATCTACGTCACGCAATGTGACGTCGCGGACGAGGCTCATCTGAAAGCTCTTGTGGCCGGGTGGCATAAGAGGCTGCCTCCCATACGGGGCGTCATTCACGCGGCCATGATTTTAAGGGTAGGGTCTCCTTTTACTAACAGATTCTTTCCATGCTAACAACACGTTTAGGATGTACTCTTTGAGAGAATGACGTATGAGGACTACCAGACTGTTGTCCGGTCCAAGATTTCGGGCGCTTGGAATTTCCACAATGCTCTCCTGGACACCCCGCTAGACTTTTTCATTTTCATGTCATCCGTCGCCGGTATCGTGGGCAACAGAGGTCAGGCGGCGTACGCAGCCGCTAACACGTTCCTCGACGCTTTTACACACTACCGTCGTCGGAATGGTCTGGCAGCGACAGCGCTTGATCTTACAGCCGTTGAGGGCGTTGGCTACTTAGCGGAAAACGCCGATAAGCAGCCCCAGGTGCTGAAGAACTTGTCTGGCAACACCATGGGCGAGTCTGAGGTGCTAGCCCTAGTCGAGGCTGCTATCGGAGGCCGCATAAGCAGTACCTGCGATGGGCAATGTATCACAGGGTTGGACTTTGAGAATCCGTCTTCACTGGCATACTACGCCTGTGAGGGTAAGTTCTCTCAGCTCCGCGACGCGGCACTCGCCCAGTTGGCAGACGCAGACGCTTCCTCTGCATTGGAAACTTTGCCCATCGCACAACAGCTGCGACGAGCATCAACCGCGGAAGCAGCCCGGGAAATGGTGACCATAGCCTTGCGGGACAAGCTGGGCGCCATTTTAATGCTACCTGCCGAAGTAATAGTGGCCCAACAAACGACGACAACCATTACAGCCTTTGGTTTGGACTCCCTCAACGCTATTGAGCTGCGAAACTGGATGGGAAGGGAGTTGCAAGCTCACTTGCAAGTGTTAGAGTTGCTGACGAGTGGAGGCTTGGGAGATTTAGCAGCATTGGTGCTCAGGAAAACGAGGATGCAGGGGGTTTGGTCCAGACAGGATGATGTATGAAATGAAGATTTCGGGGTTAAACTTGTTTCCAAACGCAAGGGCCCAAATCTAGATGGCTCGTTCATGAAGCTGCTACCGCAGGTAGCAAATAATAAGTAGTTGATAAAGAATCTCTAGTTGCATTTCTGAAGGGAGAGAACGATTGGAATGCTTGTTTACAGACGCTCGAGGACGCCATAGCAACTCGGTCGCCACGAGCTACGATGAGTGCATATGAGTCCTGGATTACCTGCAACGGCCAGAATTCACTCTGATTGCCTCCAGACTATCAATTGAGGTGTTGCGCCGTGACCATGAAGACCTTTGTCATAGGATCGCCATCGGGAAGAGGCATGTTGTTCAGGGTTGTGTGATGACTAGTCTTCCACTCCTTGATAAACTGTACCTCTTGGTATGTGCAAACACGTTCGAGGCGCTTTGTCTCTCTCTAGATAGAAGATGGATGCCCAGGGTAGCCTGCTCATTTATGCGAGGGCGATTTACCACAACTGCCATAATTACTTTCGCTCAGTTCGAGCGAAGATATGATAGCCACCGCTCGTACTATCACTATACAGCAAATTACACAACGACGCATCACTATCGACCGCCGTAAAAGGCCACGGAATTCTTTGACATTTTTCATGAAATCCTGCTCGTCCCAAGATGCGAAGCAGGCTGAATCAAATCAAGCTGAGATATAATTCCTCGCCATGGGAAAGGGGGTTCGGATGCAGGGCAAGCCCGGTATACCCGAATTGTGATGGCTCTGGCTGTGGTGACCGCCGAAAAAACCGTCACCTCTTCGAAGAAATGACCGACGAAAGTGTTTGTCCCAGCAAAGAAGCCAAACTATGACCTTGTCGTCTGGTCAAAGCCTCTGGCGTGCAAAAAGGTTTGTCACATTCCACCTCTTCCCTGTCTGCCTCGTTGAAGAACTTATATAAGTAGCGTAGGAACTGACTAGCGCTGTTCAGGGTCTGATGCCTCAATCATCCCTTACCGCGTTAGTATTGCGCCCAAATAACAGCGAGCTGGTCAAAGAGCCAGAAGAGAATGCTTGAAGAACGAGACGCGATACATATATGATGGAAACCCCATCGTTTCCATCTCATTCGTGGCCTGTATCTGCAGATCTGGTCCATTTCGCAGGCCCACGACATGATCAAGGAGATCTGCGCTCATTGATATGTTCAGGTTTTGCGCTGGCGTAGTTCTCTCCTCAGCCCTCGAGCCCGCTCAGATGCCTCTTCATCCCTCCTTCTTTTCCTCTCTATTGCTTCAAATTCCTGGAAGGCGTCAAGATCACATCTCATAATCATTGATGCTAAAGAAATTAAACTTGCGATATGTCAGACAGGCATCATCGTGTCGTTCGTTTGGAACTCACGATTTTTAAAACATATCGTTTCCGTTCGATATTCACCTGAAACACCTTGCTATGGCCAGCAGAGCCAGAGCCAGAGCTTTGACTTTGACTGATCTGGTCCCAAAAGTCGCACGATCTCGATTTTGTCTATATCTCCTTGGCGGCCTTGCTCAACTCTAATCCGGAGCACTGAAGCACGCCGGAGAACGATGGTTGCTCGTTCATTGTAGCCGCGGCCGATGACCTGATAACGAAGTTGAAGCGAGAGTGCCAAATCCTCCCGATGATGCAGGCCCCCCCGCATCGTCGCAGAACAGAAGAGTGTAATTGGATGCCGGTCATCGGCAGCGACCGGAAGACGCTCATGGTGGACGTGGTTGTTCAGTTTGAGCCGGCCGGGACTGTGCCAGTAGAGACCGATAGCGATAGTGAACAGTATTAAGAGCATGCTGGATTGCGTTCATCACTCTCAGTGTCAGAAAATTCTATTCAGCAGTCCAGAGTAGAGCCGTCTTGAAAATGGGATGCGTATTATGGGCATCAGAACAGCATGAATACTTATTCGGAATGGCTTCAGAATGGTCCTGTCTTTCTTTTAGTCCCTCTTTTAGAGAGCAGTTAGCTACAATACAAATCAAAGGCGCCCGGCACGTCAATTTTGGTCCCGACACCTAAATACCCACCAATGAATACTGACAAGGTAGAGAGGCTGTCTTGATCCAGAGAATTTCCAGTAGGATCTACAAAGCTATCGAGGACAAACTGCGCCGAAACTGCCTCGGAAGGGACAGACTGACCTTCTTTAGTTATAATTACTTCATGAATTTCAAGGTCGATATGCTTACCACGAGTGTTGGTAGGTTTGGCTGGAACTGGGTAGGAGCAGTCATTGTCGAAGAGGAATATTAAAAACCTAGACAAGTAGCGGGCTGGCATTGTTTACTCTAACCACGAATTGGACGTTAGGGAGGGTGGCAGAGCATGCCATAGCTGCCTGACACAAGCTTAAAAAAGGGGGGGGAGGAACATGGTGTTGTTTCGAAGCCTATACCGTTGTCACCCTCACCATCTCAAGCCATGAGCTAGATACCCGTCGGGCCTTGATTCAGGAGTAGACAAGACATGGTGTACAGTATAAAAACTTAATTTTGAGTCTTCAGCTGAAAGCGGCTGTCCTAGGTCACCATCTCGGCCCCTACCAAAGCACAATCTGGAAAGGCGATGATCGTGCCGCTACTTATCACTTTCTTACACCGTTGTGGAAGAAAGCGGGCATCGAAGTATCGGCTGCCTGACCTCGACGCCTTCCAGTAGAATTCTTCGGTCATTTGGCTGCAGTATCCGCGCTGCAAATACATATACTGATTAACTACTAATATAAACCGTCCCATGGAGTCAGACTAACACTGCGGCAAGGTGGATGATGAATGGAGTCGCGAACTTTTACGTAGTTTTCTAGGTCACTAGCGATGACGGCCAAAGGACTAGATCTTCACTTATGCCACACCTAGAACTTAGTCTTCTTCATTTATAATGTATTGCATCGGCAGCAGAGACGGTACAGCACATGCTCGCGCCATAAAAGTCTCGCCTTCTGAATAGTTTATACCAGAAGACTATGGGCCGAGCCAACCACTTTCCTAGAGCCGTCACTGGATGTTGACGGAAGTGTGGTGCGACGGGAGTATTATATTTATCTCTTCCCCGTGCCTGTGATGTGTGCGGCCTGCGGAGCGAGCCTGACGAAGATGGAAGAATTGGGCAATCTTTCCTCCAAGCCTTCGAGGACGCGAAGGTCAACAGCCAGGCTGCTAGAGTCCTGGGCCACAATCTCGAACCAGCCGATCGTTTTCCTAAAGAGCTGTCGCAGCTGACCTTCGTCGACAAAACTCCCCAGGAGTGGATCGTGATAAGCAGCAGTGAGCGTGATAAGGTTGCCCCATTGCCTATATTCCAGTCAGTGCTTCCAAGTTGACATGAGTGGGGTACGTTGGGCACATACGCGTGCGCTGTTCCAAAAACATTGGTGATAATGAAGCGTTTGTCTTCCAGACCGTGGAAAGCCACAGTACTCTTGATGACAGCATCGATTCCCTTTTTTGCATTTCCGAAAACGACCTTGTCAATGTCACTCAGGCTTCTCGCGTCGCTTCTAACCATGGCCCAGCCGTCCACGTCTTCGTGCGGGATGACTCGCTCCGACTCTTCCGAAAAGTCATGCTGGCGCTTGTGCCCAAAGTCCAGCACCGTCTTTATCGATGGACGGTAGGTGATGGCGTTGGCACCCCAGAATTTGGCCCTGATGCGGGCCGACAGTATGTCCCTGGCTGGGCGATCATCCCTGTCGAATTTGTACTCTCCTAGCCACAAAGTGCTGTTTTCCCCTAGGTCTTTTTCAATCTCGGCCAGGATTTCCTTCTCCGTTTCAGCATTAGGCTTCTTGTTGGGATCATAAAGAGAACCAATGATTCTATTTAGCCGTTTCCGCAGGTAGAGCTGCGCAGCGTAGCTGTATGCAACTTCGTCTGAGAAGCCTAGCCTTTCTCGCATTACCATGAGATCCGGGTACGGCAGAATGTCCTCGTATTGGAGAATTCCAGAAGGAACGAGGTTCAACTCAGCGAGAATGTCACTGCGGCAGTCAGATGAATGGCCCAGCAAACCAGAATCAGATCACTTACCTCTCTAATTGACAGCAGGACCAAAAGGCGACGAGAAGCTTAGTGTCTATAACAGCAGTCTTCTCTGACTCAGGATTTACGCATGGCCCGGGGTTTTTCTTCAGCGCCTCGGCTACCCTTGCCGCCTTCTTGCTCAATCGGTCCATGGATCTGTGGTTGTCAGCAGGCATTCTCCGCGGCAGGAAACCTTTCATCCACTTACGGTTGAAGCTTGTCAATGATTGCCGAGCATGCAAACCTGATGTGACGAAAGCTCGAGATCACGCGTCCGAGCTGGCCGTAATAGAGACAGGCAAGGATGTGGGCCTGGATGTAGTTCAGCTTGTAACTGCCGAAATGGTTGCCTAAAATATCAGTCGCATAGGCGAAGTACTCTAGACCGGGGATGATTTCATAGTTCTTCTTCGGTGGCACAGAAGAGGCGACTCTTGTTGGTCCTTGCATTCCAGAAGCCTGCGCCGAAGAGCGTCGACTGGCACCCGGGCGTTCCTGGTCCTTTGGCGAAGGCAATTTAGCCTGACCAGGAGACTCTGAGAGAGCACGGGACGGGGGAGAGCCACGGTTTGGTGAGGTGATATTGCCATTTCGGACAAGCGTTGACCCCGAATTCGGTACCTCTTTCTCTGGCGGGTCTGGCAACTTTCGGTCCCTCCACATGCAGATCTTGCCAAGCGCGAGAACAAGCAGGACCAATGCATGTTGGACAGAGCGTTGAGGTTTTGGCCTTTTTGGTGCTGGTCCAGGTTCTATATTGTTAGGCATAGGGGAACGTTTGCGTTTCTTGTCGTGTTCAAACGACGACTGAGCCGGCCTTTGCTGGTGGTTGGTGATTGCGGCAACCTGCTTGTGTTTTCCGGTACCATCTTGGTTGCTCGAGATTTCGTCCAGGAATGTATAAATCATGGCGTTGAGGTCAGATGGAGGAATCAAGGGGTGCATATTCTGTATGTGTTTCTTGTAGGCGTTAACGTAAGCCTGGGCCTTCGCTTGATCAAAGTCCAATTCCCCCTCGGAACGACTTTTGGCCCCCAAGTCGGCCGGGTAGACACCTGGTGAAGCAAGATCCCCGATTGCACCCCATTTTGTATCCGCCGGCGGGGATGGGTGATCGCCAACCGACGCATCGTCTGGTATGTCCATATGCTCGTACGTAGAATCGCGGTCTGCTGCACGCGAGTTCGTCCCTTCACCGCGCCCGAAAAGAGGTAATTCGCCGCGGTCTTCTTCGTATCGCTGTGGGTAGGACTCGATGTATTTGATGTGCTCGCGATCCAGCAGCGGCTTCACGAGCTTTCTGACAGCAGGCCACTTGAGAAGTTGTGCCGACGGAGTTGTGTGGTTGGGAGGGAATGGTGCCGGCAGCGGCTGAACTGGGATTCCGGGTGGTTCCTCGTACTCCTCTTCGTTCTCCAACGCTCGCATGCGTCTGGCCGCAGAATGTGGGTCCAGCGCGCCGTTCCCGATAGCGTCTCCTGGCGAGGAACAAAGTGTCTCTTCCACCTCCGCCATCGATTGTGGAGTCACTGCTTTCGGCTCTGCTTTAACATCCGCGTCCAGCTCTGGTGACCCCTGCATGCTATGAGAAGGTCCGGTTTGGATCGCACCCTTGAGCACCCGGATTGCAGATCTCACTTCGCCCAGACCAACAGTAAACTTCTCGTCATACGACTGCAACATGCTCTTCATGGCATCCAGTATGTCTTGCGTTGCCTTGTCTTGCCTATAGGCGCGTGGGTTAGATAAAACGGGGCATCATCGCATAGAAGTAGACTGCACTCACTGCTTGGGGGCTGCATCGCGATATTGACAATTTATGTTTTTGTCAGTACAGTTTTTGCAGGGCTTGTTCTCGTCGCATTTTGCCTTAAGCTGTCGACAGCTCTCACATGCCTACGTTTCTGTAAGCGGGCCGTTCAACTCGACTAGTGCGGCAGTTTTCGAAGACGTACCTGCGATGCCCTATGAGGTTTCCGTTTGCTCGCGGTAGTGTACGTAGTGATGGGAGAGGGGCCGTCTGGCCCCATCGACAGGGGGTACATTGGACTCTGGTCATACGGGGGAGGTGGTGGCTGAGGATGAGGCGGCAACGGTGTGGGAGGCGGACGAGGATAGCTTTGATGCCGGTACATCTGCCCCGGACCGTTGTCGTAACTCATGTGCCTTCTCTCCTCCATATCATATGGCCCGGAGGATGAGGGCCAACATCCGGAGGGGAGGCGGGAGAGTTTGCTCGGGGCCGTTGCCAGTGGAGTTGTGCCTGCGTAGCTGGGGCAGCGTGACGTCGTCGGATTCTCTCTTCACCATAGACTCTGCACGGGAACGACACTGGTGAAACCGCTCACTTTTATGTGGCGTTCAGCTATAGACAGGGCCTAGCGATAACATTGGCAGGCTAATGCACGGAATGACAATAGGTGAATCACTTGCTTGGTGGCATTGAGTCCCCGGAGAAGGCCTCTGCTGGCTAACATTGACCGTATCCTACGACCAGTCACGGAATGATGCTGTTGAACTACTCGCTTTGGTGTGGCATTCAGCCCCTGAACGGGCCTCTTGGTGGCGTTTGGTGTCGAACGCGCCCATGGCCCTTACTGGTACAGTATGATCACACGGTATCTTGCAGCTGTAATGTTAGGACACGGCGTTTGCTACGTCTGTGTAGCTTTAGGGTTAGTGTGATTGAGACGCGTTGCATTTCTAACACCCGGGGAATCCGGGCGGCGTTTGCCGTAGAAGTTCCAATTGGTGGGGAGGTTTGCCGAATGACGAGGTCAGCCTTAGTACTGGTTTCCTGGCATCGTTCGCCCGCAAGACATATCTCCTGCACGCCCTACGAAAGCTTATGGCTTGTCTGCGTAAACCTCCTTGCGCTGTCGGCCGAACATGTAGTCGAAATTCATCTGTTCCGAATCCACGAATTTAGGAAGCGCTATTACTCGAGTTTCATTGCAACTCTTGACTCCGCGGCCATTTTCGAACTAGTGCACTCGGGGATGCAAAAATGCGATCCGCGGTGGCTACGTAGGGCCCAAAGCCGCAACAGCCAGTGTGGAAAGAGCTTCGCTTTCCAAGCACATGCAGCTTCCAGTTAACGTTAGAGAGTGTTTGCTCCATACTAGAAGGGCGGCGGAAAAGCAATGCTCTAGCAAATACCGTAGATGCCTAGTTTATCGCCGCTGACTGACCGGCCAACTTAACGCCGTGACACCTGCTCTTTTCTCTCGAATACTGGTGCCCTATCACCCGGCCTGCTCGCGTCGACGATAGGGCCCAGCAACCAGGGTTAACTCAACTGGACCCTTGAATCGTTTTTAAACGCACCCGGTTCTCCGCTAAGAATGATTCCAGCGAGTGGAGCATCCGCCCGTGCACGCCGACCTCCGGGACCCGGCGGTTTGGTTCCCTTAGCCTTAGCTACAAGGCGCTCTCCAGGATTGAGCGATTTGGATGCAACGTCAGCCAAAGGAGGTTAGGGCAATGTTGCTTCTCCATGCGGAGGAAATGAGGCTGAGCTATCATTTTGGAGGGCGACCGGGAGGCACGACCTCATGACCAATTGGAGCTACAACCGGGAAAGCCACTCGGTGCCCCCAAGTTTTAGGAATGTAGCTGGCCGAATAGGGCCGCTGTCGCTTGCAAGCAAAGTTATGACCCCCCGGTCGGTATGTCACGCTCCCGCACACCACACCAAAATGTAGTGGCAGACCTAGGCAATCAGCATATCCTCGGAACAACACCTCATCGTCATCGCCACCACCGCCTACGCCTAAAGTGAAGCTATCACGATAGGGGGGCATCGCTTGACAAGCGCTGAACTGACCGTGGCAATCCGCAGGATGGGTTGGGAATGTGCGATGCAGACGAAAAAGCCGCGGGACGCATGTAAGGCCATCTTTGCTTTTCCACAACAGCACACATGAAAAGGATGGAAGGTGGTAGTTTCGGTAGGAGGCTTACGCAACCATTCCGCCCTTCATCTGGGCAGTCAGACTTGGCCATGTGAGTCGGCCAGACTGAACCCATAATGCCGTGTGACTATCTTCATACGGTGTGACGAAGTACCAACTTTGATCCGTCACCCTCTTACACACGTCTGACCAAAATTGGGTCACTGGGCTGCGTCCCACTTTGCAACCCCGATTTAGTACCTATCAAGAAACAAATGGGACGGGCAAGTCCCGCCGCCGAGGCCACTGGCCACGCAAAAATGATTATCTTTAGACTATAGCACTTGCTAAGTATGGCAGACATAGTCCGTGGCTATGAGCTCGTATACAGTAGACTTGCCACGTGATGTTTTGGAGTGGAGGGTGAACTGGGTGTCAGTGATGTTATTGGATTGGATTGGAGCTGGATCCGAGCCTCGATCCAATCCAGTCCAGACGTGGGGACAGGCAGCCTCCAGGATATCCAGAACCGATCCAGTTCATATTTTTACCCTTTTGGGACAATCAATGAGCCGCTGAATAAGCAGACTTGGAGTAGAACTGTTCTTGTCCTTGGGTTATGACACCACCTAACTACGGAGCTCATGTTCTCTAGCAACTTGCGTCTCCAGTATGTTCTTCTCGCTTCCATCATCTTCGCCGCCTTCCTCTCCCTCACCCAGCCCATCCGCCCCAACTGTACTCCCTGCCTCACCCTCCATCAAACCGATGGCAGAGTCATCAAATGCCTTCTGCTCCGGGCGACCATACCAAGCTCGTAAGCACTCGCTGGCTTCAATGACGTCCATCCGGAGCCGTGAGCGATGATTTGGTGTTTCGATTCCAGGTGGTTTAAGGTAGTACAATTGCCCTTGCCGGAAATAGGAAGTCCCTGTTGGCGCTGCTGCTGTTCGCACAGATAACAGTACCAGAACGTCTTCGTCGGGTCCTGCTTGAGTTGTATGTCTTCACCATACTGCCAGACGACTGATGTCCTTTTCTTGGTGTGCTTTTGGGACTTTGCCACAACAGAGTAGCGTACATATTGCTTCCCATTCAGCTTGAATTCGTCGGGTTCGATCAGGGTTCCGTCGGGGTCGTTTGGGCGAGGACTAATATATGTTGGAGCAAGAATAACTCTGTCAGAATCAGGACGGCGACCGCTGGCAGCACCGAAATAGCTGGAGATAGTGGCCATGGTGTAGCTGGTGAGTGGACTGTTCAGACACGTCTGCCACAGTAGAAGGACTGCTGAAGTCGCGAGCGACGCGTTTGCCTCCGTGCTTTTAATAGCGTAGCAATCTGCACGCGTTGGATGTTAACCCAATAGCGGAACGATAGTTCGCGCGTCGTGTCGTGGTCTGCGACGGCAGCTGCGACGGGAGACTCCTCATGACCACTCAATTAGGCTTAGCTCTTGCCTTATCAGGTTAGACCATTGGAGCTCCAGGAGCTGGTTGCCAATCAATCCAATCCAGTCCAAATCTTCGAGAAACCCAAATCCAGTCCAGCCATTTTCCGACAAATCCAGTCCAATCCAAATTGCCTCCAATCCAATAACATCACTGCTGGGTGTCGGTGAAATTTTTAATTAAGTTGTCTTTTTTAGTAATGGTGGTGTGAAGCTGTCACTTATGTGGCTTGGTGGATTAGTGGTGTACTGGAGAGCGCGAACTGGTCATGAGCTACCTGCCACTCAACCAACCATTGACTTGATTTCCCAATGGCTGAACTAGTTGTAGGCCAGCCTTCGACGAGATTATGCCTTGAATCTGACCAATTAAGTTACAAGGTACTTGCTAGTGCTGGAATGCTATGATATCGAATGTGTGTTGGTAGGAGCTACTCGAAAAGCGTGGGCCATAATGAAGTTTCAGGGCCGGAGCTTGCTTGATTTTTTGCACCCCTAAAAATAGTAGTATAGAGGCTGCATAGGCTTGTACCTGCCTTTTCTTTGACTATTGAACCAAAAGTATAAGGTAAATTTTGACCCGAAGTCCAGCTCTTGTGAAAGCTATTGCCGTAATATATTCGGGGCTGTGAAAAGTGTCGAGAATGGCTTTGAATAATACGAACATTTTATTTATTTTCTTAGTGGCTACGGGTACATACAGTATTGTAGAGCATTGAGAAGTAGTGGCTTGGTAAACTAGTTTGCTGTGAGATGTCTATTTTGGTGAGAATGGAGAAACTGGAACCGTTAAAACTTTCAAGACCCGGGAGGCAGCGTCAGGTATTGGAAGACGTCGTGAAGACGATTCATTTCGGGCTTTAGTGGAAAAATAGTACCTTTTGTGGGTTCACTGTACTGTACACTTTTGAAAAGAAAGAACACTGGTATCTACTTGGACCAGACAAAATAGGCCGACAGTGATGCCGTGAAAAGCTGAATGAGTTTCAGTGACGACTTATTGAATAATTATCAAGTAAGGACTCGGATGTGTTTAACAACGCACTATGGCCGGAAAGCCTGAAGTGCTTAACTCGAGCTTACTTGGACGGAACATGTCTCGCGAGTCGAAACTATGGCGTCTCGAGGTAGAGGGCGACGGGGCGACGGGGCAGCCGGCCGGCTAGGGACTTACTTGCAAGACAGAGGCAAAGGGAAGCTTGAGAGCTACAGGCCTGGTGCTTGTGGCTGACCTGTACGACAGTAGTGGTGTGAAACGTCTGTGCTGAAAGACGTCTTATTCGGCAAGCGGGCGACGGCTATTATGTAAAATCAATGCAGGAAGGGCGGCGGGAGCCCATCACCTCATCTATGCGCGCTTGCAAGCTGTAGTTCAAATCGAAACATATCTGGTGATGTTTGTTTCTCCTCGGAGGGTTAGATAACATTCATAATCACACAAAAGCCGTGGTGCCTGACAACTCGATGGGAATGGCCGATTGAGAAAGCCCATTGCTACGGCACGTTGAACGTGACCGTGGCATGACGTCTCTGGCTTGAATGCGGAGAAGGGTGGAGACTTAGCGTTCCCCGGATTTTGATTTTTCTTCCGCAAGAATGCCTGGAGAGGCTTGCTTGCTTGGCTGCAACTGGCAAGCGCGAGTTACTGCGCGCCCCGGACTGCGTTGTCTGCTTCGGTGTGTGCTAGACTAGCGCTGTTCCCTCGGCTTGGTATTCGCCCAGCGAGGTGACAACATTCCCTAAGTGCGGCTCCGCGGAGATGGTCAGATCTACTTTAAAGTAGACAAGCTACTTTTCGTTATGATTCTGGTAGCTATACAGTACAATTAACTACTGATAGCGTCTCTGCAGTTAGAGCCTTCGATTCCCCACTAGGAAGAAGTACCTACCTCACAAGATCGCATAGCAACTGAGATCTTTCAAGTGGTAGATAAAAGAGGTGTGTCTTTCCTACCTTTCGTCAGCCACCTGTTGCCTTTGTCTGCAGTCTCCCTTCATTGTTATACAACACGCCTAGTTTCGAGTGTCCGCAAGCAGGATACAGGATACGCAGAGTTTCCTGAACCATCAATACGCGATGTCTACTGGTACACAGCGACCTTCCCAGCTGCCTCCATACCCCGGCCCACCACCAAATCGACCACTACCGAAACTACCCAAGCAGGGCTGATGGTCCCAGTGGTACAACCTACCGGGACCGTGGCAGAGATTTATAAAAATCGCTCGATGTTTTGACAACTGCGGCTGCATCAGTAACAAGTGTTGGAGAATCTGTCTGCTAGATTGTGCTGCTGGCTGCTTAGGAAGGGTTTATTGTCGCCATGATGCACTGAGACTTACGCTACACTCTGCTTGTGTGTATCACAGATCATTTATAACTGAGCTTGGCTTTTGGCCTCAAGTTCGCTTGTATCTGAGAGAATTAGGGAACAGGTGTAGTGTAAGGTGTTTAGTTTGCTTTCTCAATGTACTTTGCATTGTAGAATTTGCTTCCAATATTTTTATAGGTTGACATCTTCGGATGACATGATTTCGCATAACCTATTTCAATTACATCCTCCGCTGGATCTAGCGAGCGCATTTATGTCTGACATAGCTGACTCGGGGAATCTATCATCAAATCCATCTGCGCCCCCAGCTGATAGAATACAGCTATACCTTTAGATATTTCATCTATATATACAGGATCAAAGGACAGAGACTGCATTCCCTGGTAATAGCCGATCCGATCCCGAGGGGGAGGTAATCCTGAACCCCGATCTATATCAGAAAAGCCGGTTCCTTCTATTTTGCAACGTCGCCTTTCTCACGCGAACTTCCTCATTGTCAACAAATCGACTGAACTGAGGAGAGATGACAAGAAATATAATGTAAGGTGCAGCTGTTGATTTTCAATTCTGTGAAGCTTCGAAGAAGCGAATCGTTTGACTGTGCATGTTTCCAAGATAGGACCAGATCAGGCCACGTCGCTTGGCGGGCTTGAAGCAGCCCTTAGAAGACCACTGCTTACTGACAAATCTGAAAATCTGGTATGGAGGGCACGGCCCAGAGCGTATTGTTTTCTATGGAACCCATTCAGTTTATAGACCCTATCATATCATAAGACCACCTTCCTTGCGTCCACGAGTGCTAGCATCTTGAATGCAGTTGTCCGCATGCCATCAATTTGTTTGCTGTGGGTTTGGGTGCAATCCAAGGGGCACCATGCCCGGCCCGGCTGTAGCCAATCAGAAGGGCCGGTCTGGCTTAGTCAGCCGGAAGGCTGGCTACTACACCAAGCGCTTCGGCGCCCACGTTGGCGATAGCTTCTTCCTTCCTAGACAAGCCAAGAATCGAACCTGTACCTATACGTACGGCTTTTGCTCGCCTATTTCCACGTGCAAAGGCCCCCTGACCTACGGCATCAGGGCCGTACCAACAGTAAGCTTCTTTTCACCATCCTGGCCCAACAGCACCTTAACCGCCTCATTAAGGCAGCAGGCCGCAGATTTTCAGGCACTAGTCAGGACAGTCGCAGAACACGCAGAGGAACCTGCCTACGTCTCCCCAATAATCAGGGGGTCGGTCAAAGGTCACACTGTGTGTATCTCACTGACACTTTGCGATACCCATTTCTCACTGGATAATGACATCGACGGTCTGAACATCATACATGTCGCCGGAATAAAAGGGACGTGTGCCTTCATTGAGTGCTGTGTATCCGGTGCCATTTTCGAGGAGGAGCCTTGACGAGGAAGTAAAGAGAGGAAGAGTATGAAGCAGGCAGGAGGTCAATCTTAAGACGTTGGGTTACGGTTTCGAGTGGGGTCTCGCGATCCAACCAGCCGGGAACTTCCTGGAGCTGAGGGGCATGGCTGCCACCACAGTAGTCCATCCTTGCATATGCAATGCAAGTGGCGCACTTGGTCTAATTGAATATCTGCTTTTCTTGCTTTACTCTGAACTCCACTCGGCACCGCGTCGCAGTTGACAGCGCGTCAACGGCTTAGAGAACTCCACAGGAGTCTGAAATCATGCCTGTTAATATCTACCTCAGTCTTGTTTTGCTAGTTGATCACAACACGGCATCTCTGAGCTATGCCTTCTTCAACAAAGCCCAACGACTCCACAGGGAGGAGAGCACTGGCAACCCGCAGTACCAATTCGCCATTCCAAACATCGCTGCGACCCAGTTGCTCAGCCTCGCCGCGACCTGCCATGGCCGGAACGCTCTGGCAATGAAATACCTGGCCGAGGGCATCGAGCTGGCACACCAGAACGGTCTTCTGGCCGTCGGCAGGAAGGAGTCGGCCCGGAACTGGCTTGATGACCATGTCGACTATGTGAAAGCCGCATCGCACACGGCATGGGGCACCTTCTGCAGAGCTACGTAAGTTTAAGTTGTTGATGCCGATACTTTATAGAACGTGGCCTCTTCACCCTCCCTTTTTCCGTCGAAAGGGCACCCACTCAACCTTCGCCCATTGGGATAATTCTTGCCCAAACGCGTCGGTCAAGATGGCCTGCAGGCCGGTTGCGAGACTGGCTGTTCACTCATGGTGGTTAGCTAATGATTTATATCTTTACTCTCGGCAGGCTCCTCGGAATGAACTACCAGACCGAGTATATCCGCATTCCCCCGTGGTTACCGATTCCAGGCACAGACTTTGTCCGGTCTGACGACGAATTAGAGTCTTTCGAACTCCCAGCCTACATGGGCCAGAGCTTCACCAACTGTGCAGGCTGATGCCGCTGATCAATGAGATGCTGCAAGAATACTACGACAATGGCGACGGCGTGGCACCAACGGCGCGCGCCTCGTTCAGCTTTGCCCAGCGGCTGTACAGCCGGCTCCTAGGCTGGGCCGACGACCTGCCCGTGTCCATGGCCCGCGGCGACGACATGCCTCACCACACCGCCATCGCCCACATATTCTTCCATACCGCCATCCTGGACCTGTTCCGCCCGTTCCCCTACCAGCGGCTCCAGGCCCCCTTCCTGCTCGACAACTTTGCCGCCGACAATCCCAGCCCGGAGGGCGTCTGCGACGCCTCGGTGAGCCAGCTGAAGCACCTCATCCTCATATTCCGGGCCAGGTACCCCTGTGCGACCTCCACGATGCTGTGGCAGAACGCCCTGCTATACGTCGCCAACGCCTGCCTTCCCTGGTCGCCCGGACAACAGCAAATCAATCAACCCCACACAACATTTTCACGCAAGTTTACAAAGCGCCTTTGCCAGATCACTGCCGATCAACAACTCCAAGTAATTATGCCCTATACCAGAGCTCAGAGGAAAAGAGTGTACATTGAGTGGAAGAGAATATTTTCCTCTTTCGACAACACCCGCCTGCGCAAGGCGAAGGCAATTCGAACCGTCGTCCAGCGCCATCGGCCATACAGCGAACAGTTCAACCCGGACCTTGTTGGGATCGTGAAATCTCTACTTGAAGAAGGGGTCTTCGAATGGCGCGGCGACTCAAAGGCGCGTGAGATATTTCCGGAGCTTTTCGAAACACTGCCAACAGAGACCAAAAAGGAGACGGTACCCCGCCTGGTTACAGCCGAAACAATGTTTGAGACAGCTCACCAAAGCGAGGCACACAACCGCCTACTTCGCTCTTTAGAACAGTAGGACGCTCAATATCACCATGTTGCACTACCAGAATCTGATACTTTTCAGTCTGAACGAGAGCGGAGAGTATTCGGACCTCACCATCACGTGCCAAGGGAGGTCCTTCCCAGTACATAGGGCCATTTTATGTCCTCGGTCTAAATTCTTCCAGACAGCCTGCAAGGAACATTTTATGGTAAGATAAGATCGCATCTTACTAGTCACAACTAACAAAGAAAATTAGGGGCCAGGTGCAAGATGCATTGATCTACCCGAGGATAATCCTCAGATTGTCCACATGATGATACAATACCTCTATCGGCTTGACTACTCCACGCAAGAGGGTGCAGCGTATAGCGTAGATGGCCAATCACTAAGGGTCAACTCTGAATCAATTGCTACAGAAGCGGCAAGTCCTTGTTCCGACAGTGATGAATCCACAGATCCAACAATCAGCATTCCCCCAGGGTTCGAGCTTACTTTTCACAGCAAAGTCTACACGCTTGCTGAAAAATGCTGGATTGATGATTTAAAGGAATCTGCAAGACAAAAATTCGAGGCAGCGGCTTCAAAGGACTGGGGTCTCGATGATTTTGTATCTGCAGCTCGAGAGGCGTACACAAGTACTGTAGACACCGACAGGGGACTCAGGGACGCCATTATAAATACTCTATGCCGTCGTAGGGGTATTATGGAGAAAAAGGTCGTGCAGGACCTTGTGAAAGAGTTGCATGCGCTGGCGTATGACATGGTTGTGTATATGCACCGACAAACTAGATATTGAATGACTTGGAAACAGGGTTGTGGATCTCGAGTTGAGCTGTGATGGTGTGGAGGAAGGAGGAAAAAGGCTTCCTAGTTATGGAATTTCTTTTTGCGACGAAATATAATGTGGGTTTTCTTGCTACTGCTGAACAGTGAATACGAAGTCTTATTCTGTATATGCTTGCGGATCCCAACCCCTACACCGATTTACGGCCGTTAAGGACGACTATCGTCGCGTCGCATTTGAACAGCTGCGATTTTATCGCGAAAAAGCAAAAGAATGCATTCCGGATGAACAACCGCTTCAAGCATATAATGACGTCCCGCCCGACATCCGGGAGCCGATCTACCTGGTAGAACAGCAGGATGCGGAGCGTAAGAAGCTCAAGCACAGGACTATAGTGTCCGGCGATCTCCCTCTGTGAACACCACAAACATCCAGCCTTCTCCTTGCCCTATAGCTTTTCATGCGTGCTTTAGAACGCTTCGTATTATACGGCTTTCGCCGTCGCGCACGACACCTGCCAAACAGCGTCACATACAGCAACTACAGGAGCGAAGCCGGCTCAACAAACCTTCTTCTTCTGCACGAGGTATCTGCGCGGCCGGCTATGGTTTTAATACCTTACCCAAAAGCACCCAGAATTACCCAAAAGTACACAAAAGTAAAAGCATCTAACGAGCAGGTACTACCTCATGCATTGTATAAACACCGAGCTGGAGAGGAAAGATGGGAGGGGGAGGAGAGAAAACCCCGACGTGGATGCGGCTCAAATTTGGGCGGCGGGGCGAACCACATGAATACATAGGTACTTATATGGACCAGGCAGCCACCCCACATAAACTCAACGTGGTGCGCGATCCACAGAGACGCTTCCTGGATATAAGGCAAGACCACTGCCGTGGCTTTTTCCTTAGGTTCCTCACGAATCTTTCTTCAGTTGATCCCAAGCCTTACGTAGTCTTGGTCTTTTTGCATATTGTTCACTTCGGCGCAGTCCTCCTCCAAGTTATTGCAGTTGTCAAAATGGTCAACCTGGCGCAAGACTGGATCGATCACTTATGTCGTCGAGTGAAGAAGTGCGTCGCAAATATAGCTCATCGGTGCGAGATCCAGCTGACTTTTGTAGCGACCAAGCCCGCCCCGCAAGTGCAAACGAGATAGAGTCCGATTATGCATCATCAGAGTCTCTTCGGCCCGATGAGACCGATAGTGGGCATAGCGAAGGGCACGGGGAGGCTACCGAAGCGAGCGATACCGAGCATGAGGCAACCTTCATACACAGCCAAAAAAACGATTCCGTCATTGCTGGCGACTCTGTGGGGGAGGCAGCCACGGCCAACAGTCGAGAAAACGATTCCATTATTACCGCCGCGGCGATCCAGACCGTCAAAGCCGACAAGGACGACGTACCACCCAACCCACCACCGTTACTCAAGCAGCCTGGTTTTCGTCGGGTCTCCCAGAAGCAATTGACAGCCGAAGGGAAAGGCATCTATGCCGGCTTGGTGAAGATCGAATGCAAATGCATCGACGTGGACAACAGCCAGGATGCCCCGATCCACGATCTATTGGATTTCACCAGGTTTCTGGAGAGGATCCCGCACAGAAAGTTAGCACTACTTCAGATCTACCGAATGCGGCCACATGACACGGTTCGCAGGTGGTTCATCACGGTTCAGACAGGAGGAGACAGGAAGCCGTCGACTCCCCAATCGGTCGAGGATATGCCTACTCAAGTCCCCAGCCCCGAGGACTGTCTGCATGGATTCACTGTAGCTCTGGAGGTGCGTGCCAAGGCAGAGGAATGGCCGGAGCATGAGGAGTTGGCGGCCCTCACAACAGCGGAAATTGGCGAAGAGGGTCGCAAGAAGGTGATGGGTGGAAAACACGTTCTCGCCATCGGAAAGAAGTTGGTCGACAAGCTTTTGAGAGATGTAGAGACGGCCAAGGTAAACGCGAAGGCGACGCAGGAGGCCCAAGCCAAAGAAGAACAAGAGATCTACCAAGGTCCCCATGAGAAACACTGTGGATGTCCCGGGTGTAAGGTCCCACCTCCACCACCAACACTTGTTGATAACAGGCCGCTGCAAGACCGGGAGCTGTACAAGAAGGTCGGTAACGATTACTACCTACGATCAGAAAACAGGTGGATTACCAGCTTTGGCCCGGAACAGTATAATGCTCTGCTTAACATCCACCGCACATTATTGCATGAGCATTGCGACTTTTTCTCGGTATCGCAGCATCCAAATGCATCGCCAGCACTCCAGAAGTCTGCAAAGAAGTATGGGATGACTACGAGAATTTGGAGGCACGGCATACATGCCTTTCTCGAGGTCCTCCGCCATCGACAACCCGAAAGTCAGGAATTTATGTCGACTTTTATCACCTTGGTATACAATATACTAGCTTTGCTAGATGAGACCGTTCCGCAGTTTCGTTACACCTGGGTCGAATGTAAAGGAGATGTAGCTCGATACAGGTACGTAAGGTGCTGTCCCTCCTAGCGACAGATGGACAATAGAGACTGATACCTCCTGGATAGTTGGGCTTGTCACGATAAGGATATGGGAGTCGGGGCGCGCTG
This sequence comes from Diaporthe sp. PMI_573, assembly GCA_021399435.1. Lineage (NCBI taxonomy): Eukaryota > Fungi > Ascomycota > Sordariomycetes > Diaporthales > Diaporthaceae > Diaporthe > Diaporthe sp. PMI_573. The sequence continues at coordinate 97,545 of JAJTUP010000102.1, forward strand.
GGGGTATATCTGCAAGGAGGACTACACTCGGGTTCTGGACAATAACCCCACGGTCGGCCGCCTCTATCACCACCTAGCCATTCTAGCACGGCCCCGGTCTCTGTCTTGGTCTGATGCAGATTTCGACAGCACTATATCCTCGCTTTTCCATTTCACCAAGTCCCTTGTTGTCGAAACCCCATTTTTTACCACGCTGGATTCGATATTTACTTTGATCGACCCAATAATCGCCCGAAACAAGGAGGAAGCCTGGAAGGCAGCCAGTATCCCGTTAAGCGACAAGCATCACTTTGTTGCCGCTGTCACCAATCTGATACTTGCTTCTCTCGATGCTGACCTACTCAGGGCGCATGGCTATAAGACCTGCAAGAAGGACTATCTTCAGGCTGTCTACGAAGCACTGAAGAAACTCGGAAGCTCTGATGAACGAGCCCGGACATCCAGGATTCGTCCCAGGTATGTGCTGACCCCGTGGATTGGCTTCGGCCCCTGACTAACTGGTCGCAGCGCCCAGCTCGGCCTCTTGCTTTGCCAGTTACTGCTAGGAATTCCCTCTGCCTCTGGAAGATGGAGCCCAATGATGGCGGCTTGGGCCCCCGATCTTGTAACGCCCGCAGACCGCGCTGATCTTGTCGCCAACATGGCCAATGCTAGGGACATTCATAACGCAACGATCGAGATGATCCACACCATGGTCCCATACCTCTTGGCAGAGGCAGATACACGTGACTTGCGGGTCTGGGGATTTATCTACGTGATCTTGGTCTTCATGCGCTCCCTGAAGACGCGGCCCGAATTACTTAAATGGCTTGGTAGCGCATTCCACGCAGAGATTTTGGCGCCTTTCCTCAACATGCTTCTGCGTGAAGACGAGACTCGAGGTTGGTGTGCCTTAGAAAGGTCCTCTCAGTCGGAGCTGCTGAAATTATGCACGCCACTCAACCAGAAAGAGAAACCGGGTAAGTACGGGCTTAGTACCATGGACAACATCAGAAAATACCATCCCGCCCAAGAGGAGGACTATCGAAAGGTAGAGGGTGCCGGCAATAGGTCAACCGTGGAGGCCACAATGCCGGAAGACGTCATATTCACGACAGAAGAGGCTGCGACAAATGACAGCGCACACGAGAGGGACTGGGGCAACAAGAAGCCAGGCACAGAACGAATTTACACCAACCCACTACCGGAAGATGAGCTGCTTAGGGGTCATTTCTTTGCCAAAGAGGCCAACGTTGCCTGCCCTCCCGCCTTTGAGGTCACCATAGCAGCCGCGCAGGCCGCCGAGGGAGCAGCCGTGGACCAAGCACAGGACGAATCCCTGACGGATTCTGAGACAGAGATTGAAGCACATAAAGAGGAGGAGACGGAGAGCCAAAACAAAGATACACGAGAGAAAGACGAGCTGGCGGAGGAGAGAGCAGCAGAAAAGACGCAACAAGAAGCCGAACAGAGCGAGAAAGGAGCCGAGAAGGCACGAGAGGCAAAGTTGATGAGGGAGGAATGGCTTCTTCGTGATCCCCCTCTATTCCCCGCGGGCTGGTTCAAAAATTCGAAATACGATTTCGACGAGAGTCAGGTTCGCCACCACTATGTCCAGGACGCTGTTACGTATGACAATCGGTCAAGGCAGCTTTTATGCCTGGCTGTCCAACTTATCAGCGTCTTCTTTGAGATCCACACCGATGAGAATGGACGCCATTGGGTCAGCGTGCTTGGAGGGCCACCGTCGGAGCCTTGCCTTCATATGAAGATGCCAGACATCGTTGAGCGCGACGGTGGCGTCAGGTTCGTTTATGTCGATCCTTCCTCCCACATTATCGAAATTGAGAACGAGTGGAACGAAAGGGCCAGTGAAGAGGACAACAGACAAGTTGGAGAGGAAAACCCCAAGGTTACTACGAACGTGGCCACAGCAGTTGACGAGAAGGCCGAGGGCGATACAGAAAAGGTAATTGCAGCCCATTCCCAAAGAAAGTTATTCTGCTGACACGAAAGGGCAGAGAGCTACAGGATCCGACACGCTGATCTACCATACCGACGCCGAAGAGATACCGGAAGCCGTTAAGCTCTCGACCGGAGCACCCGGACTCGTACCCAAGGACGAAGACTATGAGCCGGGTTCGACCGCTGATCTGAATCTAGCAAAGACTCCCAGCTTTGTGAAGATTACTACTGCTGCGAAGAAGCCGATATACGCGGACAGGTCATTGAATACCTATGGAGATGACTCCCAAGACATGGCGACAAGCAGAGCGGAGGCAGACACAACCCCGGCCATATCCTTCGCCGACGATAAATCGGCGAGCACCGCCGCTGCCGAGAGCCCAAGCGTGGACTTGCAAGAACCGCTCGAGGTAGTTCAGCTAAGCGAGGCCAGGCTCAGCTCGATCCCGTCGGCAAGGAACGGTTCCAAGGCTGTCAAGACCTGGATCCTTGCGTCGCAAGACTATGGTGTAGATGAGGACGAGGACGAGGACGAGGACGACTGGACATACGTCAGTGCCGAAAGTCACGGGAATGACGCGGAAACAGTCCAGGTGGCTGCAGGGTCTGTGTTTTCGCGGTATGTCTGCAGGTGGAGGAGATGAGATGTGCATATGATGGGAAACGCTAGACAGAAATTCTCGGTGTCCTGCAGGTGCGATGATGCCATGCTGGCATGACAGGCATAGATACCTAATCTGTTACAACCGCCGGCCCCCCTCTCTTTTACTTGCTACAGAATGTGCTTTGCATTAGTGCATTCATGTCAGCTTCCCCAAAGAAGGCTTCGGTGAGTTCGCGGAGTAGTCTCGATAGCGCATGCTTAATCATGACTTGGAGTGACCAAGCCCGTGCTGGTAAATACTACGTGCAATTCCCCCTCCTCTGGCAACTGCTGATTGCCCGCCGCATGAGTACGCACGCTCGAGTCGCTGGATCGTCCAATCGTCCATCATTTTTAAAATGGGCCGTGACCCCAAGGCCGGCGCTTTAGCCGGCATGGAAGGTAACGCCTTTCTTCCCAGCCCCTAGAGAGGCAAATACATCTCCCCGAAACTTTGCATTTCGCCAGCCGGAGCTCGGCAAGACCTTGCACATCTGTCACGTTTGTCTTGGTGCCCTAATGCGTGGCCGATGACATGCCCGGGGAAGCTCCTTAGCATCGCAGTTAGTTGTCGTATGTAAGACCGTGCCTGTAGCTGATGGGGCTTTGGCAAGGAGGTTTCGAAACGGTGTTATAAATACATCATCATTACTGGCTCATTCCCGAAATATGGGATAGACATTTGCTGTCCTTTTGCTCATAGCTCCAAGATTTCTCTCTATTTGCGTTAACTTAAGTGGCACTTCCTTAGAGGATCGCTTTGAATATGTCTATCGCTTTCGAAACCTCCAAGGTTGGGAATAGAGTCGTGAGCGATTCCGAAGCGGTGTTCCACCTTTTCCCGCTCCTACCACCCGAGATCAGACGCCAGATCTGGGAGTGGGTATTGCTCCGTCCAGCTACTGTCGTTCGTACGTGGAACAATGATAAGTTCAGCTTTGGGCTCCGAAGGGCAATTCCACCTGTGCTTCAGGCATGTACAGAGACCAGGGCCTGGTTTATCCAACGACCACACAAACGAAGTGGAAACACCCCTCAGTATGAGCGCCTACGGCAACGCGAGGAAGAAGAAGGGTATGTCTACATTGACTGGACGAGAGACATAGTATACTTACATCGAGAGTGTGAGTATCCTAGTGTCCATGAGTAATTGCCAATTTGCCAACAAGAGACAAGATCTCATTTCAGACTTCCAATTCTCGCAGCTGGAGCAGCTACAGCATCTCAGGATGAGCTGGGGGGTGCGCCCTTGTTGGCGGAGGGGATCACTTCATCGTGGCATAAACCTCATCAGGCGATTTCGAAGGCTCAAAACCATTACGCTAGAGGTGAAGTGCCTTTGCTCAGCAGCTGAAACAGTTTCTGATGGGCTGGCTATACGTGAACTAAGAGCCATCGCGGGAATAGTCCTAGCCGAGTTCGAGTTGGAGACACAGCGCGATCCATCCTGGCAGGCACCGCAGCTTCGGGTAGTTCAAGTTACAGGATTCACAATTTGTCAAGACTGAGATTTAATTATACAGTACAAGACCTTTCTTAAAACCAACAAGAGAGATAATATGCAAGTCGCTCTATTTTTAAAACCTCGTTCTTTATATTTCCTTCCTTTTAGTAAAGTCTACGCTATAAGTAATAGTAATTAATATAAATTCAAAGGGATTAGTACACGAGGAGGGTACTAGATACTTAAAGATAGTGTTACGGTACTTTTTTTTTAATCGTTAGGGAACGGTATAAGCTATTTATGAACCATATAAGCTGCTTAATGAGTACTAAACCAGGACTTAAAAGTACAATACACACTTCCAATACATAGACTCAGTAATCCAAGCAAGGGAGCCTAGGAGAAAGGCTGGGGAACCATCACCAAAAATAGCGAGTCTCAACCCCGAAGGAATTCGAAAAATAAAAAACAATTTCTTAAAATAGTCGCTTATATCAGACCGTCCTATAGCAAAATCCGTGGGCATAAAAGGCTACACACGCTGGTTAAATAGATGTCAATGTTGTGGTTAACAGCGACGTGACTGTGCGTGTTACGGTGAACATCGTCCAAGACATAGTAGATGGAGTTATCAGCTGACCAGAAGAGCTGACCTGAGGCCTATTTGTGGTGACTGGGGGGAGAATGCTGGTTGCAGTATGGTTTGACCCGTTGTTAAAGAATGGCGCAGTAGGGAGCATCGAATTCAGTGATTGAGGTTCCCATCCTGATGCGGTGCTCACGTCCGTTAGCAGATTTGTGGTCAGGCAACTTGCGGTACCCTCTTGCTGCCGTGAAAGAAGCATATCCCCTGTTCCATTCAATATAGAGGCAAAACTGCATGTTGATGATTCTGCGCATTGCCTGCACCGTGGTTAGCATATATATAATCCTATCGCGGATGCCGACATCGGTAACATACCATATTACCCGCGCGCTTCCGTTGGGCGCACCTGCTGGAATTAGGAAGCTGGTAGACAAGGGTCCAGAGCAAGGAAGGATCGGCTTGAACGTGTATGATATTGGCATAAAGGCTACATTCTCAAATTGTAGGAGGGCACGGCATTCATCGCCAAACGGAGACTCGTGTCTGTGGTTACTATAATTAGCTAAGTGCCAACCAGCCTCGAATGGGTTCCATTACATAGCTGAGATGTTAGAGGTACCAGCAACCAGCTGGATGGGGGGGTCGGATATGCACATGATGGCAAGGTCCTCAAAGGCCCTTGCCGACGTTGCCAGCAAGGCTCCCAGTGTGAGTGCGATCTTCATGGCGCAGCAGCCTTCTTTGCCACAGTCTTCTTTTTTAGATCTGAAACGGCGCGATGGATTTCTGTTGAGCTTGCGCAGATCTGCAGAACAAGGAGGGTGTATTCATTGGTACTTATCTTAACGTGCGGATATCCCTTTTAAATACCGGCGACATTCCCACGCAAGCTATGAACCCGGAAAATAGAAGCCGTATATCCAGGATCAGGCGCGCCCCTCTCTCAGCCATTAATCCGTAAAAGGCCACAAAACATCTTATTGATGGTCCCCAGCGGAACCGAAAAAGCCGAAACCCGCGAATCCAGGATCGCGGACACCTTCCCCTAGCCACCACCCTGCACCGTGTCCCGAAACACGTTGTCGGTGCGCTCCGGTTTACGCCACTTTCCGGCTACAGCACTAGAAAGACAGGTGCCATGGATACCCACCATTTGCACGAAGGCAACCTGGAATCTGCTTTCTGGGCGTCTTTTGTGCATGATATACAGAGGCAGGACGACAACCTTACTGCCCAAACTTTTGTACCTGACACTCTAGGAGCGCAAGCTTCTGCGCCAAAGTGTGAGAGCACAGTTGACGATGATATAAGGAGGTAAGCTTTATTGAATCATTATTAATTCTAAGACTGACCGTTTGTAGTCTACAAATAATGATCTGTTCAAGGCAGGATAGAATGGAGGCTAGCATTGCAGTGATGCAGACTGATCTCGCGGAGACAAAGAGCTTTACGAACCAGATGCATGAGTTCCTGGTAGGTCTGGAGTCTAGCATTGCAACTTTGAAGGATATGCTAGAGAAGTTGCGTAGGAGTATGGATATGTTTGCTAAGACTCTGTACCGCCTACTCATTGGAAATGCTAGGCAGGATAACGGGTCTACTACAAACACTGACTTTGCGACAAACTGCACTGATTTAGAGTAGCGACCATGTATCTACTTCCAGCCGTGCTGCCTTTCGAATAGCTTGAGCTAAGGGCGTTAGGACTAGAATGGTTAATTATGGGAGTTTATATAGATAGATCTGATTCAGTTGTATTTCGTCTCTTCCTATAAACTAAATCTCTAAGACGTTCTCATTTAGATTTCACATTGGATTTCGCGTGTTTCTTACCTTCTAATCCGATTTAGAGACACATAGGTAGCTGGTGTATATTTCTTTTTGGGATAAATAGTATATCAAAAACACAACTATAGCCGCTCAATGTGGTGTAGAACGATAAAATAATTGCTAGGAAGACAGAGACGGTTAGGGAGCATAGCAATCAGCTGAGTCGAACTATCTCAGAAAAGTACATCGAGTTAAACTGAATGTGACCGGTTCCAGGGCCATCATAGAGCTGTCCAGCACCTGTGGTTTTAACCACCAATAACTAAGCTATTGAAAAAGGTAACCTTCAACCTACTTCCTCTTTGACGTGATCTGAGAAATTGGGTCTTTGAGATACAGCACCTGGGACTAGGTGCTGTTAGAGTGCTGTCAAGGGTAGTGGGGAGGTGAATTTGTAATACCTGGTATAGGACTTTGAATAGCCTCTTCGTGTTCAGCCCTGGGAGCGGCAGCTGGAATTCTTGTGGAAGGCTGTCCTACCTGTACCGGGGACACTCGCCTAATTTGTGATGGAGGAGGAACGAAAACAGCTTGCGACGGGCCCCCAGGGTAAGCGTAGCGGCCATCGAGCCTCGGAGGTTGTATCAGGTGCATCGGCACTACCTCGATAGCATAGGAAGTACAGGCCAGCCGAAGTTGAATGTACCCCGGGACGTGTCGTTCGATATAGAAATCTGATACAATGTGGGGCCACACTGTCGGCAGTCCCAGCCGTGGAAAGAATGTGAGGGAGAATCGGGAATACCGGATAGCATCAACTTCCAGTGTAGGAGGATGCTCCATGCCCGACGGAAGCCAAAGAGATATACAGCCTTCTATAGATGTAATGTTCTCGAAACGCTGCGTTATTACTTCAAATTGTGTTGTTAAACGAACGGTGACGTTCGGGATAGGATGCCCGGCAGCGTTCAAAACTCTGCAACAGATAGGTGCCATTATTGATGATGGTGGAAGTTGATGTTTTGGGAGAATAGACCAAGTCTAAAATCCAGCTCTAGGCTCTTATATATAACCTAAGCCTACTTTAGTCGGAAGTCTATTTCTCCACCCTCTGGTTCCCTGTAAGGGCTCTTTTCCACAACCCCTTATTTCGCCTAAAGCAATTTGAAAGTACTGTAATGCAGGGATAGTATGCGTAGCTTCTAGATTCCTGATGTGTAGGAGGTATCTCGGAGATCGCCTCACGTGATAATAGTCCCCTCCCTAGTCTCTCCCGAACGTTTAAGAAGGTAAAGATCAAAAGCATCTATCAAGATAAACCATGGCCGGGATAAGTGTGAAACAGAAAATATACATAGGATTATGGGCAACACATTGGCTGCTAATATAACATGAGCAGATCGGTTGAGTCAATTAATTATTTCACTCGTTGTGGCATTTAAATAAGGGGCTTGGTAATTGGAGGAGCGAGAGTCTCTCACCACTACTTTCGAATACTTCAATGTCCTGAGACTACATGGAAGCCTGGTTCCATGGGTGTGAGGAGAAGCGCCCGTCAGAGAGGATGCCTCTCTTCGCCCTCAATTCCGACCTGCTGTCTTACCTCCTGGACCAAGTGAGAAGATCATTTGCCTGCGATCCGAAGACCGGGACGTGTTTGGCCTTAAATCCGGGTTCTCGGTTCCATGGTGGGCGCGAGTTCAGGTGACTCTCGATATCTAACTGCTCTTAGCTACTCTATATAAGGAGGATAGACTTCAAATACATTTATTGTAGGTCCTAACCTATCTACTTGCTTCTAATTTCTTTAAGCTGAAGCACACTATTGAAAATTTCTCTCAAGTCAAAATGTCCACTATGACAAATAGAAATGACGAGTATGTCGCAAGATTTGGCCGAAATCTGAAACGCTTGCATTTGGCAGAAATCCGGGGCCAAGTCGAAAGCAGGCGACTTCATCAGTCGGAGAGGGAGTATATACAAAACAACATGTTAGACGATGACCGTGAGGTCAAAATGAAGCTGCGGAGAAAGCTTGACCTCGGGATGGACTACTTTCTCGGAGTGAAGAATGCGCTTCTGTTATGGTTGGCGATGTGGGACGAGTTGCTGGGGCAGAAACGCCGTTACGACCTCCAAGGTACACTGCCAACGAGCCGGGAAATGTTGAATGCCTCGTTTCTGTGCATAGTTACAGTTGCCCGCAGGCTTAATATCGGCCCAGGGTATCCTTTTCTGGCAAGGTCTGAGTTGTCGCCTGTTGCCTCTCATACGCCAGGGCTGCCTGAGACCGGCGAGTATCTAGGTGCTACAGTGACAGGTATGGATACAGAAGCCAATGACGACCCGGACCTGACCGATTTCGACGAGCTTGACACACTCTCTGCGTTAGATCCAAGCTATAGCGACACACTTTTCGATTCAGGAACAGAAGACGCTTGCAGCCAAAATGATTCCGGCGACAAGTCGGACAACGCAAGACGGAACGCAGAATTCACCAGTGAGCGGCAAAGGGGGGTTCAAGCTATTTTTGTGTTAGGTGACGTGGACGGAGAAGGTAATGTTGGCGGCAACTACGTTGCTAACAATGTGGGCGGGCTGGAGAGTTCACCGATGCAGATGCGCCGAAGGGGTCTGCATTCTCATGTCCCGAAGGAAAATGCAGCACCAATTATACCAAGAAAGGGGCCGGCCATCAGTGCGATGATGGCGCCGACGAGGGGCCATTGCGCAAAAAGTAAGTTGGGAGGATGACGCTAGATATTATCGCGTATTAATGATGACCCGACGACAATGATAGCCTAAGAGCGGCAGTATTTCGTCGCGAGCAAGGCTTTATTTCCCACAGCACCCTCCATTCTCTAGAGGCTTGTTAACCCTTGTTCTAAGGTGCATTATATGCAGAACAAACCCATTGAGTTGGCATCGGGGACCAAAATAGCTTTAAATACGTTGGCTGGTCCTATTTCTTGTGTATCAGTTCAATGGTGCGTTGGCCAAAATTGCCACGTATAGTGCGCCTTCAAGACGAAGTTAAGCTGTTTAATTCACCGTACTGCGGCTCTGCGACTTTGCCATGCTGACTGTGCATGATGCAAGGACGAACTTTATTCAACAGCATCGGCAAAGGTAGCTAGCTTCAATTGCCCCTATCAGGGTTCCTGAATCTGCCTCCGCGGCGCGACAGGATGCATCACCACCTCATCCCCACTAATAAGTAAGCGTCTCTCAGTGATCTACGACTGAGTCATCCTTGTCTTATCATCAGTTTTATAGCAGCCTCACGAAGCCTTACTCCCCTGTGCTAGCTGCCCGACTCCTCCCAACCATGTCCACGCGAACTGCAAGCAGCGTAGTAGGTGTGGCTCCTCGTTAACGATGCTCACAAGTCGCTAAGCCTACTGTTATGCACGATCCTACACACCCGCAGACATTGAATTACTAGCAGGGTTCTGCCCAGCTAAATAACAGCACCATCCAATTCGGCCAAATCACGGTGCCTCTGATTACTACTAGCAGTTAGCAGAGCTGCTGCCTGCTTTAAGATCCTTAAAAGATGGGAGATATAGGCTGCTAGACCTGTGCAACTGCCGTAACCAACGAATCCTAGAGAGTCCCGGCGTACGGAGCGACTCTCGGTCAACCAATCGTATCGCTCAGTTCAGACTCGTTCAAATTGAACGAGTCTCGCCTGGGCGGTGCATTGGATGGCATTATAAGAACGTTAACAGTTCATCTCAAACGAACGAGCAGCGATCACCTGGCGTCCCACTTTGCTCACTGCAGTATCATCTTTGCGTGTCTGATCACTCGAGGGTTTATACGGGGAGCAACATCGCGCCCTAAAACGACTGAGACTTATACACAGTGTATGCTGTATATATATATAATTAATCCTCGAATCTTATATCAACTGGCTGCACAGTCTGTAATCTGAAGAACGGTATGTCTGTGGGATAGATTCTGTCAGGTAAAGCGGACAGCTTGCTATAATGTAAGAGGCGGCTTTACAAGGCAAAAGCCGCCATTACAGCAGTGTAGGATACTGTAGTTGATTATGACCAAGAGATGGCTAAAGTCTCATGAGACAACTCCAATTTGTCCCCAATGATACGGTACAGTAACACTAGATACAGCTAAAATATGAAGAAAAATAGGGGATCAGACAGGGATACGAAGATGGGAGCTAATTAGATTCTAAACATGCTTGATCCCTGACACATCTACAGTAAGCGATTTGTAGCCTGTTAGTGATTTCTTCCCAAGTACCCTGTCGATACAAATCTAATCTGCCAAGCCACACCAGGTGCAGACCCACATCACCACTACCATACAATTAACTAAAGATTTTTACGACACCCATTTCGCCCTTTACTTTACCACTGAATACGGTATCTCGAGCTATTACTGCGCTATATTCCCGAAGAATTCGAGTTAGCGGCAGTGACGAGTTGAAGAACTTGCTATGTAAATCAATTTCTACTTAAAGGAGGGTTTGGAACCCAGCCTGGTCTCAGAATCGTTTGATTTAAGCTGCTTGAGTATCTTCCTTTATTTGCGAGAAACACACCTTACCTTGAACAAGACAGTGCTACTTGGCACTTTAGCGTCCGACATGGCCGAGAAGTCTACCCGAGAGAGGAAGGTTCACTCTTATTACAATAAAAAAGACCTCACTTCCATTCTCAGGGACCCCGAATCTCTCCAGCAGTATACTATTGAGAATGTCGTTGGTGTCACAGAAGTTCCTGTTGGCATGGCTGGCCCTCTGCGCCTTTCGGGGCCAGACAATATCGACACTCTTTTCATGGATACTCTTGCCGCACCCCTCGCAACATATGAACCGACCCTCGTTGCAAGTTGCTCGAGGGGTTGTAAAGCCTTCAACGCTTCTGGTGGGTTGAATTTTGAAATCCTGGGTGATGGGATGTCTCGAGCTCCCGTTTTCGTCTTCGATCATCCTGGCCACGCTGTTGCTTTTGCTCGTGCAGTCCCTGCGTTCCGAGCAAGATTTGCGGAGTGGGCCGAGTCGACTAGCCGATTTGTTCAGTTTCGGACCATGAATCCTACGGTTATCGGATGCCAAGTTCATTTACTTTGCACATATCACTGCGGCAGCGCCGCTGGGCAGAACATGGTTACGAAAGCTACACAATATGCTTGTGATATGCTTCGTGAGGAATTGGAAATCAAATTTTTCATTCGGGATTTCCTGATCGAGGGCCAACTGGCATCTGATAAAAAGCCGTCATGGGGAAACGTCAAAGTATCAAGAGGTGTCGAAGTCATTGTCTGGGGAACAATCACCAATCAAACCTGCCAGTCAGTTTTGGGATGCAGCACCGATCGCCTCTATTTCACACAACAGACCGTGAAAGAAGGGGGTATTCGAAATGGACAATTTGGTTCCAATATCAACACTGCGAACATTCTGGCAGCCCTGTTCATCTCAACTGGGCAGGACGTTGGAAGCGTTGCTGAAGCCTCATGGAGTCATTTGACCTCTGAGTTGGATGACGAGACGAAAGATCTGAGGCTGTCGCTTTACTTCCCGTCCCTGCCGGTGGGAACCGTGGGGGGTGGTACAGGGTACCCAACTCAGCGCGAGGCGCTCAAGCTGCTCAAGTGTGACGGGCCAGACATGAAGGGCCGCCTGGCAGGGATAATCGCCTCGTTCGCGCTTGCGCTAGACTTGAGCACAGGAGCCGCTGTGGCCAACGACACTTTTACACAGAGCCATATGCGTCTGGCCCGAGGGGAGAAGCTGTGAGGACACTACTTTCACGTCTGATCATGTAATGTATTTCTGAAGCTGCCCAGTCCTCATTTTCAAATTAAGTTCAAGATCGAATGTTCGCACAGCGCAAAAATGAACCAGAAAAAAAAAAACAAGAAAAGGAAAGAAAGATATGCTGTGGCATCACATAGCTCCCTACCTACAGACCAAAGGCCCACCCACATTTCAGTATTGAAGTAATAGGGTCGGAGCCGGAGTCGCCTAGAAAATGTGACGGATACAACCGATGCTTGGCATCCTGGCGCTTAATCGCGATATTTAGGACAGCTGAACTACAATTCGATGCTTTGACCCCTTTGATAGATCCTGTCTATTCTTCCTCAAGCCAGTCGAGCCAACCAGAGCCTATAAAGGAGAGATATGACTATGGAATTGGAAAGTGAAAATAAAACAATTCCCAAAGTAACCCAAGCTGTTGGTGACCACGTGCCATCTCGGGCAGTATACATGTTTAGGATGATGGTAATAAGGCCGCTTGTACAGTTCAAATGCCAGGACTAGAGATACATTTGTATTAACACTAAGCATCCCCAAGGACGTGGTTTTACTTGCCAGAATAAATGAGTCAGCAGCCACATGTAATTAGACTTGAATTTAGACCACAGCATGGCCAGCCCGGCGACACCCGCAGCGTAACATATACCAGCAAGAGGTATCAAAGGAATTTTAATTACTGCTCTCGCAACCTGAGAACCACCTATGATCTGTGACTGCCCTTTGAGTGAGGTGGACGTGCCTAGGAGGATGAAGAACCCAGCAAGTACAATCCATTGTGCGGCTGTAGCTGCCAGGTTGTACCAGATAGGAGCCGAGCTCGACTCGATAATTATACGTTGACATGTCTGCGACATTTAAAATACTGTGTTCTAAATATCCCGGGGCGGAAAAGACTTGCGCTCTTGGAACGGCGGTGTTTTTTTCTTGCCTCTGTGCCTGTTCTCACTCCCGGGCACCACCTGCAATTAAGGTCAGGATGGGAATCAGGAGCCCGGAACGGCCTTGATCAAAAACAAAGAGCCTGGAGCCGAGATTGGGGGAGCTAGAGGATGCGTAGCTGAGAACATAGATCAGCCCCACCTCCGGGTTCCTGGTGGCTCCGACGTTGTCCCAACCCCGGGACTCGGGCAAACGCGCCGGAAAGTGGGCCCCGGCGCCAGACTTCAGTTCAGGTACTCCCAAGAAAAGCTTCTCGCGCATGATAAAACTACCTACGAGCCAGGCCTGACTAGCTATCGTTCTCTAATCTAACGATTATGATCTTTGTCGTACTCATCAACATTCGCCAGTACAGCAGATGAATAAGGAGCTATCCCTCGAGATGGATAACACTGACGACCGATCATTGGAAGGGCCTCACTCTGCTGAGGATGCATGTGGCACACAAATGGCCATATCTCAAATCGACTGTAGGAGAAGACAAACAAGAAAGAGGGACAGGAGCGGTGAGAATTTTAAAAAAAGATGGCGCACCCTTGTTAAAACATTAAGCAAGCTTCACTACGATTACGGCACCGAGTTCCACGTCTCGCTAAGCAGGAAGGGCCAAGGCTACGTGTGCCGGTCTAGGAAGGGCATCTCACCGTTGCTGGCAGATGAAACTGTACAATTTCCCCTCCCATATTAATGTCCTCACTGTGCACTCTAATAATTACTAGGGCGTGTGCTTCCCTCCGCAAGTTTTAGTCACTGTAACGGAAGGAGTTGAGGCGGGATGCAGCGACCAAAGATGAGTACAGCTTGAAAGGAGACCTTCAGATCATGCGGTCATTTACGAGGCCTGTTAATGGATGGGTGGAGTGGTGTGTGGCAAGAGCTGCAGTAGGAGTATGAATTGTACGAGAGCTTGTGGCTGGAGTCCGTGAGACGTATTGCTAATATTGGAAGTCGCGTTACAGTCAGAAAGAGGTGGCTACAGTGAATAGGGTGCATAGAAGGTCGCCAAATACAACACAGGCTCTGCGGCTGACTCGAACTCCGACAGCGGAGGCAGCAGAAGTGAGCGGACGATCATTTGGTATCTACCAGGCACGGTATATCGTAGAATAGGAGGCAGGCTGTGCTTGACAGCTCGTCGTAGTTATGAGATGGGACGACGAAACGGTCAGGCACGGAATGTTCCTCAATGAAAATAGTTGTCTCGGTATTGGTTATTCAGGTTCATTGTTGTAATACCAGGTACCGGACTAAAAGGACCCGCCTAGACGCCTTTGCTGAGGAATACCGACTTTTGTGCCGTTGCTGGGTCGGGTGCTGTATAGCAGGAAGGGAGGATAAACAAGTTCATAGTAGAGATGAAAAAGGATAGATCATGACCAGATAAACCCCGCTCAGCCAGGCACCTATAAACTCTAGTATCCGAAGAACCCATACCCGGGCTCTTTTGTCAGCCGTAGGTGATAAGTAGAGATACTCTACCAGTGGTACGGTCGCAGATTTACCGGTCGCAGGCCATCACGGAACGTGAGCAAGAAATACGCGGCATCTGCCACGAGCTGGCATCCATGACCTAACTCTTCTGTGAGAAGATCCATTCTCCAGAAACACGATGTCGGTGATGGTAAGAGGAGCATGGAAGAACCGGGGGCAGCACGATCAAGGAGAACAGAAAAGATAAGCCAAGAAATCCCACCGCCCCCCCGCCCACCCCCCAAACCAAGCTTTTCTCTTTCAGGGACAAGAGCAGCCTCGGCTCCAGATGTCTCAGCTGTCAATAAAATAAAATGAGGTAAAACAAGACAGGCAAGATGGTACAAGTCAGCCAAACCAGTCTCAGCCAAGCCCCGCTGACAATGCTGTGCATCCATATCCTCGTCAGCGTGGTATACTTCTATGCGAGCTTATGAAGTACTGGCGATGCTTTGGGATGCTGCAATGCTATGAAAGAGGCGTAGTGCTCTTGAATCAATATGCGGTGGAGCGCAACAAGAGCATGATACTGCTCCCTATCAAGGCTGGGATTCGAGATCTGGGCGGAGTCCTCTTCTGTGCATTTGAATTGTCCACCACCAAGCCGGCATATATACCCGTTCGCCTCGGTTACTGCTCATAGAAAATCGGAGCGGTATCAGGCTCCTTGAGCATCGGTAGCGGATTGGTTGCTAGGTCTGCACTGTCGGCTTGAACAATCTGGACCTCTGGGGCAACGGCAATGACGGCATCGTTTTCTGGGCTGTCTACTGCAGCTGCCTTATGCTCCGCGTTGTTCACTTCGGTAGCGAATTCTCGAAAGGAAATCACTAGGTGGGGCTTCCTAGGGTCTAAGCTCAGAAAGGCTCATGAGCTGGGCCATGCTTGAAGCAGGTAAAGATTTCCCCTCTACACGGGCAAAATTTGGCAGGGCTCTAGCAAGAACTGATAAGGATAAATCATTTGACGGCCTTGAACTCCTTGAGCTTGCATTCGCCCTCGTGGAATCTATACTGATTGTCATTGATCATATGCTGGGCTGTACCTAAATATTTCCACTGTGCTGTGGGAAGAACCACTTACCCACGCACCTGCGTCGGTGTACCTCTGTGGAATCTTCTGAATTGAGGTCAGGAAACTTGTCTTCGCTGCCGTTGTCATCTATTCGCACTGACTGGCGGTAGGGTAATCACGTTGCTCGGCTTGTAATAGCAGTCTGTCGCTGCGTATAGAGGTGCTCGAACGTTGAAGCTCCAACCAAGTCATTCATAATCGTAGTATGTGATGGCTGGTTAGTTTGTACATACGTTGATGGGTACACTTTAGGGAGGGGGAGAGGAGAAACGGGGTAGAATAGGCCGCGCGATGGGGGTGGGACGGCGTCCTACATGTACCCATACTACATGTCGGATTGTAAGTTCTGTCAGAGCGGTCGCACCCAGGGCTGCCGCATGCGGCACGCCCAAATGTGCCGCTACCACCGGCACTGATGGGTCGTGTTGTCTTCGTCTATCATGATTGTTTTGCTTCCTCCAGGCGGCGGCGTGGCCTTGCAGCCCCAGCCCGCTTCTCTTGCACATCTGGGACCATGTACAATCCTAAATATTCTACGCGTGATGAGTGTTCATTGCTGAGACGGCCTTGGAATGCTCATTCATACCGTGCTTGGGGATATAGCGAGATCGAGAATCCAGGAAGAGGACTCTCCTGTGGCTGGTCCAGGGGCGCCATGTAAGGTTTGACTTGAATGGGGCAAGAGTGGAAGTCGGAGCGAGGTCTAAGCAGCTGGGCTCCTGGGGCTGAAAGAGTTCTGAAAAGGCAATTCGAGCGGACTAGGAAGAGTCAAATATGTTATCTTTCTGAAGAGATCGCAGAATGGTGATCAGGCGTTCGGTTGAGACGCCAGGGACCCAGAGCTCGTGGTGTTGGACGGGAGATGCGATTGGTTTCCGCTGGCGCAGCCGCGAATTGTCGTGGTTGGGGAAGATAGCTCTGCAATCGGGTTCTCGATAGACTTTGATTATTCCAGATCTGGAGGGTTCTGCATGTACGCTGTGATATGGTTTGGATGGGCGCGGCATGTCTGAAGTTGTGTACCGTCATTCTACTATGATCTCGAGGTACACAGTTGAAGTGAGCTTGGAGGTTTCCAGAGCTGCACGTGCCAGATCAGATGCGTTTAAGTGTACGATCGGCCACAGGACAGACCTAGCGTAAACTGAAGAGACCGACCACACACAGTCGGGATCCCATGAACGCAAGTGCATCACGTCGTCATTGCTTTGACGGGTTGGCATGCCGTCCGCCTGATCGCCTGGCCTGGAGCCATGGCGGCTCATCCCCTGTGGTGCCATATTGGCGAATCGGCTGATGATAGAGATGACCATTCGAATGGTACTAATCCCCGTTTTTGAAGAGATTCGCCGCAACGGCACCATAATTTCACTCTTTTGACATATGGTCTAATCGGTTGAAGTAGTATTCATCAAGAAATTTGGATAATGCCGCTCAAATGATTTCAAGATAAGTTATGCAAATGAGTTCAAGTGGCCGCCCACACAACTTCAACTATGTGATTTTGAGAACCGACAGCTGTGGAAACCAGCAGACCAATCCGTATATCCAACTCAACTATCAGTGTCATCCTCATTGTTTCAAACCGTACAATAGGAGACAAGACATATGATTGGGTCGATCAAAGTGAACATCGAATCCAGGGTGGTAAAACATGGGGTCTCGACAACAAGGGCCTTGGTGAAATAGAAAAGCGAAGATATGGTTTTGTCGAAATCTGCATCAAAACAACACACAGATCGGGGCCCTTCCAGAATGGCGAGGTGGTGGTAGAGGTAGCCGACCGTGGGGTTAGCGTCTAAAGCCCGAGTGTAGTCCTCCTTGCCGATGTAGCCCCAGCGCGGCCCGGCCTCCACATCCTTATTCAGACAATAACCAAGTATCCAGGAGGCATTAGTCGCTCTTATCCATCTATAGCTAGCAGAAACTGCACCTTACGTACTTATATCGAGCTAGATCTCCTGTGCATTCAGCCCAGGTGGAACGAAACTACGGAACAGTCTCCTACAGCAAAGCTAGTATATTGTAATGCCAAGATAGTTAAAGCTGACATAAATTCCTGGCTCTCGGGCTGTCGATGGCGAAGAATCTTTGCAAAATTCCAGTGCTAGCGAAGCGTTGGGATGCTGGGATTCCGCGAAAAAGTCGCAATGCTCATGCGATAATATGCGGTGAATGTCAGGCAGAGCACAATATTGCTCCGGGCCAAAGCTTGGAATCCATGTGTTTTCTGATCGTGGGTAGTAATCGTCACCGACCTTTTTATACACCTCCCGATCTTGCAGCGGCCTGTTATCAACAACTGGTTGAGGTGGGGCCTTGCACCTGGGACATCCGCAGTGTCTGTCATGTGGATCTTGGTAAATCTCTTCATGTTCTTTGGGTTGGGTCTCCTGCTTCGCCTTCGCGTTTCCCGCGTCTCGCAAGAGCTTGTCGACCAACTGCCCTCCGATGCCGAGAATGTGCTTTCCATCTATGAGCTTCTTGCGACGCTTTTCGCAATTTCTGCTGTCGTGAGTGCCACCGACTTTCCATGTGCTTTGGCACGCATCTCCAGAGCTACAGTAAATCCATGCAGACATTGAGTCTCGACCGATTGGGGAGTCGTCGGCTTCCTGTCTCCTTCCTGAACCGTGATGAACCACCTGCGAAACGTGTCATGTGCCTGCATTCGGTAGCTCTGAAGTAGAGCTATTTTCCCGTGAGGAATCCTCTCCAGAAACATATTGAAATCCAATGGATCGTAGATGGGGGCATTCTGGCTGTTGTCAACCTCGACGCATTTACCTTCAACCATCACCAAGCCGGCATAGATGCCTCTCCCTTCGGCTGTCAATTGTGCCAGGGAGATCCGAATGGAAAAAGGCTGCTTGAGTAACGTTGGTGCGTTGAGTAGTACGTTGTCCTTGTCTGCTTCGACAATCTGGATCGGCGCGGTAATAACAGAATCGTTTTCTCCATTGCTGGCCGTGGCTGCCTCCCCTGCAGAGTCTCCGGCATTGACGGAATCAAATGTTTCGCTGTGAATGAAGGCTCCCTCATGCTCGAAATCTATCGCTTCGGTAGCCCTTCCATGCTCTTGGCTGTTCCCGATCTCGGTCTCGTTGGGCCGAAGAGACTCTGATGGTGTGTCATCGGACTCTATCTCGCTTGCACCTGCGGGGCGGGTTTGGTCGCTAAAAATGTCAGCTCGATAATCGCCGACAAGCTATATTTGCGAAGCACTTCTCCCCTAAACAAAGTAAGATATCAATGTAGTCTCTTGCTAGGTTGACCATTTCGACAGCTGTAATAATTTCTAGGACTAAGCCGAAATGAACAACATGCGAAAGGCCAAAGAGTAGTGTAAAGCTTGCGATCAACTGATGAAATATTCGTGACGAAGCTGGCAAAAAAAGACACTGGCAGTGACCTCGCACTTCACTCAGGAAGCGTTTCTGTGATTCGCGCACCATGCTGAGCTCGGTGAAGGGGGGGGGGAGAGGGGCTGGGTTATGTACGCACCTATGTACTCATGTAGTTCGCCCGCCGCACAAAATTGAGCCGCATCGGTGTCAGGGTTTTCTGTCTTCCCCCACCCATCTTTCCTCCCCAGCTCCTTCCTTTCGCCGGGCCGGAAAAGGCAAATAGAATTGCGACCTATTGACCGGTTACACGTATATATAAGTAGAACGCTCCATTGCCTCACTGTTCACGAGCAGCGGCTCGGTGCCTCCGCAATACAAGGCAGGGACGACTGCTAACCGCCATGGCGATGGAATTGCCCGTGTCATCGTGGCCACACCTTACTTTTCCCCTAGTCTTCCGAATACTGAGCCTTGGGACAATTATCCATCTCCGTCTCCGTCTCCGTCTCCGCCTCTGCTCTGCACGTCAATGTGGCGCTAATCAGAGTGGCCGTGCTCGACCAACAAGTTCATGCAGGGCTGGATTCAGCGGCTTGGACCGGACTAAGTGACCGTCGCCATGGTGTCCGGAGGACGTCGGCTTGCTCCCGGTGCGTTGCACACATGCCGGAAATAGTGTGTCCTAGCCGTCTTCTCATGCAAGTTGCCGCGGGTGTCAAATCGACCGGTCACATCAACACTTCAGATATGTTGGGATCGCTCGTCTGCACGTGTGGGTACAAAAGCCGCGCTTGGTGTCAACCAGGAACTCAACGCAAGGCTTTGCCGTAAGATCGCCCACGACACGTCCCCATGGCAGCCGAACCATACCAGGTACCCATCAGCCGACCTGCTGTGCTCGGCTTGGCAATTGGCCACCATCAATCGGTTGCGGGGGCTCAACCACCGACAGCTCCTGGTGTTATGGAGACGTGTTGGCGGGAAGGGTGCTGCAAGCAGCCAGCGCCAGCCGCAATCCGTTTGGCAGGGCCAGGACTGTGGTGGGCCGGGGTTGAGAATTCAATTTTTCCCCAGAGTAACTTCCTGAACTTGTGGGTGCCGCACGAAGCACGCACCAACACCGGCCTTGGCAGATCAGTGCGGTTCCCAGCGCCGTTGTAAATATCTCCAATTTATGACTGCTTACTGGTGGCCTCTGACCTCGACACGGCAGCCTGGAGCAGGCGTGCTTATGGTCTACAAATTTTGAGGCACAAACATGTTCTATGTATCTGGTCATGCACGAACTCTAAACTTCATCAGATCCTCCAGGGAACTACGGCATATCAGTTCCAGGGCCGACAGCAGAAGTAGCAGTACGACCTGGAAGATGCCAGGCTTCTGGTGCAGCTGGTCCATGTCTGAGACCTGTCACATTGTATGCAGGCAACCGCGCCGTGAAGATGTTGGCGGACAGGACTGATAATATCATGAGACGGCACAGATATGATACCAGACAGGGCAATTCGACCTTAAATGAGTACCATCGAGCACGGAAGTAATCCTCCTTTGCCCCTCTCTCTCATGCTCATCCGTTTTCCCTATTAAACCTTCTCGCATCGTACTCGCTCTTCTCGTCCTCCGGTCACATCGCGAAGCCATGACGCAGACGGACGCCGATACGGACAGGGAGGAGACATTATTCGGCAATAGCCATGAGCCAAGCAAGCAGAACTCCGAGGTATTCCACAACTCCTACTCTAACGCCGCGTATAATTTGGAGCATGACGGGGAGTAGCCACTTTCGTGCGAAATGATCGTGACTAACTCCTGTGCCTTGGTGCCCGGCCGACTAACGTAAACAGCAACGGCACTGGCCCAAGTCAGAGGTCAACGCTCCCAAAAGCCCTCAAGGATCACTGAAGAAGGCGCTTGCCACCAATAAGGTCGGCAAGGGATACGGCGGAGACGAGGCCAGCGCCGTCAGCGCTTCCAGTACTTCCAGCACCAGCACCACGGCGGACCTTGCCCCAGCTGGCCCCGATCCTCCAGCCACGGCAGCATCCGCCGGCGCCAGAGCAGCTGGCGCTAGCGAGTTGAGCGAGAGCTCCGGACAGGCTACGTCCAACGACCCTGGAGACCTCGTGGTCCTGGGGGAGCCATACACATTCGCTGGCTCAGCCGAGAACCTAAACCCCCGCGTTTCCAACACCGACACATCTGATACAACTCCAGCGTCCGAACATGTGTTTACTGAGGTCGGAGGTAGTTCCCCCCAGACCCCCGTCAACATGGCAGCCACGGCCCCCGAGCCGCCCAAGCTGGGGAGGAAGCGTATCCGCCCCCTGGATTTCTACGTCCCCATCAAGCTTGACCTTGGGCAGCCGCCGCTCCCGGAGGCACCATGCACACCAGCGCCTCCGCCGCATCGTCCTTCTACTAGGAAGCGTTGCCACGCGCCTCTTGTGGTGAAGCCTGCGGGTGGACAACCGTTGCAGGCTGCTGCGTTGGGGGAGAATGTCCTTGATTCACCCTGTTTCATGCGAGGAGAGCGGAGAGATGCATCGGGAGATTCGTTGGGCACCCTTTCATCGGAAGGCTAGGGCGAATTAATCAGTCCATATGAGATTCCTTCCGGGAACGCAGTGCTGAGGTGCATATACATGAGTGTCCATAGGCTACCCCTTCTCCTGCCTGGCATTATTAGTTTTTCGTTCATTATGTTAGGCATAGAAGACAGCCAGGCTGGCTCTCAAGTCTCCATTACGTGTTAATCTCGTGCAGTTCAGTGACGATGTTAGTAATGGCCTCGACGGCGAGTCTCTCGTCCAGCTGGTCTGTGAATTTGGACAGGGGCCGCCCCGCCCAACTGAGAAAGGGCTCAAACACAGCACCATCGTAATATCATGGTAGCGACCAGATGAGAAAGCCCTTGCGTCCATTCAGGACCATTTTCCTGACCTTGTGAAGGATCACAGTATCTCAGAACTTCGCCATGTACACATGTGAGTGTCATTATCCTCACGGCTGGGCTTTCCGCCAGGGCGATGATGACGACTTTGCTGCTGGCGTCGGAGCAAGAGTGTATTAAGCCTACTATTTCATGCACCTCAAACGGAACCTGAGAATTTGTGCCAGCCCGGCCCCTGAGGCCTCATGACCTCCAAGCAAACTGCGCTTCCTTTTTTCCGAAAGTCTTATTTCCTTCACCGGTCTGCAGAAGTCTGTAACTCGTGTCTGAATCCTTCCCTTCAGGAGAAGTAATGGCGTGGTTGCCGGTCCAGGAGTCGCTGCACTCCGCTTGCGCATCAATTGTGCGTCCCGGTGGTGCAAGCCTCGGGTGCACCAGCGGTGGTTTGTGCCTCCGTAGTCTACCCGCGCACAAGGACACTTTCCTCGAGAGTGATCCTTCCGAAGCCCCAGACCTGCGATGCCTGAGCCGTTGCGACAGGGTATCGGTTTGTTGCATTTCCTCCCCCAGGTCGATTGACAACCGTACAGTGAGAGCTTCCACAATGGCTTGACCTTGTGGAACGGCATCCCGTCCATGGAGACGTATCGAACTTCATAACTAAAGTTGCACCTGCTAGGACGAGCGGATCTTGAGGTAGGCATGACGCAGCAAACGGTGAAGAGTGAGTTAAAGCTGTAGTGCGCGAGAAGATGGAAGAGGGTGGGGAGGGAACCAGCGGCGGGAAAGCTTGACTCCTTTTATAGACATGTGCCGGGCATCTTACCTAAAAGCCTAAGCCAATGGCTTGCCATCTCTGCGGTGAAGACGCTGGGCAGCCCCTGACCGAGCTAGCTTGATATCTTAAGAGTCCGAGTCCGAGCTAACCTCGGGAGTATTACTACTGGCACCGTAGCCCCTTCGCTTCAGCCTCGCCTGAAGGCATCCCCGCGGTTATTGGCTACGAATGATTGAGTGCTACACAGCTTATAACGGGGATGGCCCTGGGATAAGTGCAAGCAAGTGCCCTTGTCCATGCTTTGGACTAGTCTAGTCAGCGAATGTGTGGCTCGTGACGAAGTCTGTGGCCAACGGCACGTCCCGAGGCCGTCCCGAGGCCTCTTGAGACGCTACCCTGAAGGAGGTACCCTGCCTATCAAGGAAGATCGCTTTAGGCACCCAGTAGGTGAGAGCTCCTGCGTATATAAAGCACGGGCAAGGCCCCCTTTAGGGGGCGGGTGGTCCATCTCCTTTCCCATCCTCGAAACTTTCCACATCTGAACACCATCACAGCACCACGCCTTCCAAACATGTGGACTTGCATTGGCCCCAGCTCGGAGCGCGAGCTCTCTGTGATCGCGCGTCAAGTACACCTGACAAGCAAAGGTATCATGATAACGGGTGCAGGAATCAGCACTGCGGCAGGAATTCCGGTACGTCTTTTCCGTGCCTCTTGAAGAGCCATGCTTACAACACGCAGGACTTTCTTTCGAGAGCGGGCTTGTACGCAGATCTTTTCAGTGAAAATGCCTTGCGTGACGGGGCATCACGACGTCAGCTACAAAAGTCTGCCTTGGAACTGTACCAGGTTGCAAGGTCCAAAAAGCCCACAAGGCTTCACGGACTGATCAAAGAGCTCTCGAACAGGGGCAAGCTCCTCCGGTGTTATACCCAGAATATCGATATGCTTGAGGCCAAAGCGGGGCTATCCACGGATCTGAACAGGCCAGGGGTCGAGTGTGTTCTGCTTCATGGCTCACTTCGCCTCCTGCGCTGCTCGCATTGCTCCCTAACCTTTCCATTGGGCGCCTATGAGGCCGAACTCTCAGCAGAAGACGATCTGCCCTGTTCAGAATGTGTGGCGTATTCTGCGGCCAGAGAGGCGAAAGGCAGACGTCGCGTATCAGTCGGTATTCTTCTACCGGATGTCGTCCGAATCGGCCAGCAATTCCATACATCGGGAGAGGTCATCGCGAAAATCAGTCAACAGGATCGAGCCGCAGGTCCAGATTTCCTTTTCATTGTTGGCACTCAGCTCAAGCGCGATGGGCCGAAGAACTTGGTCAAAATGTTCGTGAGGGAGATAAAGAAGAAAGGAGGCATGGTGGTGTATGTGAATTTGACAAAACCACAAGCTTTGTGGCGGGGCCTCGTCGACTACTGGGTCAAATGGGACTGTGACGAATGGGCGAATGACCTTGCACAACGTCTATTTATGCTACGGATCAAGCGCCAGATTTACTGTTCCAGTCTTGGTTCGAGCCCGGAGCACCCTATTCTGATAGATTAAAGTTAGAGACTCGAGCGGAGGTAAATCCTTCCCAAAAAAAAAATAAAAAAATTCATATAACGCCCAGGATTAAGCGAGAGAGGCGAAAAGGAGTCCGTCGGAACGGGGCCCGCAGAGCCGACCACAGTTATAACCAATAAACACAGTACAGTAATTGCTGTAAGTAACCCAGAATACCCTCCTCTCAACCCTATTCTAATGTTACTCGGACCCACTTCACATGGCCCAGTTGCTTAGGATGTAAGAGGTTGTCCGAGGAAGACCTAGGGCTTGCTGTACTGCTTGCTTGAGAGTGCGAATCGACTTTGGTCTCCTGGCACTCGCTCAACGACCATCTCAACCGGGAATTGTACTTATAAGCAATTTAGTTGAAGTTCGAAACCTGGGGACCCAGAAGGATTGGGTCAGAACCCAACTTGAGGCGGCTTGCAGCGGAGTGGAGTCTTTGAATACAGTCCCCAGGCCCGAGAATGTTTTTTATAAGATTCAAAAGGTATGCTAGCCTGTCTTGGAAGGCATCGCTCTGGCGGCACCAACGCGTCTGTGGTCTGGTCAATCACTTCCCTGGGTCGTCAGTTCATCACGCCGCCTATTCAATGGTTGTTCTATGAGTCTCACCGGCAGATATTTTGCCACCACGTGTTTAAGGAATGTGTTATTGGGTTAAGGTTATCAGCAAAGCCGCCCTAGCACTCGGATGACCATCTTTTTGTTTACCATCACATCACAATACTCGTCGAGCTTTCTGTTTCCTGTCTTCGTTTCCCGCCTTTTGTTACTACCTTTCCAATTCATGTCTCATGTTCCCAGCCCCCATTCCTCTAGGATCTCGTTGGATGTATTGGGCAAAATCATTCTTGGCAATTGCTATTCATACATCTCGTTCAAATGACCTGACGCATCCGGTGAAGCCAATTGGGGGGGGGGGGGCAGCGTCGACCGGTTGGACACGTACCTCGAGGCACATCGGGCCCGCCAACAATGTGTGCAAGATCTAGCGCAGCACTCCCGATAGACAGGTATATACAGGATCACTCAGCCATTTCAGAGTCCTTCTAAAGCGATCAGGACAGGAAAATAAGTATTTGGTGGTACGCAATTCGTCATCGGACCCTCTTATTACCGAGCTGGACGCGATCACGCAACAGACGATACTCGGGCAATATATTCGTGACTACTGGCGGCCATCCAGGACAACCTGGAGATCAAATACTCTTTTAATCAATCGTCTGCGATGTCTGTTTCGACACTGCATCTGATAACGTCCTAATTTTCACCGCTGGACAGAGCGCTATCCAAATGATCCAACCACCACTGCTGAATGCGTTCCAGTAGAGGAGCTCATGTTCCTTTCTCCGAGTCTCTGACTATTAATATGCTGGCATGGCCCCCTAACGCGTCTCCGCCGAGGTAACAGGCCAGTCAATCACGAGGAGGGCCGGCCCAAATATGATTCTGCCGCCCTCAAAGACGGTACACGCTTCGCCTGCCGCTTCAGTCGCGCCAAGAATGGTGCAGCTCGTGAAGTCCCCGTTACCAGCATCTGCACTACCTGAAGCCAAAGAGCCATTGAAAACTCACTACAACCTCACGAGCTACCACAGACGGGACCGAGGCAAAGCAGAATCAAGAACACGCCGGAGACTGGATATACTCTCGACCGACTTAGAAACTGGGTAAACGGTGGAACGCATTCCCGAGCCACTGGCTCTGTTCAAAAGCGTCATCATGCTAAGCGCCGCTTCTGTTTGGCCGACCGCCGCCCAGCACGCCAGTTCACGACAGATGTCTCCTCTCGGAAAGAATGGTATATGTTTTCTCCCATCCTAGTTTGCGTATACCCGGCCCTTGCGTTGCTCCGCTTCTTCAGCATAAACTCTTTCGAGTCCGATTTTAGAACTTGTCTCGAATATCTTATTTCTTTATTATATTTTACTGCGGTGAGATATTTGCTACTATCACTCTTGTCGAATACCTACCTCCAAAATACCAACGGTCTACCAGGATACACGAAATGACCATTATTCCACCTTTGGTGCGCTTCACAGACATGGAAAGCGTTTGCCAAGGCGGTACGCGGAAATACGGGATTCTAAAGCAGTCAATTACTCAAACGATAAGTCCCATTTAAGAAGAAAATACCAGGGTGCGCAGGGGTGGTGTGGCGCCCTATGATGTATGCAAGATATAGGGGTCACCTGATGGTCATATGGGGTTGCAAGGGGTCCGGAAGAGTGCCTCACAAGGACTATCGAAGTAAACAGACCGAGTAAACAGAATTAAGAGATGAGACACTGCCCCAAGTAGAGTGGCAAGGATGCTAAAAACGATAATTTCTGTTTTCATGTCTATTATTCCAGAGAGTGGATAGTCTTTTCTCTTTTAACTATCATGAAATACGTTAAAACCTAGAGGAACTGAGTGTCTTTCTTTCAGGAAACTGCTTAAGTAGGTATATATGGCGGATTTATAAAGAAGCTCTCTTCATCGTATTTGTAATTCCGACAGGTTCTTGTATTTTATTCCTATCTCATTACAAAATATAGATATATTTTGAATAAAAATAAACACAGTGCGAAGAACGTCTTTATTATGATCACACCAAACCTTTATGGGGTTCAGTAGGTAACCTGTAGGGTTTATGTTAGTAGTACGGCGCAGAGGTGATACTTGACTGAGTCTCAATGTAAAGACACGATTCCGATATTCGAGAGTATGATCACAGGCTGTGAAGCTATCCAGTTGTTAGACTGAATACTTAGATTGACGACTGAAGAGTCTGTCCTATGAAAGCTATCTAGCGTGGTGATAACCATGTCCTTATATGTTTCGACTCTTCAGTGGCTCGACAGGATCGCCATCGATCCTGACTCGGCCTGACCCTAACCCTGGTCATGACGTGTTCCCGTGACTCCGTACCTCGTTGCGAGATTCCTGACGTCGTGGCAGCCGATCCTGGCTGTCTGGGTCACCCGAACGGGTCCCCTTGGTGCCGACGTGCTGATTCATCACAGTCTTGTTTGTTATATTGATTCATACCAGGCACTCAACGCTATTTTTAGAGTAGCTCGAGTAAAAATACATCGACTATACCCAATTTTCCGGCTCAGATGCCGCGTCACAAGGTCCCAACGGCAGCCGCTAAATCTATCAGGAACCCCGGATGCAGGACTGGCGTGAACCTGGATGCAGGACAGGCGTGAACCAGGATTCCGGACAAATCTAGTTTGAACCAGGCACGGTTATCTTTGTGCTCCCGAGTCCCAGGTCCCGGTTATGATACAAAAGTAGGAGAGGATGAGTCTTCTGCTCCTTTTATAGAGCGAAGAGGCCTTGAGTGAAATAGCCTTGTATAACGGATAATTAAATCAATTACACTTGCATCAATATTGACTTTCATCTACCCGTCTTTGACCCAGTCCTAATGGCGCAAACCTATCGGGGTATGATTATCGCCTCAGACCGGATCCCCGTGTGTTACAACGGAGCAGCTGCGCTGGCATCATGGATTGTACTTGCCGGGTTTTTCATTCTCCCAGGTACTTTCACCTCGCTACGAGAAAGGTCCTACGCTCTTGGGGATTCTCAGGTGGTAAAGGCTGTAGTGAACATTCCTCTACTGCCTCTTGCGGGTATCTGCTATCTAATAGGCATTCTATCGCTAGCTAGCCTTTGGTTTA
Source organism: Diaporthe sp. PMI_573 (assembly GCA_021399435.1). Taxonomy (NCBI): domain Eukaryota; kingdom Fungi; phylum Ascomycota; class Sordariomycetes; order Diaporthales; family Diaporthaceae; genus Diaporthe; species Diaporthe sp. PMI_573. Next base: position 125,455 of record JAJTUP010000102.1, read on the forward strand.
AGTTTAGATACAACTATATTTGGGTTCTAAATCACATATTCTAGTAAGTTATATACATATATATGTAAAAATATTTAAATATTAACATATATGCTAGCCCTGGTATATATAACTGTATAAGTGGCCTCATCACCCTTATTATCAACATATACACAGCTCGAGATGGTACTTGGTCTCCCACAGCCTGGGTTACTTTAGGGACTGTTTCATTCTCACTTATATTCACGACAATTGTATCCTGCTTTTATAAGTTTAAGCTAGTCCAGAGTACTTGATTGACCTTTTTCTAATAAATAAGGACACATAAAGTATCTCCAACAAGGGTATGTATTGGAAACAACACTTTAAGTGAGTTAAATATCCTAAAAGACATGTGCGTACAAGCAAATAGCGTGCGTGAGGACTTTTATTACGTCTTGAGCTTGTCATCGACCAGCTGCGCAGGCGGCGGCGGCGTTGCGATCGCCTAGATCTTCGGTGTATTCGGCTCTAGGTAACGGATGTTAGCGGCCCCGCCGACCACGCAGGGCGGAGGGGACCTCTTCGAGCGACCTACCGTGCACGAAATTATTAGGAACATCCGAGCCTTGATCGAAGAAGCGCTGTTGTGCGGCGCCGGGCGGCATAGGGCTTGGAGAGCCTGTTGTAGCTTAAGGTGACTCGCAACTGAGCAGATTGCGCGGGAATGTTCCTTATCCCTGTATATAGTTTGAATTTAGCAGAGCGTTGCCGAAGAATTCGGGCACGCCGAGGTCTCGAGCTTTGATAATAGCGTCAAAAGCCCCTAGTAGAAATCGAGGAGGTAGATGGCCGGCTTGTGTTCCCGTCGGAAGACATTTTTATTGTCCTCGCTACAGCGGTCGTTTGCCGTGTCCGGCTCTTGGGGCAGCCACGCCGTGAAGCGGAACACCTGCACGGCGATCGCGTCTATCTCCTGGCGCACGACGGTCGGTGTTGCGCAGCACCCGCACTTATCGACCGGTTCAGCGTAAACGACGCTCGACCAGACATCCGCGGCGCCTATATACCGAGTCAGCACTTCTGGGATCTCTCTGATAGTCTCAAGGAATGCCGACGTCGTCGACCGACGCTGAGTAGAGGCTTGACAACAACGCCGCCGACCATTACCGCCATCCTGCAGTGCTGCGGTAGTTAGAGGCGGCCGAGACGGATTTCCACCTGTGTCGACCGCCCATCGCAAACCATACCTTCGAGATTGTCATTCCCCGCGATCATCGGCGGGCTGTACGATTGTTAACTTATAAGCTAAACACCCCTCCCCCCCGGAAGCCGAGACATTTTGTACAAATGGACTTTGTGCAGTAGTCCATGTAGAGTCCAATAGTGCCGCCACCATCGATCAGGCGGGATTGGGAATCGTATAATGTTTCTGGAATCCTCTTTCCCAACATACTGTAATGAAATACTCGCAGCTGTAATGCTGGAGACCCAGACGCAGGTTCATACCGAGCCGAAACAGTCGAAAGCGTAACCCGCCGCCACGGGTCGAAGAAGTGGCAGCTTCCCGTGGTCGGCATGCCAAGGAATAGCAAGGTTCAGCTGCGACTATCCCTTCCTTCTGCAACGGTGGATTGCACGTGGGGGATCCAACTATTTTTAGATCTATCTGCGATAGTCTCGTCAACGAGCGTCTTGAAAGCACCTTGTCTCCCGGATCTGGTTCCTCACCGATGGTGGTACCCGGCCACCCGGCCCGCAAAAGAACAGCCTCCCCTATAGGGCCGACCTGCGGGCCTCCTAAGATAAAAATAAATACTCTGAGTGGGCATTTACAGGATTCTATAAATAAATCGTATATTATCCCAAATCTATTTAAGTGAAAGCTTTTATCTAGACACTCTTTGAAGTATACCCTATAGACCCCAAGTTTCAGAAAAATACTGGTTTACATCGATACAACTTGCTGCTAGATCTATCTATCTTTCATCACCGTCGACCACATCATGGTTATCTTTTCCCTCCTTCTAGGATTCTTTACGGCAGCTTTAGCTTGCTCTGCCACTCTTCCTAATATCCAAATTGTGGTAAAGGTGAATAACGATAACCCGCCACTTATCCAGGATTTCAATATACCTTTATTTGATGATGACTGCTTCTACCAACTTCCTGCCAAGCCTGTCAATACAAATGGTAAGTAAATCAAGTTTAAGGAAAAGGAATTTGTGAGTTAACGGTATCCTGAAGGTCAATTCATTCCCTCGGAAGCTGTTTCTGCCTCAATTGTCCTAGATACCTTTGTGGACTCTACAGGAAATTCTCTTGACCAAGATAGCCTGTCAACCCTATCAGGATTCATTACTGGGTATCTAGGTTCTACGGCCCAATTGAATGTTCAAGACATCTTTGATCTAGGATTAGTTGTCTGTTCCCTTAAACCCCGTGATGGAGGTTATCTCATTCTTAGCGGATATTCTACAAACATTACTCAGCGTGGGGATCAAATCTCGGTCAAGTCATATCAATGTTGTATTGATTATAACGGGGATAGATGTGGGTTCTAAGAGCGTGGAAGTGAGATATTTCTATGCTATTTTACGCGAGACTGAACATTAAGAAGGACAGAGTGGTAGCAGAATGACGGAGGGGAGGCAAGACGATGTAGATGCAAGAAGGGTTTGCTATTCTCTTTACACCTCAGTTCTGGGTTCACTAATCTATATAAATGTCGAGGTTTCAGTTTCTGTACTACACTTCATTCAATCATATCCACTAGCTCGTCAAAACTTTCGTACATATTTATGCTACTGATCTCGAGTCTCGAACAACCCTAAACCAGTATTAAGAACTCAGTGTAATGCGAAGTCGATGGACAGTACGTGGCCTTTAAGCACTTCTAGAACATCAGGCCCTGAAATCCCTCCTATTTGCCACCAAAGGATACCGGACCCTAGTTGGAACACATGGTGTACTGTTTGCTGGTCACCTCTCGATCTCAGCGACGAGCACGTATGCATTGAGACCCCGGTCAGCAACGAGTCGAATATGGAGCTCCGCACAGCCCTGTGGTCGTAGCGAGCGTGCACATAAAGAGGCCGTTAGGCGCTGAGGTTCTCACCACCCGCCCTAATGACATCGCAATCAGCACCGGCCAGCTCGTGTCGATCAGCCGCGGCAGTATAAGATCAGATCGCCCGCTATTCAGCAGCTCTGTGGATGCCAGCGCCGGTCGACCCGAGCGGACTCAAGCGTGCCCAGAGAGCATGTACAAGGGAAGCAAGCCTCTTTGGTAGGGATCCACAAATAATGCAAGGGCAGCTGAGCCCTGTTTCTCACTATGGTTACATTTGTGACTGCAACGTGTATTTGAACTTTGGCGGCTCTATTGTTGACTGTTGATTCCTGACCAAACCCTGGCTACCGGGACACGCATGACGGCAGCTCGGCTAAGTGGCGCGGAGTCGGACATGTATCATCACTATCTACCTTTCTGTGGACAATCACCTACACAATTTTTAATTTCACGTTCAATAGAATATGCTGTGCCATTATGAGAGATATGCATTGCCTTCTTGGCTTCTCAACAGCCGTTGCGGCGGCGGCTGTTTCGGTCGGCGCTAAGACTAAATGCCCCCGGTGCTCTAGCACTGCGCCACTGGCGAGAGGCCTGGCAAAGGCCCCAAAGCCCCGCAACCACTGGCCAACAGCACATCCAGGCCTGCCACTGGCCGCCAAATTTAGCAGTCCACCAACACCGTGGTCTGCTAGGAACGGCCATGCTTGATGCGTGCACATGCTTTCCGCCCATGCGCTCATCTCCAGTTCACCTCTTCATAAGTTCTGCTGGTGCAGCACTCCGGGAGACATTTGCCGCTCGCTTTGTCCATTGATATATTTTCTGAAAATTTCCCTGCGTGCTTGACGACAGTGCATGCAACCGAGCCATGATTGAGAAAACAGAACTTGCCGTGCTAGGCACAATCACCGCGCTACTTGGGGTGGTTTCTCACCTGGCAATCTTTAATCAGGTTGATTGGCGCCTGCTTGCACCTCTCCTGCTCTGGATATACTCAGCACTTGCGGTCCTCCTCTTCTTGTTATTAAACTCCTTTGAGCCAAAAGTCGGGACATGTTTCAAATACCTTTTTGTCCTTATCATGTTATACTGCACGGGACTGTTTACCAGCATCAGTATTGTCGAGAGCCTACGTCGAAGACGCCGACCTAGTTTTCGGAGCGGACCAGAAGAAATCGCCCTTGATCTGTCGAGTCCAGCTGTACTCGAAGGATTCGGCATTACCTTGGATAAGTCGACACTCAAACACACAATGTGAGTGCGGTTGCAGGTCATTACACAGGATGTGGCTCAGAGATAGGAATTTGCTAGGGGCCATGCACGCATCTACGGACGCAGCTTGGGCGATTGTTCATGGTTATCCCAGAATGACGGACCTAAAGAATTGTGGAAAAGCTGTTAACGCTCCTTAAAACATTTTGTATTTAGAGTCGACTCCATTTGATGATTTCACCTGAGTGGCCAAGACAGCTAGGGAAAATTGAGGGAAGAGGTTGAGAAATGTTCTAAAGTAGATCAGGATCGTGGGAAAGTGGAGCCTGTTTCTATGAGTCCTACTTGCAACAAGAGGGCGGGAAGGCCAAGCTCCTAAGAGCTAGCCAGACAGACGTGCACCTTTCATGGGCGACTGTACAAATGATGAGCAGCCACTCGGGCTTATTTTGGTAAAGGCCATCTACACCACGTACTAAATCATGTGTGATTGAGTGTCAGAAGGCCTGAAAAGGACAACTCTCAATCATCAAAAAGCAGGGTCAACACTAGAACGTGATAGGGTCAACCATGTGCTGCGCGACGAGGCGACAATGCAGGTGGGCTGCCATTACAGCATAATGGGCGAGGTCGTCGTGCCATTCCAGCGGAATCAACATGTGCTGCGCGATTATGCCACGATATAAATAGGCCGCCTACAGGGCTGATCACCGAATCAAGGCGCGACTGCGGTATATAGTGTCATCTTTGTGCTTGGGGTGGGTGACAATGTGACGATGCAGCTGGGCTGCCTACTATGGTCGACCGCCGAATCAAGGCTCGAAGGCGAGGTCATCATGCCTCTGTGCTCTCAAGGTGGGTAAACCGTCAAGGCAGAGGGCGAGGCATCCACAGGGGCATATTGCCGAGATTTGCTCCACACCAAATGAGTCAAAACGAGCAGGCACGGCGTCTCCTGTCTGGGTGTGGGTGCCAATCACAGTGTCAGCCCGAATTGTGTGACAACCTCGCGGTACTGCCTCGAGAGGCTGTTATTTCTCTGTTGGTGATTCAACTGCCTCTCTAGGTGTGTAAAAATACCTCCGAAGTTATTGCCCAGGCTAGATGAGGGCAAGTGTTCTAGCTCCCTGCCAGGAGAGCCTCTGCACGATGACGAGCGAGCATTCGGCTGCGTGATCCTAGGTGTGTCAAGGCAGTAGATTCTCTGACAGTTTCCTTTTCATGGCAGGAAAGCTTCATTCGTGACTGCTGCGGTACTGGGCGTACGTGGATGGCAATGTACAACCATGGCCTCGAGGAATAGAGTACACGCAAAATTATTTACAACGTATTGAAAGTCACAGTCCAAAGAGACGAAAGAAAGACAGTAGAAGAAAAAAAGGCGCTAACTCATTTGGCCATCAGCCGTGATACCGTAACTGCCAGGCCTGCTGCGCCTCTTGGGTTGATGATGAAAGCTCCCGAACCAACACGTGAGCCAGGCAGCCCGTGAGCGGAGGGCATGATCCATAAGGGCATTGCCGAGCCACAATACGAGGACTTAGTGGAGGAGAGGGCGTCTGTATAGCAATGGAGGCCCCACTCCGGCCAGGCAGGCATGGCCAGCCGTGGACGGGCAGGCCTGAACGGGCGTCCTCCGTGGCCACCGGTTTCAGCACCCATCCCCGGTCAGGCATGTGGGACTGGCCTTTCCCTGTGCATTCCAGAACTAATCGATATAGATGCCTGATTGGACAAAATGGTGAAATCCTCCGAAATCTTATTTCTCTGTAAATCAGGCCGACGCCGTCCAACAGTCTCACCTAGCCGTTGTAGGCAGTCATAGCGACTCACCTGCAGATATCTGAGACGGGGCGGCCTGGGTGTTAGGAATACGGACTAGCACGTCCGCGATCTCGGCTTGTTGGTATGACAAGCTGATCCAAGGTCCTTGTAATGAGGATAACCAGATAAACTCTGCTCCGCACCCGACCTCGCCTTTTCCTCTTCATTCTTCTCATCTTCTGGGTGACAGTTCTATTTTTGCAAGCTATTCCACGTCGCCATGACAAGCCCCACAACGCCTACGTCGATTCCATCGATAACTGTTCTGCGACATAAACTCGATTACGGTGATCCTCGCCTATCGAGATGTCAAGCATTCTACGATAGCGTTCGGGTCTTCCGAAAGACATTCACAACAAGAAAAGGCTTGAAAGGAAGTACACTTCGTGATTGGAAATCTCAGGAACATCAAACGGCCTTGGAGGAGATGGTTGAAGCATATTTTCGCGAGTACAGTACCGTATTCTGGCCGGAGGACGAGTCTCATATTCGAGCCAACAAGTTCAAGTGTTCCACTCATAGTGCACGGTAACTATACAAGGACAAGAAATTAAGGATTTTGAGGCTGATTGTGTTTCAGGATCAAGACAATTATGCGACAATTATTCTGGCGATTGAACGTTCAGCAGTATCGCAATGCCGAATATAAGAAGAAAAAAACAGGGCCCAGTCTTCACCTTATACCTAGTTGTTCAATGCCTGAGCAATTATCAGCAACATCCTGGTCTATGGATAGCGAATCAAGCCCGACGGCGTGCGAGAATTTTGTGTCAAATGGACCAAGCAATAACGACGCACTTTATGCGGCAACGAACATGCAAAAGCGGGTGGATTTCATATTTCGTGCTGTCTCTCACCATCCAAAGCGTCAAAGCTTTCCTTTAGGCGCGGAAGGCAGCTTCCACGATATGACACTCGCCCAACTAGAGCAGCTTTTGATGCATCTCGGATGGTCCCAATTCAGGTACCTGCGCTTTGTGTTGGTAGCTCCGAATACGTATGCCGAAGAAATAGTTTGTCGCGGTAGGGAAGACCGGTTTGATGCTTTAAAGCGATACTTTGCTGCTTTAATTCAGGAATGTATTGCAGACACGCCATGTGGAAAGATTGTGTTGGTCGAAATCGATATCGAGCCATTATTAAGCGCGGACTCGGTGCGTCAACGGACAGATACGAGAGACATCCAATTCGACTGGTGACAGACAGATTTATGTCACGAGGTTCTTGCCAATGCCATGAAAGTCACTCAAGACGGTGTTTGGGTGGGAAAATCTTAGGGGTGGTATGACGAGCTTGTTTTCAGCGACCGTGCGGCGGTCATCAGGGGCAGGAGGATGACTTGTTCATCGGGGGCTGCTCAGGCACACACCCACTAGTGTTTGGGGGCTGTGTCTGATCACACAGTCAGGAATGAGGCGTGGCATAGGGGAGACCCCGAGGCATGGTTCTTTTGTGAGCCATATGCCGTCTACGGTGTGAGTACCTCCTCAACCTGGTAAGCACGGAGCATTCTTAAAATACAAGAGGGAGGTTGTAAACATTGTAATCCTTTAGTGAAGGCTATTAAGTCCTCATCAGCAGTTGTTAATCGCAAAATCCCCAGTATCTTTGTGGTTTCTTACAAATCGACTCGGGGTGAAAGTCTTTGCCCTTGGTAGTGACCGTGGCAAACACTGTTTGGATACCAGAGCCCATCGATCGAGGCAACCATGGCGAACTTCTGTACATCTCTTTCCCATATTATTCGGGACTTACACGTAGACTCAGATCCTTCCGCCATGGGCCTCATCTTCCTCTTCTTCGTTGTGCTATACCTGTCGATTACCAGATTCCGAACAAGAAGTCGGCTGTCAGCTTTCTCCGGCCCCTTTCTCGCCTCCGTATCATACCTTCCAATGTTGCGGATCCGCCTTTCTGGCCGCTCCCACCTAGAGTACTTTCAACTCTCGAAGAAATATGGCTCCATGGTCAGAATTGGTCCCAATGACCTGCTGGCGTCCAATCCCGACTATCTGCGCCGGATGTCTGCAGCCCGTACGACCTACGAGCGGAGCAGCTGGTACAAGGCGACAAGGCTCGACCCTTATCACGACATGATGGGCAGTATCATGGGAAAGCATGCCCACATGTCCCTCCGATCGAAGCTGGCCGCCGGCTACATGGGCAGAGACATCCCAAGCCTTGAGTCTGACCTCGACTCCCAGGTCCAGGCCTTGGTCAGCTTGATCAAGCGTGAGTGCCTCTCCGATGGGTCAGCAAATCCAGTCGACTTCGGAAGACTTGCAGACTTCTATGCCCATGATTCCAAGTCTAAATTGGCGTTTGGCAAGCCCTTGGGCCTGCTCGAGACGAATAAGGACGTTCGTGGTATCGTTGCCATTGTGAAGCTGGCTTTGGATTGGATCCAGGTGTTCACGGACATTCCGCCTCTCCAGAAGATCTTCTTTTCGAGCGTATTGCTCAAGCTCGTTGGGCCAAGGCCGACAGACAGCTGGGGTGTTGGGTACCTCATGGGGATGGCCAGAGAACTTGTCGCCAGCCGGATGGGGCCAGATGCGAAAGATCAACAAGACCTCTTGGTGAGCTATCATAATTGGCCTCACCATCAGGCAATAGCTTACTTGAATGCTAGGGATCATTTTTAAATCATGGCCTGGACCGTCGCTCGGCAGAGTCTGAGATCATGTTCCCACTCATCGCCGGCTCAGATACAACGGCTAATGCGATCAAGATGACCGTATCACACATCGCAGCCAGCCCAAGCGTCGCCTCAGAGCTTCAGAACGAACTTGACCGTGCTGCCGCCGAAGGGTTGATCTCTCAGCCTTCGACAGATGAGGAGGCAACAAAGCTCCCTTACCTGGATGCAGTTGTCACCGAGGGCCTCAGGGTAAACCCTCCCTTTGGTGGACTCATCATGAAGCAAGTTGGCCCTAAGGGAGACACACTCAACGGCCAGTTCATCCCGCCAGGGACAAGGATTGGACACAGCACCTGGGCTGTGGCGCACGACGTCTCCCTCTTTGGCGCAGACGCTGATGTCTTCCGGCCAGAGCGTTGGCTCGAGGCCGACGGGAAGACGAGGAGCCTGATGCGCAAGCAGACGGATCTCGTCTTTGGCGCGGGAAGATGGGGCTGCCCGGCGAGGACAGTTGCTTTCATCGAGTTAAAGAAGGTGATTGTGGAGGTGGGCCGGAGCCCTTTCTTCTCTTTTTGACAGGGATCGAATTTACTGACGCTTTACTCAGCTTTTCCGAAACTTCGATTTCCAGTTTATCATTGACGAACCCTCCTGCAAGATCCATCATCACCTCTTCATGAGTGGATCCCTACCGATGAGCGTCATGCTTCGAGAGATATAAATGTTTTCTGTCTATGGAGTTGCTGGCCAATAAATGGAAGATTGATCACGAATTGTCGTGGGTAAGTTGTCTGGGATGTTTAAGCGATTGGCGTCACATTGGTCTATTATCTCGGCAGATGCGCACTTTGGACTTAGGTACATCCGTACTGCTTTGCAATCCGCTTCTGGGCCGCTTCCCGTCGAGAATTCGAAGGCATAGACGGAATGGCGCGCCTCACTTTGTCACGTTATATCCTCTTATAGCTCCAGTGTTGCTCAAGTTGCTGTTCGGACTGCTATGGATGGTAATCCTTCAGGCCATGAACGGCAGAATTTCAATACCTACAATACATTTTCTTTCAATGCATGAAATCGCCTTTTCGTAGAAGCTTGAGTCCATGACGTACTCTGTAGCAAATGGAAATAGGATGCTCAGAAGGTGTCACGTTTGATGGAAGTAGCGAGCAAATGTGACCTGAAAATAGTCACCTGCAGTCGCCCGGACGCAGCAGTGCATTCAGCTGGAGATTCTCGTCGGTCGTGCTCTCTTTCTCTCTATTTTCCATTTTCCATTTTATTTGGACCTTTATTCACAAAACTTCAAGCAGGCATAAGATGCCAATTTTAGGTTAGCTGATCGGTAGTCTTGATAACCGCGGCCTGTGCTCCGGCTTGAATGTCTGCGTCCGGAGCTTGGAATGAAAGCGGCCCAAATGAGCCCCGGAAGCAGGACTGAGTCTAGCTAAAATTGGGCGGACGCAGTCACACCAATTCCTTCAAGCTCGAGGACTCCCAGTTGCGGGACACCGCGCTGAGCTTATTTATCACTGCACCATCGACTTGCGGGAAGGTGCGGCCTGTCCTGCAAATTGGCATCAAATATCCTTCTATATTAAAGCCGAAATACCAATGGCAGACGTACTACCACGGCCGTGAGCCAAGACCATAATGATGTCGCTCACTTCCACTGATCACTTGAGCGCTGTGCCGGCGGCTTTCAGGAAGGGCCCTGCGTTGCTCTCGAGACCTGCTGGGTTCGGGTGAGTGCTCGGTGTCTGTCAAAGGGACAGCGACAGTATGAGGGTCTTGGCTTTCCCTCGTCTGTGTACTATCTGGATTTGAACTGGATGTCAGCTTTTGAGGTGGCTCAGAAGCGGGAGAAGGAGCTCCGCACCTTCATCGTATAGGGGTGGGCTCTGTAAGACAATTAGCAGCTTGACTTAAGACTTGTTAGAATAAATGCAGAAGCACTCTATTTGTCTTACTAGATCTGGGGAATCTGCATCAGAACTGAGGATATCAATCCCCCCAGGACCGTAAACGTGCCTGGCCGGGGCCGTGTCCCCAAGCGTGGGGCTTTCGGGTCTCGGAGCTCGTGAGTAGCTAATGAGTGGCTCAGCTTGTCGTTGGGTGTATTTTGGCTGACTGGCTGTGTTCATGCCGATGGGCATCTTCGCTTCTTCCAGGGCCACACCGGCGATGTCAGTAGCCCTGATGGGCCAGGCATTGGGAGTCTGGAAGGAATAGAATTTGCCCTCTGTCAGGAAAAGGAAGCAGATGTTTGCATCTGGGCATGTCTCGGATAGTTTCGCACATTGCTTCTGAATGTCGAATGCCTGCTGCTTAATGATTCGACTGTCTTCTGAGGATGCTTGCGACATTGTGTGCTGCGCGTATCAGAACTTGAGGTGCGTGGTTGAAATTGACGGTGGATGTTACGGGCGATGGATAGCACCCAGACTTATTCCTCCTAGAGGTTTAAATATTTTGATGGACCATATGGGCCTGTCTCCTAAAAAATAAGTATAAATTGGGCTGGCTGGAGCACGCGACCATAAACTTTTTTAATATTGCCGCCCTGCTGCAGCTACTGTCTGTTCTATTTATAGTGATGACAATGAGTCGTGTGATTCAGCAGGTAACGGGCCTAGAGGACGGTAGCTAAATCTAACCGCAGGTTTCGAGGCGGTCTGTATTAGGATGAGATTGCTTCCAGCCTCATACCAGCGCTGGTAGCCAGCCTGAGTGGAGCATCATGTCTCAGGACTTCGTCACGGAATGACTGAACAAGCGATGGGCATACAAAACATGTACTTTTTAGGCCATTCACCTGGGACAGGAAAATTTAAAAGCCCTTGTATTGTAGTTACTGTAGCTAGTAAGACGTACATTAGATTATTGGTACCTTCCTTGCTATTAGCTTGTGCTTCATTCTAGCCATCGCATTTTGATATGTCACCCGCCGGACTTGGAATCAGGGCCGCGTACCACCCCCTGAGGATAAGCTGTCTCTAGATAAAGCTTGGTGTAAGGCTTATTAAACAAACTTTCACGATTGTCAAGCAGTCTTAGTGTATGTGACTGACTACTCACTTACTGTAGCGAAGGAGTTCGCATCCCTCCTCAAGACCGCCGTCGTTATGAACCCGATTTACAGAAGGGAGGCCGGCACCCAGGGAGCGGAGACTGGGGTTCCACATAGATGGGGTCCAAAAGATATGTGTTTGAAATCGATGTAACATTCTTATCGAAATTTGAGAGGTTTTTGAGTCGAAGTGCGACGTTGAATTGAGCCCACTGTCCACCAATTTAAACCCTACTCTATAACATGCATATCGGATTGCACATATGGTAGCTCTGCAAGCATTGAGTGTGCCAACACACTTGAGATCAATGGTAAGGGTCGTGAGACTGGGCTGAAGCCTGATGTTCAAGCTTATGCGCGCTCATAACCTCCCCTGCCATCTTGAAGTGCCTCAAGAGCAGGCTCAGCAAGAAGGCCGCCCCTGAGATGCTGCTGTACAGCAGGTAAACTCCTCTCAGACCATAGATATATGCGTCCAGAACCTGCAACCTCTTCAAGCTCTCACTGGGCATTTTTCGAAGCTCCTCAACGAAGGCCTCGCTCTCTCGCGCGATGCCGGTATCAAGGCCTTCCCATCGGAGCTTCACGCTCATCACATTCTGGAACACGGTACCACCAACACCCACCCCTAAGGGCATTCCGGATTGCCGCATGAATGCGTACATAGCTGCTGCCGGCCCTTCCTCGCCCTGCCTGCACATGGCCTGTGCGGCGAAATTCTGGGCGTTAAGAACCGCGCCGTGGCCTAGGCCAAGTATGATGAGCACAGTCGCCCATATCATGGTTGACGTGTTCCTATCAAATAAGACCGTCAGGAAAGAGCCAACTGCAGTAAGGACCCAGCCGAGCCAGATAGGCCAGCGATAGTTCGCTGTACGGGTGACTAATGCCCCGGTGACCATCGAGCTCGGCACAAGCGTGACCATGATGGGCAGTGTGGAGAGGCCGGTCCGCACAGGGTCATAGGCCTTGACGGCAAGGAAGTAAAGCGGTATGTAGTACAGCTGGCCATAGATCTGGTTCACCGTCAGCCCATCGAGTCGTGAGCCGAGACAGCAAGGTCTCTACAAACAATGAGCCCTTGGATTGTACCGCAGATATAGGTGACGATTGAGCTGACATTCCAGAAAAGGCTCCGGCGGAGGAAGGGCCTCCGACACCATCTGGCCTCGTAGATGAACGTCCATGTTAGCCCAACTACTCCGAGACACAGCGGAACAATCGTGCCGGGGCTTAACCAGCTGTATTGCACGCCGCCCCACGAAACAGCGATGAGAAACACAGTACCGGAGAGTATGAAGAGGGAACCTCCGATCCAATCTACCCTTCTGAACTTTTCCGAAAGCGTAGCAGGAGGTGCTTTGAGGCTGGAAATACTCGGCGAAAGCACCAGGCCTGCCACGCAGAAGGGGAACATAGCGTAGAACACCCAACGCCAGGTTGAATTCTGCGCAATGATACCTCCCAAGACAGGACCTAAGCAATTTCCCAGGGCCCAGGCGCCGAGACTATACTGAATCAGCCGGTATCAACTAGGAGGGTAGTCTCACATACACGAAACCGTACCACTTAGGTCTGAAGCGGAGTGGGACAATATCGGTGAAAATGACCAGGCTCAGGACCATGATCCCGGCCCCGCCGACCCCTTGGAACGCTCTGCCGACCAGGAGCGGCGTAATTCCCGTGGCAAGACAGCAAAATGAGGTCCCAAGTGTGAATGACACGATACAAGCGCGGAGGACGGCAGCACGGCCGAACACATGGCTGGCCTCGGCAAGGAACGGCATCGTGACAGCGCTGGCCAAGAGGTATGCGGTACCAATCCAGATGCCCTGAGTTGTAGTCAAATGCAGATCAAGGGCGATGGCCTAACGATTGTTAATACTGGATTCCATCATGCGTGATTGAGGAGCCGACATTTAGAGACGTAACTATGATACAGGAGTCGAGCGCCACCATGAAAGATAGAACGGAAAGTGTTATCATGATTAGGACGTGGCGGTTGCTCGGTGCCCAGGTAGAAGTCTGATGAGCCACGTGCTCATCTGACGGGAGAAAACGGTGGTTGGAAAGACTGCTGGGGAGCGAGAAGTGGTGCGAAGTTATTGTAGTCGGTGTATTAGGAGGGGTTGTATTCCATGGGGCAGCGACGGGGATATGATGTACGGCCGGTACCCGTGTAGTCAATGCAAGCCCCTCGTCTCGGAGCTCCTCTGCTTTCAAAACTTTTGGATCTTTATAGGTAGGCGGTGGCCGTCTTAAATAAGACATATTGTGCTCTAGGTGACTGGAATGACCAGCAATGGGAAAGTAAGCGTTGATAGAAAAATGATGGGAGATTGGGTGTCTGTAGCGAAAATTCGGAATAAGATGCGGCCCTTTTATAAGTACAGCCGGTTAGGGGAGAGCTTTAGCTATGCCTGATCAATCTCGACAACCCAAGAGTCAAGAAAACTACTGACATTAGTGTGTCTGCGATGCCTCCCAGGAAAGAAGCCAAACTTATCTAGCGCACTGATATACAGTCGAAGGCGAAATGGGTTTCGCTCAAATCCTTAGATAACTTTTTTAGTAGTGGTGGTGTGGGTCCGGGTCTTACGTGGCTTGGCAGATCATGCTTGTAGTGAGGGGGTACACACGGAGAAATTGCTAACAGAGCCAGAACTAGCAAACTAGGAATCCGTCAGCGACTCAACCCGATCTAAAAACTGCTTGGCTCCCATCTCTGCTTCCCCTGCTGTCCGTCCTTTCATTCTTGCTCTTCATTTCTTCATAACACAGTCAACATTCAAGTGACGTGTGCGATTATGGCGCCGCAACTGGATGCTGCGCAGCATGCTCTGATTGAGACTCTGCTTAAGCAGAAGTTTGAACCTCAGCTGATAGCCTCAAAAGCCTCGTGCTCTCTATGTACCGTGGAGAAGATTTGTCTTGAGAGACCGGATTCTGAACTGCCTGACCGACAAACAGCCCAGGCTGGGCGGCGCTGTTGCATGACGACTCGTATGCAGAAAGCCCTCTGTGATGTGCTAATCAAACAGCCATATATGTATTGATGCGAGATGGCAGACTTCCTGTTTCGCTACTTCGGAGCAAGGATCTCGGAGCGATCTATCGGTCGGACCCTGCGATTAATCGGATGGACGAGGAAGATAATTTGTTGCATTGCACAACAACGGGACGACGACCTCCGAGATTACTACCTGTATCGGATATCGCAGTACCAGTCCTATCAGCTTGTCTTTGTTGATGAGTCTGGCTGTGACAGGAGGGCGGGATACAGGCGCTGGGGGTGGTCTCCGAAAGGGTCGTCCCCTGTGGAAACGACCAAGTTCGGCCGTGGCAAAAGATGGCACATCCTTCCGGCATACATACAGGATGGGATCGTATTGAGGCGAGTATACCAGGGATCAACAGACAGTGACCTTTTTGAGGGTTTCATTGCTCAGCTGCTACATTATTGTGGCAGGTACCCAGAGCCGAAATCTATCATTATTATAGACAACGCTTCCTGGCACCATTCGGAGAAGGTTGTGTAGATATGCCGAGACGCGGGAGTGGTCTTGGAATTCCTGTCGCCGTACTCGCCCGACTTCAACCCTATCGAAGAGCACTTTGGAGTCCTTAAGAAGTTTATCAAGAAGAAGTAGCACGAGAACGAGGACTTTGTCGCCAGGGAGCTTAAGATGTTTCTGGAGTGGTGTGTCGACGTGGTTGGGGACGATGCCAATATTGCGGAGAGTCACTTTCGTCATGCAGGGATATCTATTTTACAGCCGCCTGAAAAAATATAGACTGAAGCCACAGCTAAGGCAGGAAGACTTCTCCTCTTTTATGAATTGTTGGTCTCCTGCTGGAACTTTCTAATGTTGCTCACAAACTGTAGTGCGATGCCCGGTTTCACGCCGCCCTTTAACATCAAATCAGTAGCGACCTTTGGGTGCTGCAGAATGGAGTTTAGTTTGAGAAACTGATTTAACGCCAATTAATTGGCAGCCTGCAAGGCCTCTCTCTATTCCTTGCTCTCAACTTGTTGCAGATTCCAGGCACAGTACTCCTTGAGTCTTTCCATTCTGTCCCCTTTAACGTCCCCAAGAACCACACCATTGGCCGCCTCGGCTGTATCGCGATCCTTTCCTTTGGCTGAGGCACAAGCTTTATGGCTGCGATAGTCAATCGCGTCCTCTGCCTTCTGCTTGCGGCTGTCATCTAGCATATCTCTAAGGATATTTGGCGGAAGCTTAATATCAATCTGAATGTCCTCCTCTTTCTCTCTCTCCTTCATATTTCCTTTGATGTGATGGAAGATCTCTTCGAGGTGCCTTGGCAGCAGCCTATGGTGGTTTCCTTGTTTGTCGGGCCAGCAGTGTGGTCCCTGCTTGCAGTACTTGCCTCTGCAGCGATGATGCTTGTAGACGCGTGTCTAGAGACCAGCACCGGCGGCTCTCTGAAGCTTTTGTGCCTTGGTAGCGCTCTGCCCCTTCTTCTTTCCCCTAGCCGACGAAGAGTTGCCCGGGGCTTCCTTGTAAACGAACTCTATGCCAAAAGTTATCTTCCTCTTCTTGCTGAATAGGGCCCCGAGGCCTTTCATATGGCTATCCAGTATACGCCAATCTATCTCCAAGCCCTTGAACCGCTTCTTTAGACTGCGCTGATGGCTTCTCTCGATAGATATATCGATGATTGTTTCTTTGCAAGTATACTTGTCTCCCGGCCATTTATCCTCGTCTTTCAACAGGGTTGCAAGGCGTGGCTTGAAGGTGATCTTCTAAAAATTGTCTGGAGCCAGGACTAGGTTAGGGTTAGTATCTAAACAAATTTGCCTGGCTCGGATCTTCTTACGTTGGGAGACCTTCCATTGAAAGTCATAGTAGATGCACTCAGGGTTATCCTTATCATACAGTTTGGTGCTGTCCCAATTATTTAGCCGGAGCAGGGGTAATGCACAATCACTACTTGGCTGATCGGCATGTTTGACAGCTGAGGTGGCTAATCTGGCGTTTAGATCAGATTGTTTCGCGGCTGGGCTGACTCTGGGACTCTCAGACGTTAGAAGCCCTGGGGTGCTGCAATTTAAGGCTACATTAGCGTCTAGCTAGTCGAATTGGAGGTTTTCCATGGTGATACAGTACTGTGCTGTGCGCCTCTCGAGAGGATAAAGTTGACAGGGCTTAGAGCTGAAATAGGATCATTGCCACAATGTCTTGTATTTTGTTGCTAGCTAGGCCACCTAATTTCACAGGTCTTCTATGGGTTTCTTTGGGCTTCTAGGCCCCCTGTCTAGTGACTAAGGCCCTGCGAAACTAAAGCTAGCCTCTACCTGCACCTCGACCTTGAACAAGCTTTGCTAAAAATAGTTCTTAATGTTATAGTTCGCCAAGAAGCATTTTCTAATTGTTGGCTCCAAGTGGAGGCAATGTGATTGGCCTGATGAATTTTACTGGGTCCCTCTTTTCTGTAACGTCAAGGAAGACTTGAGGGTCATCCCAATCATGTATGCTGAAGTCTCTTGTTGTAATAACCTATGAGCCTTATAAACCACGACTTCCGAATGTGAACCCCGAGATAGCCCCACTATTGACTCCTAGTTGAAAGCCCGAGTTATGGTCTCCAAACGTCACCTGCATTAACTGCGTTTGTTCCTCTTCTGCCACCTTCTTTGCTTCATCTTGCGTCGTTATTTTCAGGCCCTCCAGTATCTCCAGCAACATATACAGCATGGCGCGTTCTTCCCTTATCGTGCATCGCATACCGTCTTCGTCTTTATAGGCGTCTTCTATGTTACTGGTATTTCTACGTTTAACGTCTATAGGATCCAGCTGCTTAAATCGGTCATCTAGGGTAGTGAGCTGCTGATCGGTGCTGGTAATAGACTCGGCGATGTCTTTCTCCTTTGCAGCGAGAGCAGTTTTCAACTCCTTAGTAATACGCTGTTCACGAATCGAGCTGTGCCTAGATAGAATATTAGTACAGTACGTACTTGTAATTTAACAAACAAAAAGTATTTACAATGTCGCTGTGCTGACGATTAGGTTGAGAGTTGTCTGATACTTTTGTAGTTGTTCGGATATAGCTTTGATCTGGTTTTGTCGGAAAAAGCCTAAGCTGGCCCGATCCCGCCATGAGATGTCGCCCTCATTAGAATAACGGGTCCACCGTTACAAGTCGGTCCTAAACTCGGTACAAAACTTCGTGCAACAAGTAATGGCATTACTTAATTGCTCAACCATAGTTACGCCAAGTGCGGTCCATTGCGGCTCACTGACTGTTTCTAGTGACTTCAGCGTTGCTTCAATAAAGCAAATGTCTTAACCAAGAGTCTCCACAGTAGACGGCGCCTCCGAGATCTTTTGGAGGTCGTCTAGGAGAAGTCTTGTTGCATAAAGCGCCGGGGCAACGATACCGACCACCCCTATTGCAATGCTAAAAGGATCGGCCATACTCAATCTAGAACGTGCCTAGATTGATTTGCGACTAATCGCATCAAGAGACTCAAACACTAGAGGCCTGGTAGTTCTGTCGAATAGGCAGATAGGGTTGTGTGATCTTTAGGTTCTACCGCTTGATAGGCGCTGTAAGCGACGCCGCTATCACCCGGCTTACGTCACGTACTCGCGTTTCTCAGCAGGCCATCAAGACAGTTTGGGTCGTATCAATACATCTGTTCTGTGTATAAGGCTCCTACTGTTAATCCAAGTAATCCACCCCATTCTATCCATCTCTATATGCTCGATTGCAAATCCTCCATCCCCATGGCTAAGTAGACCACAATTGCTTTTAAAGCCCAGAACTATAGGTTCTAGGTGGGGCAAAACTACAGAATAATTAAGACCAAGTTCCACTCTCCGCCAGGTAAAACAAACCATAATCACGTCCTACACACGCTAACTAACCTTACTAGAACCACTAGAAGCCCCGCCGAAACCATTGTGCACAATTTCTTTCGCCCGCGACCCTAATTTTATTAACTACGAGACTCTTTTAGACCAGATATAACATGCCTACTTGAGACCAGCTTCCCGCGCTATGCTTATAGGCCTAGGCGGGGTAGGCAAGTTGCAACTCGCCATTAAATACTGCTATCGGACGAGCAAGGCAGCGATATAAAAAAATACCCATCTATGGGTATTCTGGATCTATGTAGAGATGCAAGCGCGCATTAAAGAGGATTTCAAAAAAGTTGCCAAGGCCGTTAAGCTACCGGGAAGAAAGGATCCAAAGGCAAATATCCTACAGCTAATAGAACAGTGGCTTTGTAATATGGGAAACAGGCCGTAGCTTCTCGTTCTAGACAATACAGATAATGTCGGCATACTTTTCGATACCGACCATGATGCTACCGACACTAGGAACATTATAGCGAATGTAGATAGAGAAAGAGCTCTTTAGAGATATTTGCCGCAAAGCCCGCATAATTTAATTTTAATAACAATAAGAAACAAAAAGGTTGCTAGAAGGCTGACAGGCAACTATAAGAATATAGTAGAGGTTTCACTTATAGACACAAACCACGTACTTACATTACTCGCGAGAAAGGTCGGCAGTTAGCCCAATATAAACCATGGCGCAGAGCTGGTAGAAGCCCTTAAAAACATGCCTCTAGCTATTAGTCAAGCGGGGGCGTACATCTAGCAACAGGCGCCGTAAACTTCTATCAGCAAGTATTTAGAAGAGTTCCAAAGGAGTAAATAACAAAAGTTTAGTCTTTTAAACCGGGACAAGGGTGACTTATAACAAGATAGCAATATATTTAATTCGGTAATTATAACTTGGCAGATCTTATTTAAATCTATCTGTTTCGAGCAGCCATCAGTAACTAATCTACTCTCGCTAATAAGTTTTTTTAACTGCCAGGGAATCCCGAATTGGCTTATATAATTACCTTACAATGTTATAGATTAAGACAGTATTACAAACAAGTCTGAAGACGATATAAGTAAAGATAGTAAGAGTAAAGATAATGACAATAGTAACGCTTCTAGCGCTAGTAATGCTTCTAAGGACCCAGCTATACAGACCTTTAAGGATAATCTAGCAATTCTTTAAAACTACTGCCTTATATCCTTAAATAAAACAAGAGACATCTTTAAAATACACAACCTTATATAACTAGCTATAAGGAAATAGTTGAGCGTTAATAATAGAACAGAGAATTTTAAGGAACAATTTGTAAATTAGATGGTACGTAAATTTCCGACAGGAGATTATAGTAATTGGGCCATATGTAAAATACTGTTTGTATATATAAAAAAAGTGATTAATTATTGTCTAATAGATGGAAGGCCGCTAGAGGAGTGGGTACAGGTCCTATATAATGGCAGCTAGTATATATAGGGGCAAGGTAGATATAGCTTAGCAGAGGCAATAGCCAAGAAGTCGCGGAATGCTAGGATAGAAATACTAGAAGATAACGATAAACTTACCTGGAATAGTATAATAATAGTTAGTTAAGCATTTTGCAATTAAGGAAAATACAAGAAAGCTAAAAAGCTATTTGTGGAAGTAATGGAGAGTTGCAAGTAGAAACTCGGGCCTGCTCATTCCTCCATACTTACCAGCATGGGCAACCTGGTATTAATATTTCGGAACCAAGGCAGATAGGAAGAGGCTGAGAAGCTGGAGGTAAAAGTAATGGAGACTAGAAAGGAGAAACTCGGGCCTACCCATCCCTATATACTTACCAGTATAGGCAACCTGGCATTAACATACCGGAACTAAGGCAGATAGAAAGAGGCTGAGAAGCTATTTGTAGAAGTAATAGAGAGTTGCAAGTAGAAACTCGGGCCTACCCATCCCTCTATACTCACCAGTATGGGCAACTTGGCGTTAATATACTATAACTAAAGCAGATAGGAAGAGGCTAAAAAGCTAGAGGTAGAAGTAATGGAGACTTGCAAGTAGAAACTCGGGCCTACCTATCTTGATATGCTTACCAGTATGGCCAACCTTGTATTAATATACCGAAACTAAGGCTGATGGGAAGAGGCAGAAAAGCTAGAAGTAGAAGTGATGGAGACAAGCAAGCAGAAACTAGGGCCTTCCTATCCTAACACGCTTACCAGCATAGCCAACCTAGCTTTCACCTGGTACTCTCAAGGATGTATCACTGATGCTATTAACCTAATGGACTTATGCGTCTAAGCCTGCCGTAAAGTACTAGGAGAGGAGCATCTAGATACCTGTTTGTCTATTGAAACTTTGGATATTTGGTGTGCTGATTAGATAATTCTACCTCTTACTGAGTTGAATTTATCCGACAATATTTAATGATGTTTAGAAACAGTAGCATTGACTTCCCTGTTATTATAATAAATTGACTTTCTCTACAGTAAGTAAGACTTTTAACCTATCCCGGTTGACAAAGCCGCTTAGCGATTACTACCTTTACGGCAAATAATGCAATGGGGTGATTAATTTGGTCAATAGCTGCCCATATAAGCATCTGTGTCTTCTCTCGCCTTATTTACTCGAGGCACCTGGCGGACCAGCTGGCTTACTTGAAATTCGTCGTTAGTGCTGCCGTGTTGCTTTACTGCGTTTATCATTACTGCGTGAGCAGAAGGGTGTCATCAGGGCATACTGCAAAGCATTCAGTTGCGGCGCTATGTTCACAGATCTTACTGTACAGTACTGTTAGCTGGGATGTAAAGTTTAAGAACGATGGGCGGGGAGGGACAGCTAATGGGAAAGCAAAGATGGGCGCCAAGGAGATTTTCAGCAGGCTGGGTCCCTGACGCATTTGCAGCAAGCTATTTCTGGCCTGTTAGTGATTTCTCCCTGAGTACTCCGTCGCTACAGATGTGATCTGCCAAGCCACCTAAGCCGTAGACCCACACCACCACTACTAAAAACGTTAACTAACAAATTTTGCGAAACCCATTTCGCCTTCGACTGTATCTTTAGAATAAAATGTTCAAAGTCAAAATCGTGTGATTTCGTTCGTCATTCTACGTAGTTTTGAGTAAAGTTATCCGAGGAAATACTATACAGTACAGTACATACCCTAAAAGATAGAACAGGAGTTACGAGGTAGACCTCGCAATTGTTGGAATATTCTAGACTAAGTGTATTATTAATGTATTAATAATAGGGAATATCTTTATCCCTATAACTCAAGTATATATAGGGGGCCTCTGGCCCACTTACACGAAGCTAGAATAGTCTGAATAATAAAGCACTATTGCAAACAATTCAACAGCAATAACCTAGACTACCTATTTGATCGTGGGATGTGGAATATTAGTACGCAACTCCCTGGAGTCTGCCTTCTCTTGACCCTTCAATCGCCGTAGGCCGCCCAAACTTTGAGACACTAGCGCCAGTACTGTACCGAAATTGATCCCATTCAACGACGTGGCTCTGTGAATACAGTATCTAAAAGTTCAAGCGCAGAATTAGACTTATAGCACTAGAGTACAAGCAAAGCAAGACATACTAGGAAGACTATGCTTAGTCAGGAAACCGCGCGACCTGACCGAGACTCGTTCAATTTGAACGAGTCCCAATTCAATTTCTACGCATGCCAGCAATGGTATTACGTAGGCTCAGCCTCATCTGGAGGTTCTCAAGGCACCCCTCGCGCTTTTGGTCAAGGCGCATGTGAGGCGTGGGTGCCGTGATATGCGATTTACGAGCTAGTCGTACGGTCACGTCATTTTCACCATGACGCGAAGAGATGGGGCTGTTTATCCCAACAGTATGGTGCGCTACATTTGGCAACGAGTTAAGCGCATGATCGGTTCACCATCTGCAGCTTGTGCGGGAAAGGACTTTCCTGTATTGCCGTACTCATCATAGCTCTCACCGCCTTTGCTGCCGCAGTTTAGCAATGCCTGCTTTAGGACTATATGGGGCTTCTACGCCTACGTAGATACAGTACCATCTCGACTAATCTGCCCGAGGATAATGGTCCCTTCATGAACAATGACTGAGTAGAATCCAAGCACGTTCAACAATATCTCTGTAGTTATGTATTCCCGAATTGTTCAGCAGTCGCCGATCAGAATCAAGAGGAACAGCAATACAAGTACCGATACTGTCATGCTATATATATATATATACCCTCATCTAATCAATAGAGCCCCCTCCACTCATTCACGCACAATTAGAAACCTTGTTGTCTTCACTGCAAGTCCCATAGCGTCAAAATACTTACAGTCTTGTTTCACACCTGCGATACTGAAGAATTCGCAAGGCATATTCACGTTCCTGCTCCAAACATCCCAGGGCGTAGCCCGTCAAAAGTGTGGGCGCCAGATTTCTCATCCCCTTGTGTTGTCATGCAGCGCATAAAGATCGACGGTGCCAAAAACATTGGAATCGAGGCAATTTATAATCGATGGCGTCTACAACGGCGACAGGCTATAATGTGACACTGCCGACATACATAGGTGAAATTTGGTATGAGGTCGTAATATTCCTCACACTGTCGTGACTCCGCTCGGTTATTCCAGTGATGGTGGTCGCATTCATGGTTGTCGTTCAGGTCTTGCATAATGGCTTGAACTTGTCGCTGCCTTTGGGCTTGCTGTTCCTCGCTTTGGCGATTCGACTCCTCTTGAACAGCTTGCTGAGCAGCTTCCTGTTCAGCGTGACTGGGGGCGTTCGCTTGATGCGTCGTGTCCATGATCTGCTCTGGCACCGCCTCTTCGGGAGCTTCTTCGACCTGATCGCGAGAATCAATTTGACTTGCACGCTCTAAGAGACGGTGCTCGTCCTATGTTCACAGCGACAGGTTTTCCACTGGGTACCTCGGTTGCAGCAGAATTAATAGCCGCAGCGGCATCTTTAATGGTCAGTAAAACTTGACGATAACAACATGGATTCTAACTTACGTCATGTGATTACAACCCGTGTTCACATTGACCAGTCCCCAGCAATTCTGACAGACTGCCACCCTTGATATCTGGCCACCTGAATGACTTGTTGAAGTTCTTCGTCAATATGGGCAATCGCCGTTGTGTATGGCCTCTTTGCAGGTGATGCAGGTCAGACTCCTGTACTTATCACAGGGAGCTGTTGTTTGTGTGTATTTGGCTGTTGGGATGAAGGTTGTTCGGTCCCGATTGTGACAATATGTTCGATTAGGCGTAGAAAACGCGAGCGCTTTCTCGCGGAACTTTTGAGTCAAGTCGGCGTTAAGGAAAAGTCGATTCTTGTCTAGTCGTGCGGGCTGCCTGCAGCAGCGTGGTGGAGAGAGAGACTCATCAATCATGAAATTTGCGAAGAGGCGCGCTAGCGTTCGCACTATTCATGTCGACATGGTGCCTGTGCCAGCTCAGCAAAGTGCCTCCGGTCTACACAGGCTTAGCATCGCCGCTTTCGGCGGGGTTCATTTGTCCGTCGTGACGCAGCCCACGTAGAGGTTTCCGGCTGGCCGTCCTCATCTCCGCTTTGCGAGTCCAAGTGAACAGTGATGAAACGCTTGCGCAGATGATCCGAGTAGGAGAACTGACGACAGAGATGGTGGAATCTGGGATGAGACTGCCCAAGAGTCTCCGGCTTGAGTCACAGCTAAAGCACCTCAGAACATTGCCCTATACAGCGAGCGTCACCCCTTTGATCTCTTGTATCCGAGCCTCGGAAGTGCGACTGGCATTGAACTCCAACGCCGGCCTTGCGGCCTGGACTACCCTCGGTACGACTGGGTCTTCCGCGTCGCAATATGCAATAAGCGCGTGGATGGCCTCGGTTCTTCGCTGCAGTCCTTCACACGCTGGAAGTGTAGTGATTCTAAATGGAGGCTGATCCGTGATGCTGTCAAATCAACCTGGTGACGAATGCTGGTACCAGGTCGGCATGCCTTTGTGGTCAGAAATCCACTCAAACTACCTTATGATGGGACAGATATGTTAAATGCCCTTTGTATTTCCTTCACCCGGATGTCGATGACGGACAATAACGGGCACATCTTTATCGAAACTGTGTAGACCAAAAGGCAGGACTTGGTGATGTGAAACAACGCTAGCCGCGGCAACAGGATCAAGGAGCTGGATGTCTATCCTCCTCATCACCGTCGCCACTGAGCACAACATCATGTTCTTCGCCAAGGTCTCGCCAGGGCACCTCGATGACCCGCCTCCGAAGGGAAACCAGTGTCCCTGGATACCACTGGTAACAAGCTGTGCCTTGCGGTCGTTCTCCGCTGTCCGCGGTTCATTCGGTAGCGCAGGGACACCTGGCCGACGAAGGGGCCCACTCTGGGGCTCGTCGGGGTACCTCAGGAACCGCTCTGCCCAGAAGCTGTCAACTGGGTATGCAGGCCTCATCGCCGAGAGCAGTGGACCAGTGTTCCAAAATGACTCGTCGAGACCACCATCCCAGTTGGCGAACACAACTAGCTCGTCCCGCCCGATCTGCCGGCCTCCTGCAAGATTGAAATCGGAACCAGGGCACCTCCTACCCACGGTTCCTGCAACACGAAGTCTCAGAGTCTCATGGTAGACGGAGTTCAACAGGGGCGCTCTCATGAGTTTGTCAGTATCAGGCTCCCCGGACCTTGAGCACGCGGCGGCTATCTCGGATTCAACCCGACCTGCAAGATTTTGATCGAGGAAGATGTTCAAAATCATCCAGATAGTAGCTGGGATGCTGTTTGCTATAGTTCTAACTGAAGTCAGCTCTTACCCAGGAGTGAAATTTGAATTCGGCACATACACGAAGAGATATCCCAGCATCACGCTAGCGATACCATCGTCAGAGAAGCCCATGTTTTCATGGCGTTCAACCATTCTCCTGATGCAGCGAGACCCCCAAATTGGTTCGTATTCAAGAACCTCAAGCGATCTCCAATCAGTCAGCGACTTACAAATCGCCCTCCAGGTCTTGAAGTTTTCGATCATTTTGGCCCGCGCTTTATGCCGTGATGGGACGAGCCAGGCGGGTAGGCCTATTGAGAGAGCCGGAAATGCCTGATAGAATGCAAAAAAGTCATCACAGAATGTGGGACAGACTTTGAAAATATAATCGCCATACAGAGCTCTGACTTCGGCGTGGAAGATTATAGGAAACAGCAAGTCGTAGAGGTCTGGGGACAAATACTTTGTGGGGCCTACTCGGTGACTCGTCTCAGAGCAAAGATTCTCTACGAACCTCTGACTTGTAGACCGTAGGTGAGATCCCTGAAAGTACGTTGCAAAGTCCATGCGTTGATGGTTGATGATTCGCCGGGAAGGGTCGGGATGGGATGTGCTGAGCGTTGTTGACGTCTCAAATTTCGAGATGTTGTCGTGTGCAAATACCGAGAGATCTCTCTCGGGCATCCCGAAGAAACTTGTCAGGGCATCCCTCAGGCTAGGAGATGGGACCAGGTCTCGGCTCCTCCAAAGTCCTCGAACCTGCTCTCCCGGCTTCACCAGATAAATACCGCGACAGGCAAGTATTATAGAGACACAAAATCGGTACAGACGTAGGCTGAACCGTTCAATTAGTCTATTTCTCAAGGTCTGAAGCTTATGTCAACGTACCGCAACTGACGAAGGAACACATCAAGATTCAACAAGTGGATCAAGGTGGGTTGCGTCCGAGGAAGTGGGGAGTGAGGCATAGCATGATTGTTAGGCTGCCATATAAGGGTGTAAATGTAGGCCAGGAGTATGAAAAAGCAGGAAAAGAAGAGCGCATAGGCGGCATTTTCCATCCAAAGTGTCAGAATGGCCTGCGCAAAGTCCTTAAAATTGGAGAAAGTCATAGTGCTCAAGGATGGCGATGTAGTAGGAAATTTGAGCAGACGTCTGCCACAGTGATATCTTCTGCTGCGACTGACTTGGGCGTCGGTTATATATGCTTGTTCTGAGGATTTGTCAAGGGTACTTCACAGGTGCATCCTGCTTTACCTACATCAGGAGGCGGTCGTGGTTTACCGGCGAGCGAGGAGAAAAACGAAAAGAAAAGAAACCAGACGCCTCTTTGTAAGAACTCAATACACGAAGATGACAAATGATGGTCCCAGAATCAACTCGGAAATTTGTGGTGGTAACAACGTTGGCCGGTCGAAACGCAAGGCGGCTTGGCGAGCAACACCTGGCTAGTCCCTAAAGCCAAGAGCCGCAGCTTCAAGATATCCGCGCATCCTATAGCCGACACTCGATACCTTGGTCTGTTCTCGTTCCGCGATCTTCCTGAGTCATTTGAAATCGTTTTATGCATGTTAATCATACAGTAACGCGCAATGTGTCGCACAGAAAGAATGATGGAATTTACATTGAATGAAGCAAAAGATAATGCAAGCGTCACTGCGAACATCAGGCTAGGCGCCAGACTGAAAAGTAGAGCTTTGGAGCTTCAGTTGGTGTCAAGCAGACATCTTCTGATGTCTGGCTTGGGGGCGCCGCACAGCCCAGTTCATGGTCTTGGGAGTCGCCAGGCGTTTTATCGCCTACACCTACTTCTTTAGTAAGGTCAAGCATAGCCTTGGGCTGTGGAGTTGCTTGAAGCCGTAAGTGGTAATGCTGGCAGTTCAGATAAAGCGAGGGTTGGCATGAGAAGAAAGAGGTTCGTGGTGTCCATTAAAAATCTTTTGTACGTGTTCGTTCTCTCCAACATACACTACTCCCCAGCGACGCATATCCGATATCAGTGGATGACAGTGGTTGTCGGTGACCTGTAATAAGATTGGCCGGAGCAAAGCTTTTATTCAAGTCTCCATCCTGGGAATCACTTCTGCCATTAGGGAATACTCCAGCCGCCGGCTATTTTACAGCACTGTACTATTCTGTGGTGATCGTTCTCTGAAAGAAGAGCATGGGGCAAGACTCTACGCTAGGGGGTGATCAGCGTCGTGGCCGAGGTGTGCAGAGCCTGATGCCAGTCTCATAAGCTCTCTCTCAATCCGAATGGGGATGCTGAGACCCGTGGTAACGTTCTGAATCGCCTGGCCGTTGTTATCAGGAAGTCCGATGATCACGTTTTGGGAAGCACTTACAGTTATCTGGTTGCGGATCTTCTGTAATCCCTCCTTACCACCAAGCTCGTCCGCCCCGCTGCTCTTTACTTTCTTAACGACAAGATCAATAACAATTGAGATACTCCTTGCATAGTTTTCTACATCTTCGTCTGTGACGCGCGCGTATTTCAACTGCTCACCCACAACATCCAGCCATAGGCTAATACCCGTCCACTGTAGGATATGACCGCCCAGGGCAAGTGTCTGAGTGCCTTCAACTCGGAAGAGAAAGTGGATCGTGCCTGAGGCAAAGAAGACTGTCCAGCCTGGGCGCAGGACAAAATATCTCCAACGGCTGCCACTGTGGATCGCATCGGGTTTAAGTGTCCAATCACGATATTCCTCGCGCGTCGGACGTGACATCCATCCGATGCCGATGCAGCCCTCTTGGGCCGTGATCCAGGTCGAGAGTCCGTGGCTGTCTATGCGAGGTACCGTATTGTGCCCACCCTCGGAGAGGAGAACCCATTCCGAACTCTCATGCCATTCATGCCGGTGCCGGATTGGTTCTGTCGGCCCCTCTGCCTCAGCTACGGCCTGTACCGCGTCACGCATTCGCGACAGCAACTGACAATTCTCGCCATCCAGAAAAGACGGCAGGATCGAGGGCGGAAGCGGGCTCCGGACGTCGAGGAGGCTCCAAGGATCAGCGGTAGGCTGAGCGCCGAGGAAGCGCTCTCCCAGCTCTCGCAGGGCTTTGTATTGAAACGGAGGTCCGCACGTGCCAAGAGATGGTATCTGGACAGGCACCAGCCGGTCGAAATCTACTATTCGGTGGAACAGCTGCCTAATGGGACGACCTTCGCGCCAGCGAAATCGCTGCTGTCCTTGCGTGAAGACGGGAACCCCAGGAGGGTGGACTTCGACCCCTACCGCTGCCTCATCTCCGGACCAGAGATGCGCCTCAGAGGCGCTCGACTCACTTATCACCGGAGGTGTGCTCACAAGCAATGTATTGTAAACGAGGTCATCCCCCATCCCCCCGTGAGAGCCCGGGACTGCTTGTCTCAGCTTTGTCTCGAGCTGACGGAGGGTTTGCTTCCGAAAGGCTTCGTCACCAACCCGGTCGTGTATCGGTCGGCTTTGCTGAGCTAAAGTGATCGCTGCAGGACCTTGGCTATAAGCTTGCGCATCGAGCCGGACTCTCCTGTACGCGGGATGTCCATCGGCGTCAGTCAGTGAGGCCCGGCGCCGTCGGAGACCAGTGGCTGCAGGTGGAATATCTCGACTATCCTGTTCTGAGGTGACGAGTGCCTCCGCGAACCTCCTCAGATGATTCACACATAATTCTCGCGGGATGGCACCACCGCTGTACCGAACGTGGCTGGACAGAACGCTCATTGTAGAAGTGCGATCCGAGGATCCAAGGTCGAGCATCCGTAAGAGCTCAGGTGAAATAGTAGCTGGACAGCACCGCCCCGCGTTTGCTGTTCCGAGTGGCATTGGGGTCTCTTCTGTATGGTTTCCGCTAGCTTTTGACGTTGAATTGAAGATACGGCCTTTTCTTCGGCGAAGTGCTCGCACTTTGGGATGGCTCGGCTCACCAACGACAGCGACCCTATGAGCTTTGGCGTCGTGAGCATCATCCGCGGCTTGAGCATCAGCCTCCTCCCCGGGGACCGCAGGGTCTGAGCAAGGTGAGGACCCAGTGCCAGTAGTATCGGAGCCCCTTGAATCCGGACTCCCCCTCCTGGCAGCGGATCCCGAATAGTGGCCAGGAGTGGAGTCAAAGATGGTGAGGTTACTTGATGATGCCTCGCTGGCTATTTCAGACGCCGGTGAGATCATTCTCGTATCCTGGTCCACAGATCGAGGGCTGCCGTCGACAGGCTCGGGATACAGCGGCGCAACTGTCTTGGGATCAACCTCGGGCGCGTCGGTCCCGTGCTGTGAAAGTGGTAGTGCATGCTGGCTGCGGACTAGGAGGCCAAATTTGTCGAAGCCGAACCCGTCGGGCAACTCCCCAGGAGCCAGGACCTCGGGGACGAGCTCGATCTGATCAGGGTCTTTGTCTTTGATGTACGGGTGCTCGCCTGACCAGGCTCGTAGACTATGTAATTCGTTCTCATCGAGCGGATCTGGCGAGTTCCTTATGTGGCGTCTCCTGTGCTTGCGCTCCATGGTAGCTCTTCGCCACAAGAGCCTGTTTGCCTTGGTAACAAATTCCTGCCACGTCATCTTCTTCGCGACGGCGCCAAGTTTCTTGCAGAAGGACCAGCCTCTGTCGTGCCAGCGGTAATGTTGGATTTTATCACGACCCCAGACAAGGCTTGCCGTTCTCAGGTGTGGCAAACACTTCTCAATGATATCAGATCCGCTGGCTGCGACGCCAATAAATCGGTGCCATTCTTCGTCGTCCTCGGCCTTGTCCTGTGTCTGCCTTCTTTTCTTATATTTTTGATATTTTGGGCAGATAGCAAGCATTACCTGCTCGGTAACGGCAATGAACATGTCCAATGCATTATGCTGTTCCAGCAGTTGGCTGCGCATTTGCTGGCACAGGGAGAATTTCTCGGCATCGGTCTCGCAGCGGCGAACACTTTCATTGAACTCCTTGAGGGACGCGGCCTGCGAGTCTGTTAGGAGGACCTCAAATTGGCTGATCTTTTCTTCCTCCATTGAGGCTGTATCGCTTGCGATCGGCGGGACGAGGACAGGTTGAGTTAGCGCCGTACTCTCGGCGGGGTATGAGCTTGTCTTTGTTCGCTCGAGAATCGATTCTCTGCTCTGCTGTGCTGCTTCATGCGGCCGTAAGACGCTGCTCGCGATGATCCTTTGAATGATTTGATTAGGAGAGAAGCCGTGGTGACCAGGCTAGGGCGTTGAGGGTCCGCTCTTGTGCGAAAGGTGGAATGGTACCATTTATACAATGCCATCCTGTGATCTTGCGCTTGCGTGCCCCGGACGAGACTGGTTCAAATCGAACGAGTCTGAGCTGGTGGTACCATTGGCCGACGTAGCAGTTTCTCCGTAAGCTAGGCCCCTTTGGGATCATGGGCCGCCGCAGTTGCGCACCTGTGCCAGCCTATACCTCACGCCTTTAAGGTTCGGGAAGCAGGCCGCAGCTCCGTATCGGACGAGCAAACCACGGCCCGCAAATAGAAATTCACCGATCCTGACAGCAATTCCAGGACGAAGGAGCTTGTACACCATGCACTAGTGGTTTTGATCCATCCTGTAGGGTCTTGCACAAGGTAAGATCCATTCCGGGCCAATCAGCTACCGCCTAGCTGCCACACCAGCAGAGGTCTTCCGTAATCACCCCCTGCGCAGGTTGTATCTTCCGTCAAGGTATCCCAGTACGACCAATCAAGCCTGTCAGATCAAATTCGCATATATGTGTTGTTTGAGTAAAGCGCATCGTTCCTCAGTTGCAAATGCAGCTGTAGACTATGAGCAGGGATAAAAATGTGTGCTCGGCAGTTTTAGCAACGCAGCATAGTACTGACAGGTGTGGGACCAGCCCGTGTGATTGAAGCTACCGAGAACTCAGACTCTCGTGCTGAGGTAGTTGATCT
This sequence comes from Diaporthe sp. PMI_573, assembly GCA_021399435.1. Lineage (NCBI taxonomy): Eukaryota > Fungi > Ascomycota > Sordariomycetes > Diaporthales > Diaporthaceae > Diaporthe > Diaporthe sp. PMI_573. The sequence continues at coordinate 156,694 of JAJTUP010000102.1, forward strand.
CCATACAATACAGTACACAAAGTCCTTCTAACAGAAAAACAATAAGAAAACTTCCCTGTCATCAACGACTCAGTACAGCATGAGCAGCACAAATTAACAATTTGTTGGTGCTTAAGGTTGCAGAACCCAGGAACATCTGGTATCAACCTCCGAACTCATCTTTTAAGCATTCGTCCCCCTTCGGCATGAGCATCGCATTGATAGGCCGTCCTTTTCTTTGGTATGATAGATGCGACATTTCCCCCAAGGCCACGAGGACGGAGACCCCTGCGCCGCATCTGCACCAACGAGCATTCCGGCCGGCGGTCCACAGCTCTTGCGACATAATCGGATCCGACGTTACCTTCAACATCCACGTCACCTAGAACGAAAAAGGTGTCGGACCCGCTTTGCCCCTTTTCGGTGAGATCTGTGTTGTCTCCCGCGCCGTCAGGGGCATTTTCGGATTCATCCGATCCGGAATCAAAAGGCATCTCGTTATCGCTCGAATCCACTGCTAGGATTGTGTCAAGGTCATCGGGGTGTTCCGTCCCTGTTCCTGTCACCGTGGCACCTAGGGGCTCGCCCTTACCAGGCAGCCCTGGCAGATGAGACATGACCGACAACAACTCGGAGCTCACCAGAGAGGGATCTGCAGAGCCGATATTGAGCCTGCGGGTAAGTGTAACCAGGGACAAGAATGAGGCATCCAGCATTTCCCGGCTCGCCGGTAATATACCTTCAAGGTCGTAACGGCGTTTCTGTCCCAGCAGTTCGTCCCACATCGCCAGCCACAGTAAAAGCGTGTTCTTCACGTCAAGGAAATAGTCCATTCCCAGTTCAAACTTTCTTCGCAGCTTCATCCTGACCTCGCGATCATCGTCCAACATGTTGTTCTGTATAAGTTCCCTCTCGTGCTGATGGAGTAGCCCAATCCCTACCTGACCCCGGGTTTCTGCGGCGTGCAGCCACTTCAGCTCGTGACCGAACCTGGAGACGTGCTGATCATTTCCGTTCGTCTGGATGGACATTTTTGTTTCGGGGATACTGGATAGCTAGCGCTAGATTGGAGGAACTAGAGTCGGGTACTATCTTGGTAATTGAAGGAGAGGTGTGTGTGAAGGCTATCATCATTATATACGGGAAGGCTGCAGAGGAGCGCAGGACTGGCGGGTTTACAGAGCGAAACCTAAGACTGCTCTCAATTCCGACCCAAAACGACCCAAAAACCGGTATTTTGGCCGTGCAGCACCTCATTCTCGGATGGCAAGCCATAGGTCTCACGATGTGGTCGGTGGTGGGACACCCCATTCATGGCTACATTCCAAACAGGAGTGGCTGGAATTTTGGCGTGACCGGGACATTCCCCTACCGGGCTCCCTCGCAGCCATGGAACCAGGATTTCATACTTCCGATCCTCAACGCAGCAGTAGAAACATTGACGCATAATTGCGATAAGATCTCTCGCCTAGCAAAGGAGAGAGAGTCATATTTGAATGGCCACAACGAAGTGAGATGGCGATCGACTCTAATCGGTGTGACCATGGCACTTCATCAACTTTGTTTAACAGTAGACGCCATATGTGAACTTTCTCTCATGTCTATTTCGACATCCATTTGGTTTTGAAAGGTATTAAACCACAGCAAGGAGCTGGAGAGGAATAATGATATTCGCATCATGGGTCGAGTTCCCATACGTGTGTGAGGCAGGAGCTCTTTACTGCTAGTTGTAGTGTTGGGTGTATTCCTATACGTCTCTCAAATGAGATCTTTTCGAAACGTGGTCTCCTACGCAAAATTTTGATGCGAACCCGTAAGTGCTCCATAGTTGCACTATAGATCGCATGTTGGCCGCAAATCAGGATTTTAAATTCCAACTTGATCCCCCAAGTAACTCATGAATCCCCAAGTAAGTCGTTTCTGAAGGCCTGATACATGTGGTGAAATTCACGAGCTTAATCACTTCGTATGCTATACTATGTGATAGGGGTCAAGTCGGGAACTGCGATTAGCCGGGGTACTCTTTCCTGGAGGTTCTGCCTCACGTCGGAATCTAGAAACTTATTTGTAAGATATCATATCCCTGCGTCATACAAAGTGCATTAAGAGAAAAACCGGGCTGTGGTAGTGACTACTCACGCCAAACTGGAAAGTAAGAGATGGACTTCAAACTAAACACGCTCTTGGATTACATATAAAGCCCAGAACCGTAGCTTTCACTTCCTTTTCTTCCATCCTAATGTCGAGTCCCGTCAATGAAAAATGGCCCCCATTTGTTGCAGGGTCTTGAACATCTGCGGCCAGCCCGTCCCGAACATGACCGTCCGTCTAACAACATACTTTGATTCGATCACGTACTGTTTCGAAAATCATACGTCTCTTGAAGGCTGCATAGCTTGTTGGTTTCCTTTGGGCGCTCAGAATGCCGTCGCAGAGGAGATCGATGCCGTCCGATATCCCCGATTCTCCCTCACATTCTTCCCGCGACTAGGAACACCGACGGTGTGGCCCCACATGACATCAGAGTTCTTTATCGAACGACACATCCCGGGCTACATCCAACTTCGGCTGGCCTCCACAAGCTATAGTATCGAGGTAGTGCCGACGCACCTGGTCCAACCTTTGCGGATCGATGGCCGCTATGCTTACCCTGGAGGCCCATCGCAAGCTTTTTTCGTCCCTCTTGGCTCACAAACCCGGCGAACGTCCCCGGTACAGATCGGGCAGCCTTCGATGAGACCGTCCACAGCCGTTCCCAGGCCTGATCACGGAGGCCGTATTTCAGGTGCTGTCCCAGGTATTTCCGACTCATGTCTCCACCAAACAAAGCAGAATCCTGACACCGCCCAGGCTCTGGTACAGTGCATCAGGGTCCTTTTTTAAACGATCAGATCAAAGAGGACAATAAATAGGATAATAAAAGTCTACATAGAAGTGTTAGGTCCCCGTGCTTGGAAAAATAGGTGTTGAACAGCTAAAGATGGGGCTGGAATAGGTACCCCTGAGGTTGCTCCAACTTCATTTCTCGGGCTGCTTGGTCTTGTCCTTACTGCTACGCTTAATCATTCATTTGACTTTCTAGAAATATCCTCCCAGCATAATACAGATATTTTGGAGGCCTACTCCTTCATGATCGTTAAGACTACCTTTTTTCCATAGCATCAAAAAGTCAGTCTTTGATCAGATCCTTTGGATACGCGGGAAGACTTTGTTTGCATTGCTAATAATTGCTGACAACTTGAGATAAATGTCGACTTCAGAGTGCTCGGTAACAAGACAAGACCTATTACACGTTGACTTTTGGTAGCAACGGAATTGACGTGTTAGTTCCACGGAAGAATTTCATGTTGATTACAAACAATTCGCCTGAGTTGATTCGCCCCAGACTCGCCAGATAGGCTTACTTTCTTTGAATTCCAGCACTCGTCTCCAGTTCCTACTCTGACCATGCCGCTACAGTCGCCTCCCTCGACCGGCAACAAGATAAATCTAACAGCTAAAAGTGTAGAATAAGCCACGAATAAAGCACCGAAACAACAAAAGAAAAGAAATCAGCAAACAGAGCCATTGTGACGACCTGAAAAAGATTTACTTTCGATACAGACCACTAAAAATCAAGCATCCAAGCCTCAAGGCTCACAACACTCCGCAGGTACAAATACACATCATTACAACTCACCGCACCTTGTTGCAAAGTCAGAGTTTGCAGCAGCGGATTCGCCATTCGGCCCGGCATTACCACCGAGCAGGCGGTACAGGGTTTTGGCAAACACATCCATATTCCTGCGTAACTTTTCCAGCATACCTTTCAAAACTTCCGTACTAGACTCCAACCTTAACAAGAACTCATGAACCTGGCTCGTGGAGTTCATCGTCTCTCTCAGGTCAGTCTGAATCGCTGCAATACTGGCCTCAATCCTGTCCTGCCTTGAGCAGATCATAATTTGCAGGCTGCCAAAGTCAGTATTGGGGTGCATGAGGATTTCGCTCACTAACCTCCTTATATCATCATTAGCTCTGCTCTCGGGCTTTGGCTCAGAAACTTGTGGTTCCAGCATGTCTGGCGCAAAAGTTGGTGCACTGAGGCTGTTACCCTGTCCCCGCATATCATGCATGAAAGACGCCCAGAAAGCAGGGTCTAGGTCGCCTTCGCACAGAGGATATGTTTCCATGGCACCTGGTTTCCTGGTGCTGTAGCCGGGAACCGGTTGACTGGATCCCGCTGGCACCGTGTCTTGCGGCGTGGTGCAGTGTCGTGGGTGGGAGAGGGTGTCCACGATTCCGTGTTTGCAGATTTCAGCTTTTCGGTTCCACTTAGGCCAATCGGCGATACGATCTGCGTGGGGCGTGGTACAGAGTAGCGGCTGGAGGAGGGTATCCGTGGGTTTACGGGCTTCCGATTTCCCCCGTTCATAGCTGGTGTGGGAATGTCGCTGGTATTTAATACGCACCAAGATAAATACCATCGAAGACCGCTCTCTAGCCGTGCCGGGTTGTGCAAGCCTATCTCACATCCATCGCGCCGTTCGGATCTTAAAAAAGAATATTGTGGCAAAGAACTCTGCTGCGCCATGAAGACCGCATTCACCCTGGGGGCCTTGCTGGCAACAGCGGCGTGGGCCTTTGAGGACCGTCCCCTCATGTGCATATCCAACCCTCCCCTCCAGCTGGTTGCTGGTGCATCTAACATCTCGGCAGTGTAATGAAACCCCTCCGAGGCTGGTTGATCATTTGCTAATTATAGTCCCAACAGACACGAATCTCCTTTCGGGGATGAATGCCGTGCCCTCCTGCAATTTGCGGATGAAGCCTTTGTGCCAATCTCCTACGCGTTTGAGCCCACCCTCCCCTGCCCGGGCCCCTTGGTCACCAGCTTCCTGATTCCGCCAGGTGCACCCAACGGAGGCGCTCGGATAATATGGTATGCTATAGATATCGGCGGGCGTGGTGTGTATACTGACATCGCTGCAGGCAATGCGCGGGATCATCAACATGCAGTTTCGCCTCTATCTTGAATGGAACGGGGGATACGCTCCCCCCACGTCAGCAAGACGGCACCACAAGCTGCCTATCCACAAGTCCGCTAATGGATGCAAGCACTGCGTCAGGATGGGGGCCTCAGTCACTAGCTCCGACGGGCCCTACTGAGCCACTCTTTAACAATGAGTCGAACCATACTGCAACCAACCTCATCCCTCCTCTCACCACCAACAGGACCCAGGTCAGCTCTTCTACTCAATTGACACCTCCATCTACCATGTCATGGACCATGCTTACCGTAACACGCACCGTCACATCACTGTTAACCACGACGCTCACATCCATCTAACCCAGCCTGTGCAGCACTTTCTGTCTTGATTTTGTAGTGTAGGAGGACCTGATGTGAACGGTCATTTACCACGTTGTGCTTTGAGTTTTGAAGTCCTTTTGTAGTCTACTTCCATCACCTTCTTGATTGTTTGGAAAGCAGCATATTTGGATTATAACTAGCTAAAATTGCTCACCTGTCAGTGAACAACATGTTCTACAGCTGTCCTTGAGAACTCATATCGTCCTGCCAGATTGCCCATCAAACATTATAACGAGTGGAAAATCTTAGGATTAGTCTTTTTGACTTAGCTGTTTATATTGTATGTTCAGTGTTCTGTTTAAGAAAGGTGCAATAGAGGTTCGTTTTGAGAAACTGTGAATCGTGTGACCTGAAGGACCTGAAGTTGCGGTGCCTGCCGGTGAGGATCACGCTGCTTCTCCAACTCGAACTCGGCTAGGACTATTCTCGCGATGGCTCGTAGCTCACGTGTAAACCCACCAGAAGTATCCTCGACTGTCGAGCAATGGCACTTGATCTCTAGCGTAATGCTCTTGATGCATGGAAACCGCAGGATTAGGTTTACGCCACGGTGGAGTGAGTTCCTCAGCCAGCATTGACGCAGGCCCCAGCTCATCCTCCCAGCGCGCTTGCACTCTCTATGTATGTATACCGTATCTGTCGTCCAGTCAATGTAGACGTACCCTTCTTCTCCCTCCCGATGCTGCACTACTGCGAACTGAAGAGCGTTCTTGCTTCGTTCGCGCGATCGTTGGATGAACCAGAGCCTGGTCTCTCTGCAAACCTGAAGCACAGGTGGAACCGGCCTCCGGAGTGCGAACCTGAATTTCCTGTTGTTCCATTTACGAATGAGAGTAGATAGACAGAGTAATTCGCGCTCCCAGATCAGGCGTCTGATTTCGGGTACTAGGAGTGGAAACAAGTGGAATACCGTGCTAGAGTCGCTCCAGGGTTGATGACTATCGTTAGGGTTTCCAAAGACGATTGACATATTCACAGCAATCCCCCGGGGGATGTCGATTTGGCTGATGCCAAAAACAGAGTCAAGTCCTAGAGCTAAGGGGAAAAACATAGTTTCCGTCTCGAAATCGAAGGGATCAGCAGGCTGGCACTGATGATATGGCCATACCGCTCTCTTCAACCCCGCCTCTCAGCATAAGGCTTTAGCTGAGTTAATTTGATACTGGTCCTCCCTGCCACCCGTACTCAATAAAGAACCATGATAAGGGGTACCTCTAGCTTCAAAGAGTCCTTTAGCTTGAGCTTGCACTCCATGCACCATTCCTCTTTATCTACAAGCAGCGTGATCTTGCCCATGGCGTGGGTCTTCATTCAAGTCTGTCTTCTCCTCAATTTCTTCTTTACCTCTCCATCCATAAATGCCCTCGGAAGGTAGGTTCCCAGTGCAACTGCATCTCTTACACGATCGGTATACTGAACCGGATGAAGCCATGGCCGCCATCGAGAACAGCCCACTCTTCAAAGAGCTGCAACAGAAGTACCAAGAATATCGAGATCCCATGACGCGATCAGTACCTCATCAAGAACACGACTTGATGACAGCTTTGCTCGGCCCTGGCAGGATAGAGGGCACGCCAAGAGCTTGGACCAGTGATGACCAGAAGGTTCACATCCGAATCTACTATCTCGGGTCAAGCCTTTGTTTCCATCAGGGTGTTGCCCATGGAGGACTCCTAGCCACATTAATGGACAAGGCCTTTGCCCGTTGTTGTGCACCTTTTCTGCCGCATAATGTCGGAGTGACGGCATCTTTCACACTAGACTACAAGGCACCAGTCCACGTTACACAGTACATTGTGCTACATGCTGAGATAGTGAGTGTAGAAGGGCGTAAGGCATGGCTTCAGGGGCACATTACACCCTTGCTAGCAAGCAATGAGAAGCCTCTAGTGTTGGTTGAGGCCTCAAGCCTCTTTGTGTCCCCAAGAGAAGCTGAGGCAAGTGTATTCCATGACATTTTCTATAATTAGCTGACAGCATCTAGGCCATGGGCATGGCCGTTCCTGCATCGGACTGAGTGGGTGGCTGTGCCAACGTCTAGATGGCGGCAATCTTGCTTGGGTGCCATTCTTAGCATAGAAGCTTTCACCAGGCAACATTTCTATACCTGTTCTACCACAAGGTGACCAAATTTGTATTACTAAAGACTTTTTGATAAAAGAAAGTATGCATTTTGAAAGCAATTACTGTGTGTAGGTATGGATCATCGTTAAGCCGGGTTTCATGTCATAATTTGAGCCTTGTTATACTGAAGTGCACATAGCGACCGCCCTGGGAAGCACATTCCCCGTATGTGTATGCTTATGTCGAGTCCAGCTTGTGCTTCTATGATGCGGCTGTCAGTGATCGCACCAATGTCTTTTCGGATAAGGTCATACGTTTTTGGAGTATTTGTGCATTCCTGTAGAGGTTCCCCTCAGGGCATAGCCGCGGGCCTCGGTACGGGAAGCTGCTGCCCCAGCCTTTGCAACAGGGATTGATCCTCCGCTCGTGGGTGTTTCAGGAGATTGCTGGTTCCCGACTTCTAAGGACGTTTGTATCGCCATCTCCTCGAGAATAGAAGGCCAGGAAGGACTTATCGAAGCACCCTGTCCCACCTCGCTGTGGTCTTGGACTCCGCCGTGGTAGTCCCATCCGGGTAGACTGTCAAGAGGTGGCTCTTGTGTATACTCATCATAGCTCATCTGCGAAACATAAGTCATGGCCTCCACTGTTGGGAACTCAAGCGGTGCCGAGTTGGGGACCACATCTGGATACAAGGACGGCCCGGCCCCGCTTCCAGCGTAAGCGCTGATGCCCTGATTGAGATCTTGTATCGGCACGTCACACAGACCGGTCGACGACAAAGACTGATGCTGTAATTGCAAATATGCTTCGTTGTTTAATTGGAACTCCTGTGTCGGAGGCCAATCATCTGCAGGCACCAGGGAGTCCTTGGCCGCAGCCGCCGGCAGGACTCTCCTCGCCCAGCGAAGAGTCTCGGATCCGAACTTTTCCCTATCCAAGTCGGCCTGCATAATGATCCAAGTGTTGCTCTTCAATTCCCAGCCGTTCCATCGGCACCAGTTTAGTGCCCATTGTGGGATGCGTTCATTGAAGGTCTCGAGGTGAGGGCACGGTGGTGGGCCCTCTTTTGTTGTCATTGGGGTAACCTCAATCGGATCGTTGACGTACGGAGGTATTGCAGAAGAACTACTGTCCATGTGTCGAAGGTAGACTCTGGCACCACACCGAAAAAGCCAGACGTTGACTCTCTTTGCCTCGTCCACTTCCTTCCTCTGGACCGTGCATTGCTCTGAGCGTTCCCGGGGCATCTTGCCTCCAAGTCTGCGAAAAGGGGGAAAAGAAGATGGAAAAAACAAATGGAAAAGTCAAATGGAAAAAGAAAACCACATACAGCGGCTTTCTTGCTTGGACGATCGCTCCCTCCAGAAAGCCACCGAGATGAAGTCGGATAACCAAAGAGCAGCTATGTTTTCGTTTGCGAATTCCGCAAGAGTCTTGTATTCCTGGAGTCGCAGGGGTCTCCACATCTGTATGCGGCGCAGCAAGCCTCCTCTCCTGACATGCGACCCAACTCTTCCCACGACTATTTTCGAAGCCATGGAGGCAAGGGAGACAGGGAAGCACAGCCAGACAGCTTGAGAAGGGGAGAACAGCAGGAGCCGATGCTCAAGTGCATCCCATTCGCTTCACGAGATCAACTGTCCAACCAGTGGCCTTTGCACACACTTGGATTTGTCAAAGAGAGACTGTTGGTCCCTAGGGTGGGAGTATTGTGGCTATTATAGCTGTGGGGAGGCTTTGATAGCCAATAGGATAGCATCCCAGCGACCAACACCTTCAGGTCAATTGAAATCGAGTTGTTGCTGTAACGTCTGTCAGGTAACATCGCTTGTCATGTGGGCTAGCGACACTAGTGGACCTTCCCTGTAGACCTGCAGAGTGTTCGGTAAATGCAGGGCCTGCATGTTAGCACGGTCCCGTGACTGGGACGCGCAACCAGGGCAGCTGAAATGGAGCTTCTGTCAGATCATGGTGAGACTTGTAGGTGAACTTCTACGGGAAAAGCGCACAGATGGCAATTTTCAATCCAGCAAATGACCCCGACGCGTCCCCACTCCAGTCCCTTCCGATCAAACCGCGGTCAAAAGCAGTGGGGATCGTGGTGTGGGACAAGACACAGGGATTTCCGTCAGAAGAGGGGATTCTCTAGCTTTTCTCTTTAGTTTTTGGTCATTATGAATTGCCGATGGTAATCCTATGGACAATCGGGCTGGGTGCAGATGATGGATGCCAAAATGGAGAACGCCACAACGTCACATATATGGCTACATTGAGCAATCGCGGCCGAGTAGGAGTCCATCAGGCGCCCTCTTGGCGTGCTTTTACAACCCGACAGCATGGTAATACCGCTCATTGGCGCGAACATGCTATCAGTCGCCGCCAGACCTAAGAGGCTCATTCATCCCGCGGGTGGCAACCAATAGGAACGTACTACAATGACACCGGGGATCTTCATCCTATTTTAGTCGGCCCCACCTACCAAAACACGGGCCGATATGCCATTCTGGAGCAGTTTTTGGGGGCGCCCGAGGCTAGGCTTGAGACCAGGCCGGCCTGCTCTTCTTTTTATATAGCGCGTTCCGCGGTGGGGCTACATATGGCTGGCTACCTCTTAATCTGGAAGCAGGGGACGAAAACAAGCAGAGGCCGTGGCAACGGGCTTGAGCCGCACCTGGGCCACTGATCAACCGTCTACGCCCGGAGGAGCTTCTGTATGTGTCCGTTTGAATCAGTATGTGATGTACGAGTTCTGAGGGTTGTCCAAATGTAGAATTACTGGTGAACGTCGACCGAGGAATCCTGAGGCAAGCGATCTATGGAATGATCCCGGTTAATGCTTCGCTGCACACGATACCGTCCAGACAGCGTGAGTGGCTCAGGAGTAGACTGTTTCATTGGCCATCCTGCGGCTACAGGCGGACCTTTCACCCCGTGGTGGCCTCTCATATAGCCAGCCCACACCAGATATTCGCGAGGAAGTCACCTATAGCGGGCTGCGAGGCCACCGATAGACACCGTGGTCACGCGATACTCTCCTTCTCTAGTTTAGCGCACCATGCTGCCTGGACCAATCCCATCTATCCATGCTCTGCAGGCGTTGCTCTGTGTGTTATTGGTGGAAATGATGTGATCGTATGACTTTGGCTGGTAGCAGTCACATCGGAGCAGATTACCCACACCACCTATTCCGCCCCAACTCACACTCGCCAGTGGTTCTTTCAGGCAACCAGCACTCGCCGGATCATAGCGAACCCACGTGACACATCAACTGGGATTTTCCAATATCGTGGTCAAATGCATCGATAGGCTGAACTGCAAGAAGCGTATACTGCAAAAGCTAAGTTGAGACTCGTTCAATTTGAACGAGTCCCAACTGTGTGGTGCGATGGCCTGACAAAGCAGTTTCCTCCCGACTTGGATTGACCGGCTTTTCCGAGAAACATAGTATTGCCCTCTAGCGGCATGAGTCCGCCTTTTGTGCTAGAGCTCCACCTCAAAGGCCACCGTTGGTGAATGAAGAATGAAATTTTGGTGAGAGCGTGATTGCATTAGATGTTTGCCAGAGGCAGGGCGCCTCGGTGATAAATGCAGTAGTTTTCAAGGTGCTTTTTGCCCTCTCCATACTCCGCCTTCGCATCTCTGGCTGAGGTGGTCAATCTCTTACTGGATCATACCGACAGCACTGTAAACAACTTGCTTGGCACGCCTCCACCACTGTCCCCGTCCTCGTCCCCGTCCCCGTCCCGGCGCCTACAAACTTCATCTTAACAGTGCTTACAATCTCCCCAGAATCTCCTCTAACCATGCTCAAACGAGCTGGTTATCAGATTGCGCAATTAGGTGGTCCGAGAACAAGTTCACAAACAGTCTAACCTGGTGGGTAGCACCTGGGCTATACCATCACGGCTTTAATCTATAGATGAGGTAGGCAGATCCGGCCGTAGTCACTGGCTAGCCGAGAGATACGGACATTGAATTGGATGCCATCTCATTGACGAGAAAAGGGATAATTGGAACCGTATACTGGGATTTGTAAGAGAGACATGGATGTGGAACTAAACAGGGCGTTCTTTATGCCTGCTGATATAATCCAAAACGCGGGGAAATAGCGTGCGCTTTGAAGTCCATAAAGCAGCGCAAATGCCCTACGAATTGTAGCTGACTCGGAGTAGATCTACCCATCGACTGCGAATTATGGAGAGAATTGTCTCTCTAGCCTGCGTTATCTTCCTGCTCCCTCTCTTCATACGCGTTGTTCAAGATGAGATATTCGGCGTCGATTATCCCTTACTGCGCGTCATGTGCGAAAAGATTGATACTGCACGATGTTCTACCTGTCGGGGGCCATATAAGGTACTGGTCTGCTTGTGGCATATGGCAAGCTAATGTTTCTCATGGCTTTTTGGGAGATGCCTTTTCGGTAAGCCTCAAACGTATACCCACGAGGTCGACTGGGGCCTGCATGATTTGTGCCCAAGAGACTAATAAGCTAGTGCGAGCAACTTGGGTGTGGAAACCCAACGGCGATGAAACCCTGATGACGGGACAGATGCAAAGGTAGTCCGAGACGACATTATTATCGACGTGATTCGGGTCACGATGCATTGACATCAGACGCGTTCGAGATGGCAGGGCATCATGATAAATCAAACTTAGGGTCTATCTAGTTGAAAAATCTGAGGTGGTTTCACTTGTGGCAGGAGCTAGCCATTCATCTCGCGATACCAATAAGGCTTATCTGTGATCCTTACAGTTGGATTCCTGAGAAGTCGCTGAATTCGAGGCCTTTTCCTCCTCACCTGGCCTGGTCTCCACCACTAGATCGTGGGCCTCTCCCGGCCCATTCAGCACCTGGCTGGTCAGGTTAGAAAATAAGAAAGAAGCAGGTGCAATGTCACGATCTGCTTCAAAGGGTTGCTAGAGTTTGTAAAAGTAGTAGCATAGCCACTACGGACCAAGTAGAGTACCGCATACCAAATTAACACAGGCCAGGTACTATTCTGTGAGGTCTCCCGCAGGAAGAGGGCCACGCTCATTGGGTACTCATGCTTTCAGCCTAAGCGATTCTGATCAGACAGGAAGCTGGAGTACCCACGAAACATCACGCAATAGAATTTTGGTCTTACTTTAATCGCTGGGTGACCGTCATTATACGCGGAAAGCGAGGCTCTTCACTTTCCATCATTTAAAAAGAAGCGTTCTCTCCTTCCCACACGGCATTTCTCCCATCTATCCTCAGCATCTTTCCAGAGAAGTGTCCATTGAGTTCTGTTCAGGAAATGGTAAACACCAACAGTAACAATGGCATTCCTTAGTATCCTCATCCTGTATATCACCACTTTTCTGGCTACACTTCCAATGGCAAATCTCGCGTATGTTGTCGGAATGCTCCGGGCTCTGCAGAAGTTTGTCACAGCCTTTCATGATTTCTCTCCGCTTCATCCACTCAGGCGGTTCCCAGGTCCAAAATAATCAGTTGCCACTATATCCAATGAGGCTCTCTTCGAACTTCTGAAGGTGGGGCGTTTAACATGGGAAATCCGTGAGATCCATAGAGAAATACAGTACATACCTCTTTCCTTGCACTCTTTAATCATATCAAGCTGAATGACTCTGACAGCTTCTATTGTCTCACCCTTAGGTCTTAGTCACATATGTTAGCATGAACGCCAAGTATATGACAAGTCTAGGAACGAAGTAATTGTGCTTTCATCTTACATATTTCTATCTGTATATGTCGTGACACACAGAAGCTCGCTCCCATACTATTTTATTGTGGAACCAATTGCATGCAAATACGTGCCGGCAGTGAAATTTGGCCCGGTTCGACTTTGCGAGCATCACCTCAAATGTGGTATCTGCATGCCATTCCAGCTCGGCGAAGGCATAATAATCTTCACAGTCTCTCAGTAAACCCTACATCCGATAAGACATTGTAGCTATTTGCAGCATATCGTACTGTAGAATGCAACAGAATCTTTCTCTACATATCAAACATTAGCCTATGGTTAAACAGGTTCTATCACCCCAACCTGATGGGGAGCGTCATCATATTAGTCGTGCAGAACGTATTAATCGTGAATGGCAATCTCGCAAGATCGCTAATTCTGTTGTAGTAGACGACTCGTGCTAGTGTCTCGCTATACCAATCCAGAATGTTCCTGCCGTTTATTCTTCTGAGGTAGACCGCAGCGGGTTCGAATTAGACTCGGATTCGATCGAATATCGCCAGGGTAATAGTCCGTAATCTCTGCAGAAACGTGTGTGTAGTATTTACTGGCCTCTGTTCGCTGCTCAGAGAAGCATACAAGTTCACTAATACTTTGAGTGGGCGTAGATGCCGGGAAGTCGAAAGAGAACTGATTAGCTCATAAAGATAAACCCTGCGTATAAATCACAGCGATTTTCAGACGACAGATTACACTGATAAGACTCGGTGTACATATAATACCTAGATCCTGTACTGAGCTGGCTGTGATCCGCAACTTGAAGGGTGCGTAGTCCGGTCTCGTATGGTTTCAGATCTATTGAATATAGATTTATTCTTTCTATCTATTCAGGTGAGCCAATTTCACTTCGCTCCAGAACTCTTTGCTACTTGTCACCCCAACTTCCGACATGGCTGAAGAATCTGCCCGAGCGAGAAAGGTCCGCTCTTTTCTCGATGAACAAGAGTTGACCCTCACGTTAAGAGACTCCGACGCGCTCAGGGATATCAGGGTGGAGAATTGCATCGGTTTCAGCCAGGTACCTGTTGGCCTTGCTCGGCCTCTGCGCCTCGTGGGTCCAGACAACATCGACAACCTCTTTATGGATACTATTTTCGCGCCTCTCACAACATATGAGCCGACCCTTGTTGCCAGTTGCTCGCGACGCTGTAAAGCCTTTAACGCCTCCGGTGGCCTGAACTTCGAACTCCTCGGGAATGGTATGTCTCGAGCACCCGTCTTTGTCTTCGATCATCCCGAATATGCTGTTGCTTTTGCTCGTGCGATATCTGCTTTCCAATCAAGATCTGTCGAGTGGGCCGAGTCAACAAGCGAGCATGTACAGCTTCGATCGATCAAACCGACGGTTATCAGATCCCAAGTTCACCTATTCTGCACATACCATTGCGGCAGCGCCACCGGGCAGAACATGGTTACCAAGCCACCAAGTATGCTTGTGATAGGCTCCGCGAGGAGTTCGAGATCAAGTTTTTTATTCGGGACTTCTTAATCGAGGGCCAGCTGTTATCTGATACGAAGCCATCATGGGGAAACGTCAAAGTATCAAGAGGTGTCGAGGTCATTGTCTGGGGAACAATCACCAAACAAACCTGCCAGTCAGTTTTGGGATGCAGCACTGTTGCCTCTATTTCACACAACAGACCGTGAAAGAAGGAGTTATTTGAAACGGATAGTTTCGTTCCAACACCAATACCGCGAACATTCTGGCAGCCATGTTTACCGCTACTGGGCAGGATGTCGGAAGTGTCGCCGAGGTATCATGGAGTCACTTGACCTCAGAACTGGACAGCGAGACGAAAGATGTAAGAATGACACTTTATTTTCCTTCTCTGCCTGTGGGAACCGTTGGGGGCGGGACTGGGTATGCAACTCAGCAGGAGGCGCTCAAGCTGGTTAAGTGTGTCGCGCCAGACATGAAGGGCCGCCTGGCGGGTATAATTGCCTAATTTGCGCTTGCCCTGGACGCGAGCACAAATGCCGCTGTGGAGAACGACACTTTTACAGAGAGCCATACGCGTCTGGCTGGGGGACAACGGCTTGAGAAGTTTGAGAACGCACAGAAGCCATTCGATGGAGAGCATCATTAGTGCTGTTGATATGTCGGATACGGAGAATCCAGGTGGAGAAAACAGATTAAAATGAGATCATCTTGCTTACAAAGACATATTCAGACACTTTCAAATTTCTATGCGTCTAAGCCGAGCGGCAAAGATGGCTGACCACATTCATCATAGCGCCTGTACCATTAATCGTCTCTCCAGGGTCTTATGTTTAAGTGTTCTCCAGGTGGCCGTTGGAGATATCCGTTGGTAGGAGTTGCTGTATGAAAGCTATGCGGGCACTTTCTTTGCCCTATACCCAAAACCTTGCCGGACCCATGGCGCAGCACGATCCAAGGCGTCCTGTGGGCTGTAGATGTGTCATAAAATAGTCTAAGCTTCTTTAACGTTCTTCTATGGACTAGCCACGAGGTTAGATCCTGCCGTTTTCATTGAAGGTTGATCACTTAATACTGTACACCTCATACGGTCAACAAAAGTAACCCCTGGTGATTTTAATCGGCCACCATACCTGTGGGAATGTTATATTTCTCTTGACCAGACATATGGAGGGCGTTCGTGAACGTGCGGCGGCTGTGACGGGACTATAAAACGAATGATTTGCCCAACTTACATGACTACCGCTCCTAATTCTATTTGTGCTAAGTCCTCACTTCAGACTCAAGATGTTTGTCGCCGCCATCATCAAAGCTCTCCTTCTCACCCAGGTCCCCGTGCTGGCCAAACCTACTGGCACCGGTCAGGACGGCGCACCGGTCGCCGCAGTTGCGGACATTGTCCTCACACGACAGCTTCTGGTTCTCGACGGTGAGACCCCTTTGCTACGACGACAGGACAAAGAAGGTCTAAAGCAAGTACACAGAAAATCCCCAGCCCGACGAAGACGCCGACCTCATCAGGCTCAAAAGCGGAATGCAAGCCCGCCTATCTCCCTCAGCTCTCGATGAAGACGAATCAGGCAATTGGGACAACCCCGCTTTCCCATCTGGTCCGGCGGGAAACGACCTGGGACCACGAATCTTTCTCTCTGTTCCCACAGAGCCGGAGGGGGACTATGGGGAATCCAATTCGGTGCTTTGAATATGAATACTTTCTTTTCGACAAACGAGGCTGGCAAAAAGCTATATCAATCTGCTGGTAGTCCTGTCACTACTTTCCCTCGGGAGCACTGCCTCGAAGTTCAACCTTTTTCTCAAAGTGGCTGGACTATATGACTGGGGCTGGCTAGGATATCTGAGCTCTACAAAATTGAAAGCACAGGATTCAACTCCTGTCGCGCACTTACTGACCGACCAATTCCACGAGTTTCTCAAAATTGTTCACTTCTCATTCCAAAATGCACCGAAACTTACAGACTGCTCTACAATATCCATCTCTTTTCAAGAGCGATTTGATAGCTGAAATGCGATTCCATCTATTCTTATTTGATTGTTTTGTTTTGTTTTCTTTTTTCCCTTCGATCTTGTAAACATCGGTAACATAAATGAGGTAAATTTGCCGTGATGTGAATGGTCGGCCCAGGTGCCACCAGGACCGTCATTACCGAAATGACAGTACAGTTACCACCTTGTTTCGACGGAGCTGACATTGGGCCCTGAGACTCACAGGTATAGATACACACCGGTGCAGGTATTGCGGACATTGTACACGTCAGATGCGCCCCCAAGAACACAATGCTTCGGGTACGGCGCTTCGCTGTAAAAACCTATATAGCCTGTTTAGGCTCTCCCCATGGACAGCTCTAAGATCTATTAATTCTGAGCTTTCGAAATTTCGCCGGCACCAGTGGATTATTTGGCCACGGCGAGCTCTTTCTCGTGGAGCATACGCATGAAAGCACCGGCCAGAAAAACTTGGCCGGACACAACGCCACGTTTACAGATGGTATCCGATAGACACGGAGGATCATGGGGCCAACCTACTCGTGCTTTTCATGGAACTTGGTCGACCATCATTGAGGAATAACAAGACAGACTTCTTAACTACAAATAATCTGCTACTCTACGCACGAGCGGCCTCTTCCCAATATCACTATCTTGCCGGATCCCTTGACAGGTTTTCTTAACTAGCCTTCCACCACTCTTGTAGAATCCGAGCATCGGTTTTTACACGCCGCTTTAAAAAAACGTCACAAACCCCATATCAATATCGTATCCTTTGGGGAACTCGGAAGAAAAGGCGGGTTGTCCCAGCTATTGAAAAGGACATCTCAGAAGGGGGTACATGTTTGAATCAAGCCCATGTCGAGTTTTGATAGCGATACCGGGGCTTGGGTGTATTGTCACTCATTGAGTACCCAAGAGCCGTCACGCAGAGGGAGAAGGGACCCGAGAGAAATGCTCAAGACGCCGGAACGAGAGAGGTGTCCCTACTCCGACGGCTGCGCCGTCTGTCGTTGTCTCCGACACGATCTAGGTGATTTGAGCTCTTTCGAGTTCTTCTGCGAGGTTTTCTCGAGCGGTGTTTGCTTGAATTGTGTTCCACGGCCTTCAGACGCGATTTCGGCAGGGCCAGTTGGGAGAGCTCCCAGAGTGCCTTGACCCCCGTGACGAGGCTGGCAACGACCGCAACGGTGATGATCGGAGAATAAACGGACATCTTGGGTACTGTAGCAAAATAGTCATAACACTAATTTCTATAGAATTCGGGAAAGCGGTCTAGTGAGAGGTCTCTTTTAGATTTATACAGTTCTGGTATCCAACCATCCTGGCTCCGGGAGATCTCGAGCCACGGAGTGCGTATGTCCTGCCAGCCAGGACCGCGGATGATAGATTGCCGTCCGCCTTGAGGACTGTTGGTAAAGGCTGGATTCCCGGTTCCCAGCGGCTACTAGTTAGCACTGGGCGCCAGGTTGGTGGCGCTATATTTAGTCATGCATAATCCCGATGAAAGCATGGGCCATTATTCTAGCTGCATGCAGGACATTATTAACATAATAATCACATGTTACAGTACCAGAACTCTCTACAGGTGCTTTGTTAGCCCATGAGCAGTTAACTCTGCCATTCTCAGAGGCGCTGGTCTTTGATTCAATATCAGATCTCATACTGGCGATACCTGACTGAGCAGGCATGGTTTGCTGGAGCCCTCACCTGCTATTAGAGGCTTAATCAAGAGATTTGGCCTCCTTTGCTATCAAGACGAAACGATCAGTGGCTGTAGATTCCAAAATATTTCAAGCTTAATACCCTAGATCCAGCGCGATATCTTGCAGATCTCCAAGAAGTTGTCCAATTGTGTTCTTCAGCTTCATACAGTATCTCAAAGCATGTTCCTGGAGTGAATACCTTCTGCGCTTAGCTACTTGCCGATATCAACTAATGGCAATTGCTAGGTGAGCTAGTGACGGAGATTCTAAGATATTGATGCTGCAGTCAAGGATATATAGTCACTGACCAATCCTGGGAGATTGATCTAACCAATCTGCTTCTCACCAGGTACCGCTGATTGTGTTAGCAGCCAAGTTTGAATGATTTATATAAAGGGCGTAAGCTGCTGTCTTTGTGCAAGCGAATCTCTTTCCTTTATGCAAACGCGATTTTCTGCACAATCAACGAGTTGCCAAAATCCCTCGCCATTCCCTCCGCTTTGTCTTCTGTGATGCCAACATGGTTGACGACGCACACGGCCTCAAAGGTATGGCGTTCTGATTAAATGACCTTCTCCTAAACATACTCATGCTGAAATCCAGGCGACACAGAGCACATTTCGTCACTTTCAGTATCTGATTGCGGGATGGGTCGCGAAATGGGCGGTGTCTCCACTGGCCAGGACGACGGATCTCCGCCCCAGGAGCCGCCGTTCCAGGCAGCCACCATCAGCCTAAAACAGCCCGGGGCCTCTGGGTCCATGCGGACGATCCTGGAGGTCATCGACCACAACGCCCGAGTCAATCCTGATGCTTGTTTCTGCGTCCAGGCTCATGAGCCCACGCCCGGTCAGCCTCGAGATGCTACGCACGTCACTATGCGCCAATTGCGCGCTGCAATATGGCGGTGCACCAGACAACTGAGAGCCGGACTGATTGGCATACAATCCAAGGATGACAGCGCCAGCCCTGGCGGAGAAGCCTCCAAGACGGTTCCTGTTAGGCCTTATCCTGTGGCCCTGTTTATGCACAGCGGCATCAGCCTCCTAGTCTACCTGTTCTCTCTTATGGCCCTCGGCGTGCCGGTTGCGTTGGTATCGATTCGCCTGAGCCCGGTATCGATCCAACACCTCCTCACAGTCATGAAGGCGCAGGCTGTGGTAGCGTCACCGTTGCTGATCAGCAAGGTCGAGCGCGCCTTCGGGACGTCAAGCTTTGTGTACGGAATGGGCGCTACCAAGGTACTCGCCGCGGCCGGCTTTGAGAACTTCCTGCCACCTCAAGGAAATGACGATGCTATCCCGGTTGACATTGACATTGGCGAGCCGGGCCATTATGTTAGCGAATCCGACCGCAATGTCCTCATCCTACACACATCTGGGACCACAGGCCTGCCGAGTCTAGTGTACCAGTCGCACAAGATGTTACTCGGATATGCTTCCTGCCACCGCCGGACAGGGACAGAGGATGTCCAGGGTCTGAACCTGTCAATGCTCCCGTTATACCATGTAGGTTCCTTACTGATCGCAAATCACCCCGAACCTGGCGCTCGCTAAAAGGACGATGACAGGGTTTTGGACTGGTGGTTGCTTGCTTGGCGCTCGGCGTCGGCAAACCAGTCCTTTTGCCACCGCCGAACAGGATACCGACAGCCATTTCAACGATTGAGCTTGTCCGCAGCTTCGGGCCCAAGTCGCTGACAACGGTTCCAGTTATCCTAGAAGGCATTTCGAAGTTACCAGGAGGCGAAGGAGTCGCGCCACTCCTCGCTTTGCAGTATGTTGCCTACGGCGGCGGCCCTCTAGATCATGAAGTGGGAGACCACTTGAGCAAGCAGGGCATAAAACTACTCAGCCATTTCGGGTCGACTGAGACTGGTCCGTTAAGTCCTTTCATGGTTCCAACCAGCGGTCGCAGCTGGCGCTACTGGTCCCTGAGGGGTGACATCGACATCGAGGTCGAGGCGGTCGATTCTGGAGCTGAAAGGCCTCCTGGTGAGAAGCAGCTCTACAAGTTCTCTGTGACTCCGTTTGGCTGGGACAGGCCCTTCGCCCTCCAGGACTGGTTCGCAAAGGACGAATCCTCGGCGGTGTATGAGGCTGTGGCCAGGCAAGATGACCTCATTGTCCTCTCGAATGGGTACAAAGTCCAACCAATGATCCTCGAGTCGGCGATATGCAAAGTCGATCTCGTCGGCGCTGCATTGGTGTTTGGAGAAGGCAGATCGGAGCTCGGCGTGCTTGTCGAGCCGGCTCGGCCACCGGAGAACATCTCGGCTTTCAAGAGGGTGTTGTGGCCTGCCATACAAGATGCATGTCGCCAGATGGACGACCATTCTCGGCTGTCCTCGTTGACGAGGATTGTGGTCCTGGGACCTGGCCAGAGCCTTCCAAGGTCTGACAAAGGCTCCGTGCTGAGGAAAGAGGCGTATCGCTGCTTCAAACAAGAGATCCAGAAGTCCTACAGCGACGCGCTCGACACCGAAGCTCAGCCTGTGTTCAAGCTCGGGGAAAGCTCACTAGAGAATACGCTGCGCGAGATCATTCGGTCAGAACTGGGGAACGGGTCACAGTTGAACCTGGACGATGACTTCGCGGGATGGGGCATCAATTCGATGCAAGCAGCGCTCATACGGAACTCCCTCATTAGGAGACTAAGAGGAAGCTCAGGTCTACTTCCAGCTAGCCAGATCACGACGGATTTGGTCTACAGAAACACGACTATCAAGGGCCTAGCCCGGGCCCTACGGACACAGCAGCAGGCTTCAGGCAGTTTCGATGAAGAGGATTTTAAGATAGAAGCATTTGTCCAGCGATTTGGTCTGTTGAGAGACAACCGCGATCTTGTCATATTGCTCACCGGAAGCACAGGTAGCCTCGGCTCATGGGTCCTGTCGTACCTAGTAGCCCGACCCGAAGTTGCTCGCGTCATCTGTATTGTCCGCTCGAGACCCGGGCAGAGCGAACACTTGTTACTCAGGCAGACCGAAGCGGTAGAGCGCAGTGGGGCGACCATCTTGCCCCACCTCTGGTCCAAGATCGCACTAGTGGAGGCTCATCAGGAGGCTGGTCCAGTGGGCAAGAGACTTGGCCTGTCTGACGAAGACTACAAGACTCTCTGCAGCAGTGTCACGCACATCCTGCACGCGGCTTGGCCTATGAATTTTCAAATGCCCCTGGAGTCGTTCGAAAGCCAGTTCGCATTACTCCAGGGCCTGCTCCAGCTGGCCAGAGATATACACAGCACCCGACCGTCAATCAGACCGCGACTGCTGTTTACATCATCTGTCGCGGTCGTGGGCAACTACGAAGAAGTTCACGGAATCAGGACGGTGCCTGAGCAGAGGGTCACAGACAATCGGTGTTCCATCGACCTCGGATACAGCAGGGCCAAGCTAGTGTGTGAGCATATTCTCGCCAGCGCTGCGGATACCTGGCATTCGGAGATGGAAGTCAGCTGCGTCCGAGTCGGTCAGCTCTCGGGCGCCGAAACGAACGGATATTGGAACGAAAAAGAGCATTTCCCCCTGATGGTCAAATTATCGCAGACAATACACGCTTTCCCACGACTGCATGGGGTAAGATTCCTGCTTTCAGGCTGGTGACACAATTGTGCTAACATTGACTACATACTCTCTCCTGGTTGCCAGTCAACACGGCCGGTACCGTACTCTCCGAGATACTCTTATCAACAAGGCCGACCCAGTTGATCTACCACGTCGAGAACCCCGTGCGCCAGGAGTGGAAGACGGTCATGGGGGTGATTGCTACGGAGCTGGGCCAATCGTCAATTCTGGTCGACTTCGACGAATGGCTTGAGCTCGCGAGGCGCCATGTTTCTGCGAGTAACAAGCCATCCGGGGATTCGCTGATGGACTTTTTCCAAAACCAATTCCAGCACATGGCGACTGGCGGAGTGGTACTGGATACCTCCGAGGCTCAACAGATATCTCCGACATTGAAGAAGACGGGCCAGGTTTCTGTAGAGACATTGGAGAAGTACGTGAGGGCTTGGAAGGCGACGGTCTCTCCGTATTAGGCGATCAGGTACCCTCGATTTCTACATTCACTCCTTACGTGGACAGCAAAAGTCACTGTTATTACTGGATTTCTTGACAGCTGATGGCCTGGGAGAAAGCACGACTCGCATTACTAACAAATCAACAGCGATAACATCACGACGATTGATACGGATACGGCCTTACTACGTTATTTGTCCGCTTGCAGAGTTGTCAGCTTTCTAATCAGGTTCGCTGCTCGCCGAGAGAATTATACGGGCAAGGGTTTGCTCTTTTGTCTCCATCACTGTGGTCAAGATGGGCACAGAACAAGGGGAACGGCCCCTAGCATTTTGAGAGATGAGCAGGCAGACGTGGGTTATACTGCATCACGTAGCAGAGCTTGCTACCTTATTGGCAGACAGCAAGACGATGATAGCTCTGCTGGTTAGACTGAGTATGA
This sequence comes from Diaporthe sp. PMI_573, assembly GCA_021399435.1. Lineage (NCBI taxonomy): Eukaryota > Fungi > Ascomycota > Sordariomycetes > Diaporthales > Diaporthaceae > Diaporthe > Diaporthe sp. PMI_573. Next base: position 179,427 of record JAJTUP010000102.1, read on the forward strand.
TCGCCCGTTTTCAAGGTGCTTTAGCGAAACGGAACGCCATTTTTGGGCCATATCAGATCTGAACGCTTCAGAAGAGGGAGCTATTTATGCCCATGTACAGTACGACCGAACATCTTGTTGCTCAAAACAACGTTCAGGCCCCTTCCAGGCCAAAAAGGGTCACACTGCAGAGATTTATGAGAATGGAGTTACCTGATCTATTGAAAACGAGTTTGCTATGTAGGTAGAGACTGTGTGCAGAGAGAGACCACCAGGTCCTGCCTGTGTGCCTCGATGCCTCGGGCGGCAACCGCGCCCATAGAAGGATCATCGAATTGGACTCCACTCTCGTCTTTCTAATCTACACCGCGTGTACTACTGTAATTCAACGTCGGATTGAAAATCAGAGTCCGAGTCCGAGTCCGAGCCGGGGCTGCGTGGAGGCCATGTTCTATGGGGTCTACTTATCTTAACGATGTCTTTTTGACCGCACGATTTCCTTTGCTCATTGAGATCGTCAACCCCTCCCTTGAACTTGGTGTACCAACAATATGAGCTCCTGGCCCAGGCCTTGGGGGTTGTTTTATCCTTCTTGTCGATTCCGACAAAATACATCCTCGGGTACATATCTGGGTACGTTTGTTCGGCACATGAGTAGTTCAGAATTTTGAAGTCAGACTTCTCGCGCTTGTTGAATGTCTCCTTAGGCGATGGCGTTATTTTAAACTTTCCGCCTCTTTTACTCCCCTCAAAGCGTTGTGCTTCTTTTGGATAGTCTGATTTCGGCACCAGGTGGTGTCTTTCCTCGCCATTGCCAAGAAGACTATCAAGGCAGACATCCAGGAATCCAGCGATAGAGGCCGTGATTCGCCCCTTGATGTTCTTCTTGCCTGTGTCAGGATCAATTGCGAGAGTAATACGATCCCATTCCTCGTCGCGCTCTGGCGGCAAACCCTCAAATATTCGGTCTCGGTACACCTGCGGGTTCCTAGCCCATGGCCGCCTCTCTTTCTCGCCCGAGATCCGCGAAGATGCGTGATATGTATTGTAGGCCCGATTAAGCTGTGGGTCCTTGTCACGCAGCTCTTTCACAAATTGCGCTTGCGATGCAGGACAGTCGCTGACGAACTCCAAGGCAAGACCCCCCAGGTCGGAAACGCTGCGGTCGGCGTCCTGTCTCAAAAGGTATTCGAGGTAGAACTTGACATCTGCAAAGTCGCAGTCATTCTCCTTGGAGGTTACTGATAGCTTGTTTAACCAGTACTCGGTATCTTCCCCGAACGTTTCCCTGACCTTTCGCCAATGCCCGGAGTCAGAGCTCGTGGGATCAACGCCAGACCCTCTCGTGTTCCAGCTGCTAGTGGTGTCAGCTGTCGTCTCCCTGGAGCCTCTGCCGCTGGAGATTTCCAAATCCTGTAGAAGACCTTGGAGCTGCTCAGGATCCATAGATTTGAGCTGATCCCGGAGGGCGCTTGTCTTGGCTTCGTCGTCGGCCGCCTCCCTAGCCTTCTTGGCTTCGTCATCGGCCGCCTCCCTAGCCTTCTTGGCTTCGTCGTCGGCCTTCTTGTTGGCTTCCTCATCGGCCGCCTCCCTAGCCTTCTTGGCTTCCTCATCGGCCGCCTCCCTAGCCTTCTTGGCTTCGTCGTCGGCCTTCTTGTTGGCTTCCTCATCGGCCGCCTCCCTAGCCTTCTTGGCTTCGTCGTCGGCCTTCTCCTTGGTATTTTCAATTTGAGTGGCTTTCCCTTTAAGATCTGGCAGGTTTGGGTATTCCTTTTGAAGCTTCTTATATTGTGACTCAAATGATTTTTTCACCCTCCACTCCGGAGGAAACGGTTCAAACTCCTCAGATTTGTCGACAAAGTAATCCGGGTTCCCTATCTCAAGAATTATTCTTTTTGCGTCTTCGGTCACATTCTCTAGAGACTTGGCCGCTGGATTGTTCTCGATAAAGCGCCGCACCTGGCGGGCTAGACGGGTACCGTTCTCATTCGACATTTTCTTGGTCGGCTAACTGAGTAAAATAGATATGAAAGATGCTGTTTGGAGATGCCCAGAAAGCCTGATGCATGTGCTGCGGTTCGGTATCTTTATATCTTGGACGATGTGAGTACAATCTCGTAGACCCCGGGATCCCGAGCCCAGGACTGATACCGAACCGGGAGCCGGTTGCTGGAAGCCGCTCTTTCAGGACGGGCAATTGGGGCTCGGAACCAGGAGTCCCACGGCGAGGCCGGTAATTCAGGAACGAGCAATGAGGATGTATTCGGGAACACAGTTGTCAATTATTGGAAATCGGTCTCAAATAAGAGGGGATGTAGGACCGCTATCACTTCCTGAGCTCCAGCGTTGGTCCACTGTACGTACAGGATGGACCTCATTATTATAGTATACACTATAACAGTCTTTGTCGCTCTCCTACTGTTCTACCCAGTTTTATACGCCTTGCGATACCTCAAGCGGCGCTTCACTCATAGCTGCCCTCGTTTGCACCATGTTTTCCACTACCTTCTCAACTCATTTCTCCCTACTATACTCAACAACCTGTCGTTTTTTGTGCTCTCAATGGTTCCCGGGACCAACCGTTTCGCCCGCAATGTACAGTATCCCCTTATCGTACCGAGGAGGTACTGGATGAGCATCACTCGGTTAGAATTCGCGGTCCTCACGTTGTATCTTGGAGCCAATGTGGCAGTCCTCGTTTTGAAAAGAGCGAACGTTGAATCCGTGGCAGCAATGTTGGCCATCATCAATGCAACACTGCTGTTCCTCGGGGCCCGCACCAACCCTCTCGCTGACTTCATTGGGGTTCCGCTGTCGATATATTATACCTTTCACCATTTCATTGGCAGGGTAGTCGTCGTGGAAGGTATCATACACGCCGCACTGGCTTTCAGGCGGTCGCGGCCCGATCAGACTACCATATCCGGCTATAGTGTAAGTCGACTGGGCCCTCTTCAAGGTGAAGCTGACAACCACAGGCTGCCGGGCTGCTTGTTGCCCTGTTATTTACCTCTCTGTACTGCATACGTCGGTACCTGGTCCGGGCCTTTGGAAAGATACACCTCGTTCTCGCGCTCGCCATGCTTGGTGCTACTATCTGGCACGTCCTCACCCAGACAGGCTGGCAGGCTAGGGTGATTCTTCTAATTTCTGGGGGCTTATGGGTCTTGAATACTGGGTACGTGTATATCAGGCTTTCGTTCTATGCCACTGGTGCGACCATAATTGACGAGACTGGCGATTCCGAAATCTCGCGGATTACTGTCTCCTGCCACCGCCCCTTCCGTCACTTCCCCGGGAGCTACTTCTATATCTTCCCTCCGGGGTCCGTCTTTCACTATAGCTTATTGACCAGTTACCCAATGGCGGCGCTCTGGTACGAGCCCGACTCAGAGGGAGAGGGCAGCACTATCACGTTTCTGGTCCTGCATAGTGGCCCTCTCAGATCACTTCGTTTTAAGAGGGGCGAGAGGCTGCTTATCGACGGCCTGTACGGCCAAGATCTGAATCTTGAATCCTTCGAAAGCGTGATGCTCGCAGCACATGGGGCTGGGATCGTGGGTGTCCTCTCTATCGCCCGGACCCTCTGGGAGTGCCGGCACGATAACGTCCTCTGCAGGGTGAATATCTTCTGGAGCCTAGACAGAAACTCGCAAGGAGAGCGGGCGTCTGAATATTTGAAACTTTTGCAAAACCTAGACTCCGGTAACGTGAGCACACTATTTGCCCTATCTGTGGTCGCCGTGCTGATATCCACAGGAACTGTTCGTTGTGTGGTGCGTGTACCCACCCGCACCGAAGGCGACGCCACTATTTAGGGAAACAAGCCATTGGATATGTTTTGATGAGCATGACCACTACCCGCTGCTGGAATGTATGATGGATGCTACTTCGGGGAAGAGTATGGTTGTGGGCAAGTCCCCCTCTCCTACGAGCTGACTCCGGCTGACAGTCATTACAGCCTGCGGCGGACCCGATTTCTCCGCCCACGTCCGCAAAGCTGTCGTCGACCGCAGGGCAGACCGACCGGTCGAGTTTGTGGAAGTGCAGTACCGACCGAGTGCTAGGCTATCTCGCGCTGCCAATGACAAAGATTCCGAGCAAGGAACGAACAAGCTAAGCGTTGTCGGTGACGTGGATTTGGAAAAGGGGAGGAACAGGTCAGGTGAGACCTCGCCAGCGGAGGGTGAGGACTGGGATGAAATCACGCTTTGTTCTCAAACTGGCACGCCCGTAAATGGTATACCGCGAAAGACGTGGCAGAAAAAGACACACTAGAAGGAGCACGGGGCTACAGCTGGTCCCGCTGTTCGTGAAGGGGGACTGTCCTAGGCTCGCACCACATCAGAATGAAACACGTCGATCCTACTGCTGAGGCCATTACTACAATCAAGGCTGGGTACTGTGCTGTGTAATTCAAACGCTGCATGAATCACTTGTCGTTTCTGCAAAGCAGTATCTTAGAGCCATTCAAAGCAGTAACGTGGCTTGAGGATCCCAGACCAGGATATTTATAGCACACAGCTTAGTAGGATATCAGACAGACCAGTACATTTCACGTTAAGTCTGAGTGATCTGAGTGATGATGCGCAAACCGAAAGTCAGACAAGTACCATTAAGTCTATAAAGCTGGGTTACGACCTCACCTCATTTTAAGACTGAATACCAATCGATTTTGCATGCCATGCATCACTTCCTTCTTGCACACACCTCCTCTGGCTCCTTGAGGGTCCGCAACAAGCCTCGCCCAGGCGGCCCGATGATCAGATGCTATATATAGCTGGCTGAGGAGTCGGTTGCGCGGCTGCGTGGATTTCCATTCTGGCTTTTTGACCTTGTACGGCATGGAACAGAGCCGCATGACACTGCAGACTCGATGAGGGACTCGCTGAGTTGTGAAGTGGCACCCAAGATAGCAAACCCGGGAACCCGGAAACCAGGATGCAGGCTTGTGAGAGGGGCTGAGTCCGATCGAAGCGCCCCTATCAGTACTTCTCTCGGTCGCACACTACTAGACCCACGGGAAAAGGAACGACGGCGTAAGCTCTAGAGTTAATGCATGACATTTCGACTGCACAAGACACGTGTGCCTTAGGCTTCCACGACACCGATGATGGCAGACGAAGACATAATCGGGGTCATTCAAGTCCCACTGAATGCTTATACTTACCAGCCTGGTAAGGGGAGGGACGAAGACCCGGCGATCGTCAAGCACCTCTCCGCTGTCTTCAACAAGGAGGGGTGCAATCCGGATCAATGGGAGCACCACATCAAGGGCGAGGTCGACGCCGCAACATACAGCAGGCTTTTGATTGCTCTGGGACTCTCTGAGGGCAAATTCCGGAACACGGTGCGAACGGGCATGTACCCGCGGGTGCGACTCCGGAAACGCATCGTTTGTCTCGATGGGCGACAGAGAATCGCGGCAGCACGGGTCAAGTTTGGGAGTAAATTCTGGTGGCCAGTCAAGCTCTATCGCGATCCTCACGTGTCTAGATCCTCTCACCAGACAAGATATCCGGACGGCGAAATCTGCTGGCACATGTTCCGTCTCGCACTTGGAAGGCCGGACCTGGGCGGAGACTGGACGTCGGAGCTGACAAAGAGCAAGAGGAAAATCCTCAACCTCCTGCTCCGGAGGGAGGACGGAGAGTTGAAGTATGAGGATTTCGTGGCCGCCCTTTGCGACGTCCTCGAGTTCCCGGGTACGAGGCGAGGGTTCAAGCTCGGCAACATGCATAAGTATACCGCGTTGAGGTGCCTCGAATTTCCTGTGCGATACCTTCGGCGCATGTCGCGCATCTATCGCAGGGTGACAGGCGATGCCTCTGTGGTGCCGCACATGGACTCTAAGACCATCGGCTGTTTTCAATACCGTCATCCTTCGAATAGGTCTGACCAAGATTATATCCGGCTCATGATGGACACGCGAGAAGCTTTCCGGGGCGTGAAAAGCGCGTCCGTCCGGCGAGGTATCAGACAAGAGCTACTATCTCTCGACGTCATCTTCCCGAGCTTCGAGACGTTCCACCAGAACATGACATACTTCTCTGTCGGGGCCAAGATCTTGCGGAGTCACATCACCGATGACCCGGACAAGTCCCTGGAGAGAGATAAGGAAGCAGGAGACGTCGGGCTTTTCCAATCCCTACAGATGTGCTGGACTCAGCCGAAGAGACCTCTCATGGAGGTTTCCGATGGGATAATCCAGCCCTTGGTGTCGTTGGACGTGGAATTGGCCTGTATGCTGCTCTTCCTCGATGGCCTAAGGGACTGTCTTCATCTATCGAAAGAGCCAATCCTGCAGGACAGGCGCGGTGAGCCCACCCCGGTGGCTGCCGTGGACCCTTGGTATGTTTCTCGGCTGCGGGCCCGAGCGCGACAATATGGCTTTCATACGACCAAAATCAGCCGCGGCCTCGCGGCAAAGCCTCTGCCGCCACGTCAACTGGACTGGGATCTCGACTGGGATGCGAGGGCAAAGGACTGGCGAGCTGGGAAGCCCACCATTCGCAATTTCCTCGACCTGCAGCGCGACGCCTTCTTGCCCATCCTCGAACAGGCTGATGGTCGGATGAAAGTGACGGCAGCTGTGGTGCAAAAAGACTTCCTGGAGGCTTTTTTCGGCCCGTGGTCGTATATGACAGACGGGCCAGAGCTTGCAAGCGATTTGGGTTCCCTCCCCGGGGGAGAAGTCATGGAGATCGACGACGATGGTCCACGGCCACTATATGGGAGCGCGACAGCCGTCCACAGGGACCGGCCGCTTCCACAGCCAACAAATCCATCAGCTCAACAAACACAGCAAGGGCTGGAACAGCACGAAACGCGGGAAACCTTGCAGGGGCTGTCATCACAGCAGGCTCCTCCGCACCAGCTGCCGGAGACTCTATGTCAAGTTGATCCACCTGAAGGACAGGGGCAAGTCCTCGATCCGGCCATGCAGGTGGACTCAGAGCCAACGTTAGCAGAGATATTCGAAAACCCGCTCAGCACAGGCAGTAATATTCGAAGCAGCCGCTACAAGCCACTAAGACGGCATGACACGAACCAACGCAGCAGATCCCCTACCAACTGGGTTCCCGACTCCCGGTATCGCCAGAACCGATCTCCTGTTGGCCCGTCGCGCTCCCCCATCCGGCCTCCCACCCGTCCTGGTCCAGCCGCTGCCTCCGAAACAGCCACCGGAGAGTTGGTTAGGAAAAGCCTGATACCCCCTCCACAAGCAACAGACCGGTCCCCAATCTCTGAGGCGGAGAGTCATAACATGTCCGTATACGAGGATCCGGTAGCTCAGCTACAAGAACCGGTCGTCTCTCATACGGAGCAGCAGACGACAGCACCTCCGGCCCGGGACAAGGATACCAGTCGCAAGGCAGCTCGACAGCAGCCTACATGGCTGTTCCGGTTTGATCCCACAAGCAGGCCAGATTGGACGAAAGGAAAGCCATCAAAACGATCCCCAGTCCAGCCTCCGAAGCCTGCTACCCCTGTCGGTCCTCCCGAAGCCGCGTCGGCAGGGATCTCGCGCGCCCGACTGGCCGAGGCGTTCGAGGTCCCCGCGCCCACGGAAGATTTACCTCGGTCTCAGGATAACAGCCTCCATGCTGTTCGCCGGCAACCAAGTACGAAGTCTGCCCGCCACGATCCCTGGAGCAGATCAGGCCGGGCAACAACACCACCGAAGCGATCTCCAATCCAACCACCTAGGGGTACTGGCCCAGCTGCCACCCCCGCCACCAAACCAACCCATGATCAGCTGTCGAGACGGTCCCCAATACATCCGCCCACCCAGCCCAAAGTGCACCGTGTCCCAGAGACACCAGAAGTCTCACTCAATCTGACAGCCGACCAGCCAGTCCGTCAAATACAAGAACGTCAGACGGAGGGCCCCCTCTGGCAAACAACAGACAATTCAATTCAAAATGAGGATATCAATATCCAGCTCGGAACAGGTTCATCGAAGCGGCCCCCAATCCTACCTCCCAAGACCATGCACGCTTCCCAGAAGAGCACGAAAGACAACACATCTATTAAAAAAGGGGGAGCGGGAGTCGGCGCGGCTGGGCGTCCTTCGAGGCGATCTCCCGTGGATCCGCCGGATAATCAGACGCCTCGGCGCAGCGAGAGGATCCGTCTGCTCAGCCAAGAACCCCTGAACCCACCTCCACAGGCCTCCTCTACTTCAGAACCCCCCCAAAAGGTGGCTGAAAATAAGAATGTGAGCAAAAATATAAGCCGGACGAGACTACCAAAACTACGGACCTCGCAGCTCACAGATGCTCGGGATAATGGGACGCCTCGGCGCAGCGAGAGGATTCGTCTGCTCAGCCAGGAGCCTCCCGGCCCAGATCTTCCGGCCCACTCCACTTCACGGCCTTCCCAAAAAGTGACTGAAAACAAGGATGCGAGGAGGAAGATGATCGAGACAAGACTGTGGGAAATGCGGAACCGGCAGGAAGCAGACCACTTACGGGCGCCAGCCAGGCCTAAGAAGAAGCTTGAAAAGGCGAGGCGTCAATCTCGAAAACGCAAGGTGGTACCGAGGCACTCTCAAACATCCCATGAGCTTCATACCCCTAGAGACACCCATATCATAGCAGAAAGCCCAGGCAACCGAGATGGAAACAATCAAGTCGTTGGCGTAGCCGGAGCGAGCAATCAGCCGGCGATCACTCAGGCTCCATCACCAAGAAGGGCACATCCACCTGCCTCACCTCGCGAAATGGGAAGAAACAGAACGCGCAAACGGGAGGCAGAACAAATGCCTACTGGACCAGAAAACGGCCAACAAGAAATCTCGAGAAAGCGAGTGTCCGCTCGTCCAACTAATGAGCCACCATCCAGCCCGCGGAATCCACGAGCACAACCAGAGAGATCTCCAATCCGCCCTCCCAGGACTGGATTCCGAGTTCCGAGTGTCTCCTCCCAGGAAAGCCTCCAGGCGACAAGGACATTCCGTGTACCTAGTGCATCCTCGGCAGAAAGCCTTCAGGGCCCAGGACGGTCTCCAATCCGCCCTCCAGTGGCTGGATTCAGAGTTCCGAGTGTCTCCTCCCAGGAAAGCCTTCAGGCGACAAAAACATCTCTTGTACCCAGTGCATCCTCGGCGGAAAGCCTTCAGGGCCGAGGACGATCTCCAATCCGGCCCATCAAGACCAGACTTACGGCTCCCAGCGTGCCACTCAAAGAAACCTTTGGGGGTGAGAGGCCATCTCCGATCAGACGTCCCATGCCTCCTCCGCTCTTACGAAGCACCAGCGGTCCTGGTCCTGGAATAGGAAACGCTAAAAGTGCTCAGTTGCCTGAAGCGTCCCAAAATACCGACCCAGAGGGGCCGAGACAATTTCAGTCCTTCTCCGAGTCCAAAGCACAATATCCATTGCCGGACGATTTTTCGGACGAGGAGGAATGGTGATCGGTTGGTTTGATTCCGTTTCCTATGCTTATGCGGACATGATATTCTCTTCTTCACATCCCTTGTCTGTCAGATATTACTAAATGACGTCTCATCTTCTTAAAAAGGGCATTGAGTTATCCTCAACGTATGAGAATACAGTACTCGAGAACATTTCTGCAAAGCATAAGACTGTGTAGATACTTCGATTATATTGAGAGCGACGACCAGAAGAGAATCCAAAAGCAATGTAACTAAAATGAAGGTCATGGAAATTGTGCCGTCTAGTACCTGCTCACTGAGTACGAGTACTACTGAGTCAAAAACTTCCCAACCACACAACATTTGACGCCCCTGCAAGATCTAAAACGACATTTGAAACCATTGAAAATAAACAAGATGACATAAACAAGACAGTCATCTCCCTCGAGAAGCCCTGTGCATTACAGCCGGGTTTGCAATAGTTACCGCAATACCACTGGGCCCGTGTACTCAGCTCTCAGCCAGCATCAGTTCATCACCGTTCTCATCATTTCTCTTTCTTTGCTTGTCAGCTTCTAATGCTTGGGCCTCTTTGAGTAGTCACGGCTTCTCCAATGTGCAGGCGTGTCCTTTTTCCCCTCCGACGTTTTCCATGTGCTTCGTCGGCGGGTACGCACCCAGTCCTTCGGCAAAATGTTTTCATAGTTGAAACCGTGCACCTTACCCAACTGCTCAACAGCCACCAATATAGTTCTTGAGAACTTTCATAGTGGTGGATACTTCGACTGTTCGTCGATGTTGATTGTAAATTGGTCTTCTTTTTGTGGAGTGTTTTATAAATCTATGGGCTGCTACGAGCAATTGGGGGCGCAAACGCTTCTGTCTTCTTGAATAGATTAGGGAACGAGCCTGTGAGTGAATCACCATGCGGTTTAGTTCCAACCCAGTAGAGACCAGGCTGATGCGTGCTTGTATAGACTATTCTTGAGCTTACCGAAAAGAACTGATGGGCAGCATGACGACGAGAAAACACAAGAAAACACAAGACGAAAAGCAAGAGTCGCAGGACAGAGAACTACCCCACAGCAAATAAGAAGACAAGAAACAATTCCCCACTGATCAATTTGTGCACTCTCTCTGCATCCCTCATGTCTTAGACTGTGCAAGGCCTGGACCGTGTTCGTAGCCGCTTGCTACCATTGCCAGTTCCGTCTCTGGATCCGTGGCTGCCGCTGCGATGCCCCGCCAGTGCCTGCTTCTTCCTTGGCGCCAATTCTTCCAAATCTAGGCTACGAGCTTTCCTCTTGTTGGAAACAGGCCGCCGGTTGCCGAAATCCTCGTCACGCTGGATTTCCTCTTGGTACGGCTGCCGCGCCCTGGGGGGATTGTTCAGCAAGCTTTCCCACGGTGCATCTCCTGAGCCATCCGGCCGGTATAGGCCAGTATCTCTTGAGCCGGCCTTCGGCCCGCTTCTGCTCTTGGATTTATTGGGGGGATTAGGCACCTCACTTTGCTCGCTGTCGTCGCTGTCGTCGCTGTCGTCGCTGTCGCTGCTTTGGTAGCTGTATTCGCTCTCGCTAGCGTCATTGTCACTAGAAATCATGACGATCCCGGCTCCGCCACCTCCGAAATAACCATGCTCGAAGCTGTGGCCAGAGACTGTTGGCGAGATTGCAAGGCCCTCTGGGTATTCGTCATTCACGGCGGGGCTCCCCTCTCCATAGCCAGAATCATACATGGAGCTCTCATAGTCAGCCCAGTCCGCAGGCGAGTTGACAATTGTTGACGTCGCAGAATAGTATGAAGGCTGCGGGCTTAATGCTGGAATGGTGCTGTGTGGTTCAAGATGTGGAGCGCGCACAGGCCCGAAGAAGCCGAGACTGACCCGCTGTGGGATCAGGTACGAACAGAGCTGGAAGGAATCCATGAATGAGCGACTTCTCTCCAGCCAGCCCACTGTATCATAACGGCGTTTCTCTTCCAGGACAGCGTCCCATGCCCTATGAAGTGATGTTATCTGCTGCTTGACTGCGTAGTAATAATCAATCCCGAGGTCAAGCCTCTCCCTGCAGACCATCGCCGCAGTCGAGTCGTCGTAAGCAGCAGTCCCACTGATGTATGCTGCCTCCTCGGGGCTTAGAGGCTTCGTATCGTCGATGCTGCCTGGTTCCATGGCCAGGATCGTTTGGCAGTATCTACCAAACATGAGGATATCGTTGACATTGCTGCCAGCAGCGAAGTCAATAGAAGCCATGCTGTTTGTTGGGCAATCGGAATTGAAAATATAGTTAAGGTGCAATTAGGGTGGTATGGGTAGAAATGCGTTTGGGAAAGGACACCAACAATACGATAAGTTTGGGGAACCGTTCGATACTTAACGTTAGGACAACAGCCCAGGAACCGGGAAAAGGGTGCAATTGCCCTGTACTGGGCGCACACAATTTTCACATCAACTTTAGCTGCCAAGAGAAGGACGTGGAGGAACGGGTTACGGGTGCCGCTATTGTGAGACCCTGCTTTGGTGGCCGCGGCCGCGTCCGCGGCCATGCGCCCGGAGGTCTGGAGATACAACGCGGATCATATCGAACCGGCTGCAAAGGAAATATAACACCAAATCCTTCAGACCGTAATAGACTCTCACCATTGGGAAGTGTTAACACTGATCTTTTCGATCTCTGGTCGGGCTACCGGAACCGGGATTACAGGGCAATAATACCGAGGAATCAGGATTCCGGGTTCGTCAAGGAGTTCGTCGCATCTTATATGATAAGCTGTAGTCCTCACAATCCCGCGGATGTTCGCTTCGTACGTTTGACATGATAGCAAATGTTGCTTTCCGTTCGTTGATTGCGCTCTCGATGCCGGGGCTCCCGTTGAAGACTGAGGGAGTTGGTCTTGGCTCCATTACTAGCGCCCAAGATACACCGACACGTAGCGGGTGCCTTCCGGCATCAATAAGGAATCTATTCACTGGTCGTCCATGGGAGTGGGAACAATCACAGAAGGGCATAAAACAGCCGAGGGATCGTCGCAGTTCTACCCCACCCTGCTGGGACATGTATCCCCCATCTCACTTGAAAACCCTTCCCACGTTGCCTTCTGAAAGCCCAGCGCCCCCACTGCCGATTGCCGAGAGGCGCTATCGCTCAGAAACAAGACAACCAACTAGAAAGACGCCAATCCGCGCGCTGAGCTGGTCAGAGGACCAGATTAACAAGCTCCAGCAGGATAACCGAGACCTACGCCAAAAAATCATTACCCAGAAGAGGATCGACGTAGGGAAAGACCAGACTATAGCTGCTCTGAGACAGCAGAATGCTCAGTATAAGCAGGAGCTGAACCAGAAGAATGACGTGGCGCAATTTGCGAATAGTATTGTTGTTGCGGTCCAAGACTTCCAAAAGGCACAATCACGGCAGTCGAGTAACTATGAAGACACCCCTGAAGGCAACTGGGGGGAAACTAGTATAATCGGGGATGCGCTGAGCGATATTATACGGATCTATAGCCAAGTATAAGGTAAAATATTAATATACCTACAACATTCTTCTGTAGCCATTTTCAAATCTTTATCCCCTTTTGAACAGCCTACAGTGTCGAGCAGTCAGGGACTAGGAGGAAGAAGCTAAAAGTAGATCTGACTCGACAGGAAAGCTGCTCTAGAACATAAGTTTAAGATATCCTCGGGTTGAAAAGGGGTGACTATCCTGGAGGCTCTTGAACCTCATGGGCGGTTGAGTGATTAGCGGCGTAACATCGCAGAAACCTGTGAATGTAGCAAGCGCTTCAATGCGTAATCCCTTTTGGCACGGGTTTATTGTCTAGAAAATCCCGAAATATTGAGAGAAACTTATATGCATATATTTCCACAAGGTTTTATAATATGGATAGTGACAAATGTTAATTGACGCTAGCTACGAATTCTAAGCGGCTGCGGAATGTTGGTTGTTGCAGCTAAATAATCGATGGCGTATGCTCTGATGTCGTGAATTCAGCAACGAACCACAAAAAGTTTACAGAGGCTGTCAATGCCTGCAAATGCAACTCGCCCCCATTTATGACAAAACAGGTGCCGCGCGCAGGTGGTATAACGGCCACTTTGAACGACTAAGGGGCTGCGACAAAGTGGTCTCAGCCGAATCAAGTGTGGCGGCCAGTCGTTGTGCGAATGAAATTCTGGAGGTTTTTTTCAACGCAGGAGCCGTTCACTCGGAGCATTTTGGATACTCCCCAGGGTGAAGCGTGAAAGGAAGGATGAAGCAGAAGAGAAGAGATGAGGACTCAGTGAACAACAACAAATCACGTTCTTCCTGATAAGCTGTGCCTCTCAAATTAATCTCTGTAATTGTAGAGGTAAGTGGTACTCCGTGGATCCCGGAACAGCACCCCACAAGCACAAAGTATGATGATCGAGGTCGCGGGTGATCCTGAGTACCGGGATCCGAGCCGATCTTTTAATAGAACCGGGTATGTTCGTGCCGGGCCTCTCGACCCGGGGCCTGGTTAGTAGACTCACGGGAAGCTACATCAGGTGCTGTCAGCCCGCCCCGCTCCAGCCCTCGTCTCTAGCCTAGGCCTATTAATTAAAATGATCAGCCCTCGAAAACGCTTGAGACCTATATACGAACATATCTTGATAAGTTAAAAGAAGCAGCGTTATATATTTCAGCAATGGCTTACAGGAAGCGCTCCAGGAGCCAAGCCCAAAAAGTCCGTCGAAAATTCAATGACAGGCTAAGCACCCTTCGAAGCAAGATCAAAGAACTGAACGCTATCAAGGAGACCCGAGCGATTATAGTTTGGACGGAAAAGGACGAACATATGGCTTACGGCGACAAGCAGCTCTTGAAGAAATTAGGTTTTCCTGTCCGAGATTTCCAAGATCCCCTATGCTGCCCCGCATCGTCGCCCACCAGTTCGGTCACTTCAGCAGCATCCTCGGATAGACGATTCGAGCGAGTGCATAATTTAGCTGAGGATCGAGAAGCATATGACTCGGAAAATATCCCGAAACCCCAAAGCCGGCCAACGTTTGTTAATGAAAATAGCTTAAAATTACATTGGAGGAAGGAGGATTTAGACTCTTTGGCGTTTGACTTTTTCAGCGATTAAGTTTTCTACATCTGTACGGCGAATATGGAGTCTTCTGTATCCCTGATGAAGGCTTTTAATTCCAAAGCTGAATGTAAACGCAAGCATGTGCATGTGCAGCTTCAGGCTGTCACCAAAATGAGCGAAGATCGGGGAAATCCATACACAAAAAGGTTACCAGGCACGTAAGCAGTTAGAAGATATGATACCCGGCATGGCGGCAGCGCTAGAATTCGGTAAATAGGCACCGTATGTATCTCTATTTAGCTTACTAGGCAGAACTTAGGACTAGATTCGCGTTGCTGGACACACCAGGACCTTAGACCCGGATTACTGGACACCATAGAAATCAAGAACAGAAGCTATGAGAATTGGAAACACATGAAGCAGCACAAGTAAATCAGGATTATGGTACTAGGAGCACCTAAGACCGTGGAATTATGTTATCAGACACCATAGGAACTTGAAATCGCGTTACTAGACACCATATGATCCTTGTGCTAAGCTCAGTCATAAAGACCTTAATTTGTTCATCGGGGTACGAAAATTGTAGTCCTAACTGTGAAGTCGGTGGGGATGATTAGGGCTGGTGCTACCGCCCAGCTCCTGAGAGTTAGCACCATGTATCATAGGTTGGATCCGGAGGTCTCGTATAACTTAATTAAATACCTGAATTCCTTACTAGCCACAATGCATGTTCTCAGCAGAGTTACCAGACACACACGAAGTTAGAATCTATGATACCAGGCATGGAGGCAGCCTAGAGTTCGGTTACCAGACACCGTATGTATCTTTACTTGGCTTACCAGGAAAACTTGGAGACCTGGATTCGGGTTACTGGAGACACAAGGGATCAATGACAAGGTTACTAGACCCAACAGAACATAATGATGACGATTGAAATACACCTGGGCAAACGTAACCGCAGAACAAGGATCCTATGTTTAACGTCCCCGGCCCGGCTTCCGCCCCCCCCCTGATTCCGCCCCCTTCCCTCACGACCGCCCCCTTCGCCTCGTCGCCGACGACGCCGCCACCACGATAGTTGACCTCGCTTCCGATGGTGTTTCCGACTCTTCTGAAGCGTCGCTTTCTTCTGATACCACCCCCGCTTCAATCTGAGTCCTCCGAATGGCCTCGATATCGGCGAAAAGTTCATTCGGGTCAAGTTGAACCTTCTTCCTTCGGACTACCCTACTGGCTTCAATCTGGGCTTCCAACTCTCGGGCTTTTTGTGAGGACATCGTCAGATCGACGTCTATCTGGTCCCAACTTTTGAGGATTTTCCTGAAGAGGAGTCGTGATGTGGGGCTGAGATTCTTCTGACGGGCATACCGAGCCACCATACCCCTTAGGTCTTGAGATCGCTTAGGGGTCGCAAAAATGGTCCCTCGAGGCCGACAAAAACACTTATCAGTGCAGAAATGGCTGCTGGAGCTATTGGTACCGCCAGATTCCAACGATCTCGCTTCCTTCTCGCGATTATCGGCGATAAAGTGGCTTCCGAGTGCCCTATGCTTAGACACTGGCCAGAGACCAGTCGCCCGCCAGCCAGAACGTATATTTGCTTCCGTCAAAGTGTCAATTCGAGCCTTGTGATAGCAATAAAGAAACCGTTTCTTTGCCACGACTGTTGACGAATCGTGCCCTCCCTGGTGATCGAGATGCTTCTTAAATGCGAGCTTTAGAGGGCCGAAGATCGCCACATCGAGCGGTTGCAGCATATGCGAAGTATGGGCGGGCAAAAAAACGATATACACCTTATTCGAGAAGCATTCCCACATAAACTCGACCGTTGTATGTGTATGGTGCCCATCGATCACGAGAAGGCGCCATTCTAATGGGTCCTCTGGTACTGTTTGAGGAAGGAAGACCTTCCGAAGCCAGTGGATAGCGATAGGTTCCTCCATCCACCCCTTCTTCGTCGCCGTGAACTGCCAGCCCTCGTGATCTTCAAGGGCGATAGGAAACCACTGCTGCTGAATGCTGAGTCCCTTAAAAATAACGAGTGGGACGAGGAACTTGCCCGTGGCGGAGATACACTCAAGGAAGGAGGTCCACGCTCTCGAATTAAAGTCCTTCTGAAGAAGCTGGCTTCCTTCCGAATAGCCGATCGTGAGCGCCTTCTCGGACTTGCCCTCCATCAGCCCGCCCTCGTCGGCATTCCATCAGTTGGCCGGCTTAATTGCCTTCACGATAGGCAACTGCATGAAGTCAAACCACGACCCAACGTTCTTTTTGGTAGCTGCCCTTAGCCGTTTAGCCTCAACGCGCTGGTACTTACGGCTTTGGAGGATAGGGTGACGAAGGAGGAAGGCCCTCAGCCACTTCCTTCCGAGAGGAGCGACCTCCTTCCCCGACGAGGCCATTCGGGCTGCCAGAGCCCTCGTTTCCCAGCGAGTTAACGCATGGCCCAAGCTGCTTTGGTTGATAAGGAATAGGGCCAATCGATCCTCCTGATCATCAGAAAGAGGCCTCTGAGGTTCGTGAGAAACGCGCTGACTTTGCGCGCCGGCGAGGCGATCGCGAAGTGTGGAACGGGGGATATGCCAGGTCCTGCAAGCCTGCTTGACGGGCATTCCATCCCTGCACGCAACAAGGGCGTCATGGATCTCGGCTTCCCCATAGGGCTTCATGATGACTAGGTTGATGCTTGGAAGAAGTTTGGTGACCAGAAAAATTTCTCTCGGAAAGATATGGTTGAGTTTATATAGGGTGGGGGCAGACGCGTACACGCGTGAACGCGGATGTGGGGGGGGCGGAATCAGGGGGGGGGCGGAAGCCGGGCCGGGGACGTTACTAGTAATAAGGTTTTATGATGTAACGTGTCTGGTAACATGATCTCAAGTTCTTGTCGTGTCTAGTAACATGATCTCAAGTTCTTGTCGTGTCTAGTAACATAGCTCAACGGTTTAAGTGTTTCTAGTAATCAGATCGTAATGTCCCTATGGTGTCTACTAACACAATAATCTATGATTTTAGTTCGCTTAGTAACAGAGTTCTAAGCTCCTATGGTTACTAGGATGTAAGATGGAGGTTCCACCGGAATGGAAGCATGCATCATCAGTATTAGAGCTGGTTAGGTATAAACCGGAGCATCAGCGTAATGTAGAGGGCTTGATACATGGTCATCAGTGATTAAAGGCATGGAAAACGGAAGGTTGAAGCCGTTGGTAGAGGGGATGTAGACTATATCATTAGTGTCCAACGGGGCCTAGGTTCGCTACTCGGCACACGAGAGATGGCACCATGTACCCCAGCTTGGAACCGGAGGACGTTGTCAAAGCCGAGAGGAACGCTTGAGATCCAGGCGGTTGATCAGGCCGTACTCGTGGGAAGATGCATTGGTGCCTAGTTCCAGGATAACCGCTTCCCATGTGCTAACAGTCAGATTTCCTGGACGCGTACGGCTTCCCTGAGCCGGATTTCAGGATGCGCCACACGTATATATGTAAGAACGATGGAACACCCTTGCTGGCTTTTCTTGACTGCATTCTTAACCTGAAATCTGTGAAACCACTCTCACCCATGGCTTTGTACCATATTTGAGCTGCAGTTCCTTCAAAGCTTCCTTAGACAGTCCAGCAGGTCTCGAGAATGCAATCCCGCACTGTAAATATACCACCCCGACCACTGCAAGAATCGAGAGAAAACGATTCTTTGAGGCCACTTGCATATGTATGACTCACTACCAGGGTTTGGGGTATGACAGGTGGAGTGAATGCGGCAAAGCGCAACGGAAATGTAGTGCAATGCCAGTATATTGAATTGATGATTACTAAACTTGACCTTCCTTCCTTGTTCCTCTGTCCCGTCGTTTATTCTTCTCCTTTTCTGGTTGCACTGCTTTCCCCCGCAGCGCGTGCTGCGCTGGTTGCATAAGTCCGAAGTAGATTCCTTTGCGGAGGCGGGATTCTAAATAAAGTTTCAGTTGCACGGGACAGTGCCTCAAGCATCTATATCTACTGTCTGAACCAAAACAAAGCGCGACGACATCCTCCACGAGTTATACCCCACACACGATGCTGTAGCATAATGCTTAGTATCCTTAGCATTTTCGTTGAGAAAATCGGTTTGCTGCTTCCTTGTACAATGAGAGCTCAGTAATCGCATGAGGTAGCCTGGAGTGAGGGTCTCGTCGTCGGAATGCTCAAGATCATGCGACTCAATTACGTCCTGTATGTACTATGACCTGACTATAGCCGTTTCCAGTAAAGTATAGCATTTCCATCATAGTGAAAGGGCCTTCTGGAGGGATGGGTTCGGCTTCACTTAATGGTACAGCCGGTTAAGGATTTTGTTTCGGAATGAGCAGCCGACCGGTCCGACTGTAGCGCGTCTGTGCCGAGAGACTGCCGGGCTCATTCTTCTCATTTAGATACACGGTAGCCGTTAGATTGTGGGCCGCTTGATTGACCTTTGATTCGTCATTTCAAGTAAGATTCTATTGCCAATATCATCGGACCAAGGTTTAGCCTCATCTTCGTGGCCATCAGCAAGAGCTAGACCTTTCGCTGATGATAACCCCCTCCTTATTTTTCAATACGGACCTAGTAACTTTTTTTCTCTCTTCGTTCTGGCCGGGGAAGGGGACATGGCCGGCGGATGAGGACTTGTGTATCTGTGGTGGAACCTAACAGAACTCGCATTTGCTTTTGCTACGGTACGTGAGGTAGTGACCGGACAAGAAGGAAATTGAACGAACCTGAAAGAACGACCAATTATGAAGCCCTCTGTTCAAGCTTCGCAATCATGTCCAAAAGCTTTCCAACGTCTTGGGAACTGGGTGCTGTCCGGACGGGTTTGGCCGAGCTCGAGCTAGGATTTCGCAGTCGTTTTTCTCGCACAGGCGTGCTCCAGGATTTGTAAAGATAAGCATACAGCGGCAGGGGGGATACATAGCAAGGACGAGGGCTAGGGCAGAACAATGTAGAGTGGGCTTCCTGTCAGGAGGCGGCGGTAGCGGTCCGGTATCAGTATACAACGGAAGACCACTCTACAGTAACTAACCGCCCTTCCCTTGGTACCGAGAAGTTACATTGGCGTCTTTCTCTATTGTCTTTAGCCTGGTGACTCATTTGCAAATCGATTGAAGCCGTGCCATGGATATAATTATGCACTTTGTAGATGGCAAGTCTCCGGGATCTTGCAAGCGAGCTTAATTGCTCTAGACTTTGAGCACAGGCCGAGTTTCTCGGGTCCAAGAGACCGATGATGTCGGGGGCCGACAGAGGCGGAAATTCAGAGAGGCAGGAGATGAGCCCAGTCTTTGCGCTGCTTCCTCTGCAACACTCGCGGGGCTGTTATCCAAGGTCAACGCTTGCACCAATCTTCATCCTAGTATTGGACAGGCCTTTGAGCGAGATTGTCGTGAAAAGTCTGAAGATGGAGCCGCTGATGTATAGAAGGGCCATGGTCTTGCCGTCCTTCCGAGGAAGGCCGTACGATTGACCGTTGTCACAGGCCTATGCCAAAAAGGCCAATGTCTGGATAGACAAGGCCTCGGGTATCGGATCTAGTCGTGGTGGCTGTACGGGCTTGGTTTATTCGAGGGTCTCCGTGTCGCCTCTTGGCTTGTTGCGGAGGCTGTTGAGATGCCGTCCTGGAAGCTGCTCATGGTGACTGATTAGATCTGGTTCACCTGACGGAGAAGTAACAAAAGCACTCCGATGGAAGCAGCTTCAGGAGAGAGCGGATGTAAACGTGGTCCCAAGTCCCTATTAGATGATGTTGAGCTCCTTCTCTCCAAGGTTTCAAGCAGCAGAGTATCCTTTGCTCTTAGTCACTGAGGTGATGGTTTTCCGAGAACGGAAGCTGACTGTCTTTCGGGATGGACCAGCATAGAACGTGTACCGTGTCGGACCACGTATGGCATGCAATGCAAGAGTTCCTGGCAGAGTCGGCTGCTCGAGATTTCGAATGAGTTTCTCGATTTCCTGAGGGCACATGTGGTAGTGATCTCGGCATTGGGCAGCAGCTTTAAGGGTGAAGCAGTCTCGAAAATCTGAGATCACACGTCGTTGACGAATTAAGTAACCAGATAGGAAAAAAGAAAAAAAAAGAATAATAATAGATTCCCCTTAAACTTTTCGGGTGGATCCAAAGTTGAAGGTAAGGCCACACCACGAGTGAAGGGATAGAACCCCTTGCTGCCAATCCAGCTTAACATAAGTATCTAGTGCTTCAAACAGAGCGCTGAGAGATTGCGAACTTTGTTTTCACAAATATAATGAATTCAATTGAGATTTGATCCTCAAGTGTTTCAAATGAGTAATAGGAATTTTCGACACACGTAGACTGAGACACGGAATTGCATGCGTCAATGCGACAAGCAGTCTGCTTCGCGCGCGTCGGATAGTGGAGTTTACCATCAATATAGACATATGTATGACCATCCAATGCAATCACTCGATCTTTTTCCGAGTTCATTAATATGAGAGGGTTTTCGAGCTTCGACGTAGAGTACATAGTTCTGGTCCTGCTTTCTTGCTCCCGCTGCCTACGACTCGTCACCCAATCCCCCCTTGCACATTTTGAGGTTTCAAATCTTCTCATTCCCTTTTTAGAATCTTGAAACAGCAGTGGTACTCACAAAATTTCGGTCAGAGGCCTTAAATAGCCTCTGCTCTCAGGACCGGCTTGACCTGATGGACTCCATCGACGGTCTTCGCTCCGAAGGG